>JAHNEJ010000133.1:0-84970 GCA_022559845.1 Amorphophallus konjac
TGCTATATAATTCACACCAGTACCTCCCTCAACTTGGGCTTCCACGACAAATCCTCGAAGATCCCTCTCATCTTCCTTCGATCAAGACACGAGATTTAGGCGGCAATGAGGATGGTGAAGAATGCACAACTATTCAAGCTCTGGAAAATCTGCAAGACTTATCAACCTGTGGAGAGCTTAGAAGAAGATAGGGAACAGTGGAAGGCATATGTAATAGCTCTGAGAAAATTGCGGCCTAAAGTGGCTCATTAAGCATTGTAATCTTTTCTTTCCAATAAATCAATGATATTTCCTTACTGAGCCATCTTACTGTTTTTCTAATTGATCTCTTCCAACGTTCTGTGATTCTGTTGCAAATAACGCCTCTAGCAATGTCGTTAATTCTATAAAAGACGCCTCAGACAATGTCACTTTCAGCATTCCAGTTCACACATTTGACGCCTTCCCCAATAGGCGTTAACTAAAAAAATGACTTAGAATAGGGCGTTAATTGATTCAAATTCCCCAAAAGTATTCGTTGAAATTCCAATACTAACGCCCTCAGGAAAGCCACGTTTCAACAAGGTAACGCCTCAAGCTCAGGCGGTAATCAAAACCGTAATAATTGCTTCAATCACATCAATCAACGCCCATTGAATGCGTCTGACGACGGTTATCATTCCCCATGCAAACAAAATTGACGCCCCAAGCTACGTCGTCTTCCTTATAAAAACGCCCACCCCCACAGTCACGACTTCAACAAAACACGCCCCTCCTCAGGGCGTGACTTCTTTTCGAATGCTAAAAGGGGCTTTTCCCCTTTTCTTCTTCCTCCTTCGTCCCATTCTCTTTGTTCTGCAAACCCTAACCGAAGCTCCCCCTCCATTCTCATCCTCCCTCACTCTCACCCAAGCCCAAGCTATGGTCGGCGGTGGTTCAGTCAAACGGCATAGGGTGGCCGCCCCCATGGTCGTTGATCTGGAGGGCGAGCACGCCCAAGCCGAGAAAGAGGAACATGCCATGGAGGAAGCCCCTCCCGTGGCGGCCAACTACGACGGCCACGGCAGCCACGCCCACAACCCCAGGAACCCAAGCACAAGAAGGTAAGCCTCAAAAAAAAAAATTTCTTTAATTTTCATTTTTTTCG
The DNA here is from genome assembly GCA_022559845.1 of Amorphophallus konjac. Taxonomy (NCBI): domain Eukaryota; kingdom Viridiplantae; phylum Streptophyta; class Magnoliopsida; order Alismatales; family Araceae; genus Amorphophallus; species Amorphophallus konjac. The sequence goes on from JAHNEJ010000133.1 coordinate 1,127, forward strand.
GTTTTTTCCATAGCCCTCGGGTATAAACCCTGCAACCCAGAAAGAAGACGCCCTCAGGGGCGTCACGTTCTAAAAAGACACGCCCAACCCAAGGGCGTTAGTTAAATTATTTTCCTGAAAAATAAATAACCCCATGAGAACACGCCCTAAAGCATGTCGCCCATTTAAATTCATATTATGCTGTTAATTCTCGCATGGTGTTATTCTTATTTCATTTTCTGAAAAATTTGGAAACCACGCCCCACACCAGGGCGTCAGTTCAAAAAACAGACGACCAAACTAGCGGTCGCCCATTCACTAATTCTTGATTAATTAACGAACCCAATTTGGAAAACGCCCCACCCAAGGGCGTGAATTGATAAAAGCTTTTAGGATTTTTAGAAATTAACCACAAACACACGCCCAACACAGAGGCGTTTCATAGATGAAGAACGACCTAGGGTAGGTCGTTATCTTAAAGCACAAATAGAACCACGCCCTCCTTAAGGGCGCTAATTCAACCAAACACGACCTGAGGAAGGTCGTTAATTCTAATAACATCAAAATTCAACCTGGGCCAATCAAAATGAAATAAGCATGAATAATCAAAACAATTAAGCCAAAAATCTTATTTTATGCATGCAGGGGCTGATGAGGACACACATCTCATGGGTCATGGTCCGGGCAGCGTACTACGGCCTCCCCGAGTTCCAGAGAGCGAGGGTAGATGCTATGGGGTTCGGGGCCTTCCTTAGCATAGAGCCAGTTAGGCCAGACCTACCACTCATTCAGGTTCTACGGGCGAGATGGGATAGGTCTAGCCGGGCATTCCCGATGCTTTGGGGACACATGATTCCTACCCTGGAGGACGTGGCTAGGATTACGGGGTTGAGGGTAGATGGAGAGGTTGTGAGCGGGATCACCTACCCAGACTACACCGAGTTCGCCGAGAGGTTGTTAGGACTGGAGATGGTTTATGAGACGCCTAGCGAGTGTAGGATGATCTTCCGCACCGACCTTACTACAGTGATGGGTTTAGGGAATGCTAGGCACAGGTCAGGGGAGACCCTAGAGCAGTTCTCACAGAGGTTGATAGACGGGGCTAGGGAAGTCTATTGCCAGGACCTAGCTGACAGGGAGAGAGCGGACCGAGACTTGAGGAGGTTCCTACTACTGCTGCTCGGGAGGCTATTGCTCGGGACAAAGGGCGACGTCATCAACTGCCGATTTCTAGGGATACTCGAGGACCTGGAGGCAGTTGGCAGCTACGCCTGGGGAGCGGCACTGCTAGCGCATATGATGGCCGACCTGTCCACGGGGACAGGGCGAGAGACGACCATCAGTGGCTTCTCACCTTTTCTTCAGGTATGCATTTTTCTTCTTTTCTTTTCTTTTATTTTTGTTATGCATGTGAATGCCTTCCTAATGCAGTGCATGGATGCAGGTTTGGAGCCATCTCTACATGCCGATGGGGCGCGTTGACCCATGGCCTGGAGGTGAGGGAGCTTTCCCTCTAGCACGGCGCTGGGTGCCGATCGTCTTCAGCGCCCCACTCGGCTACGAGTTGTGGGTTTTATGGAGAGAGTTCCGCGACTTCCCTCCCTCGCTGGTATGTATGAATGTTATGCATCTTTATTTTGCATTTACTTTGAATTTATTATGATGAAGATGAAATGATGACATGTATGTTTATGAATGCAGGTGCAGTGGAGACCCTATGAAGGGATGACAGACGAGGGCCAGCCGTGGGTCGTAGCGGGCCGACCTCATTTTGAGCGTGAGCTTTGGGTTCACTGCTTGAGTGAGATCGAGTCGTTACGGCTTAGGTTGGTGATGAGGACACTGGGCCTCCACCAGGAGTGGGTAGAGGTAGGCGAGCTGCGGGGCATCGGGAAGAAGACGCGCGGTCGTACAAAGGCGACCGACTGGAGAGTACGGTTCGAGGAGCAGTACGCCGACTGGCAGCGAGGCGGGACTAGAGTCACCTCTCGCGCGACTGACAGCTCCGAGTACCTCCGGCGCTACTGGGAGGTATACGCCGGCCGACCCCAGATGAGGGTCTTAGGGGTATGTATGAATGCACTTATTTCTAAATTGAATGCAAATGCTTATGTGACTATCATGTGACTAACATGCAATGGATGCAGGATGCGTGGGACATAGCGGCGATAGATGCCCAGGCCCACCTATACAGCCTGGAGGACCAGCTAGCCGCCACACGGGCAGACCTAGAGACCCTGGTGAGTGTTTAAATTATTTCTATATGCAAATGTATATATTTTTGTTGAATTATTGATGATTAGCCACTGACGATCTCAATGAATGCAGCGTGCCCAGCAGGGAGCAGTGGGGAGAGACCCAGGGGAGGCCTCCAGCTCGAGAGGGCCTAGTGCAGAGGTGACTGCACTGGCGGAGCAGCTAGCGGGAGCGGTGGCACGAGCCGAAGCAGCAGAGCGCGACCTCGCCTCACGGGTAAATTCTAAAACACAAATCCATTCAAATATTGATTATAAATGTGCACTGATGAAAATTCATTTTTACAGACTGAGGAGCTTCGAGCCGCTCTTACCTGCGTAGACGAGGGCTTCCGCGCGACGAGTGCACAGGTAAGTGGTTCAATCATGCATTGCTAGATTACTGAATTATTGCATTAATTGTGGAATTGATGATTTGTTTACCTGTTTGCAGGTGACTCAGCTTCAGGCGGTACGTACCGAGTTGGCGATCCGTGATCAGCGGATCTCAGAGCTTGAGAGGTCCCTGAGGCGACGAGAGGAGCTTCCTCAGGACGTGGCCGAGCTGCGGGTGGCTCTTGAGCTGGAGAGACGGGAGCGAGCCCGAGAACGCGAGGAGCGTGCTCGTGAGCGGGAGGAGTACCAGGCGGAGCATGCCCGGTACCAGGAGTAGGTGGCAGCACGCGAGCGAGAGCTGGCAGATTCGAGGACCCAGTTGATCCTTTCTCAGGAGCGGCTACGAGTGTCCGAGGAGCGTCTCCAGCGAGGACGTGAGCAAGCACGGGCTGCGGGGTACTCCTTCACCAGCTCCACCTTCGTGGCGGGCTCTTCCCTCCAGGAGAGGAGCGAGGCAGGGGGACACGCTCGGGTTCCTGCTTCTTCACGAGGGCCCATGCCTCCTCCACCAGCGCCAGCTCGGGACGGTGAGGAGGAGGTTGAGAGTAGGAGAGAGGAGGGTGGAGGCGAGAGCTGAGAGACTTACTTGTACTCCTCCACCCTCACACCTGTACTTAGACATTCATGATGTATATATATATGAGATTGAGATTTCTTTGTTACCTGAGCACTTTGTGTGGTTGTGGCCTTGTGTTTGTGTACTTTCCTCTTTCCACGTTCTTCGTGTTTGCTTTACTTTGCCATGTACTTGCAGCTGCGGTTTACACTTGAATAAACAGGTTAATTCATCTGTTCGACTTGGCCCCTTGCCCGATAAGCAAGGGGTAGCAATATTTTGACCTTAATGACGGGTCAAGGGGCCAAGCCTTTAATCAAATAAGGTAAATAAAATGACTGATAATGGGGAGATGCATCATGCAAGCACGCATATGCAAACCATAAATAAAAGATGCACATGCAAGAGAATGCAAGCATACATCGTGAAGAAATGGATTTTTTTTCTTTTTCACTCATTTATATTTTTTTTGTTATTTTTCTTAAAAACGCGCCTTAGAGCAGGTCGTGGTTCTCATAAAGACGCCTTAGAAGACGGCGTGAATTTGAAAAAGAAACGACCTGCTAAGAGACGTTATTCTGAAAAAGGCGACCTAATCTAGGACGTTAATTCTATAAAAGGCGCCTTTGCCGAAGGCGTTAATTGAATTATTCTGCAAAAAAGGTTGTCAAGGCTATCAAGACCACAGGTCTTACACGGTCACTATCTACAATTCATTAACATTTCTTGAGTAATTAAAAGGGGGTTGACGTGATCATAGTTGGCTTGTATTCGAGATTTCGCACAGTGCAATTTCTTAAGTCCATCTTGACCATCCTGCCAGTTCGTGACTTCACCGCATAGAAAGGATGGAAGAAAATATATGGGAAGCCCATAAGGGATTCTGAGATGCTCAAGGCAAAGTTACCTCCCCTACCCTATGCCTGTTGGGGTTCGGTCTTTGGCGTAGGGAAATTTGTTACCTTTTTGCCTCTTTTACATTGCACGCATACGCCCAAGGTTTTCCTTGCGGGGACTTTGCCCTCTTGACATACTTTTCTTTTGACTTTCACTTTGGAATTGATTTGCATTGACGAAAATAAACCTAATTGTACTTGGGCTTTTGTGGCATTTGCTCCCTTTTGGGCCCTGACTTCCACCTACTAGGGCGGTGGATAGGCTTGGCGTGTCTACCCTGAGGTCTCCCTTCCTCCCTTATGGGCCGAAGAAGAAAAGAAAAGAACGGGTATTGTCTTTCACTTTTAGTCAAGTTTTTGACTTTCTATCCGATTTTGCACTGTTTGAGCTCAAGAATGAAGCGTGTAGTGTGTGCGGGAATCAACCCCCTTTTAAATTAGCAAGACTGATGAATGAATTCTAAATTTTGACCTTTCGGACCTTGATCCTTCATATGCCATGGCACCAATTTTGAAGAATCTCTATTTTTATTTTTGAAGAATTTCTATATATTTTTGGGTTTTTGAATCAATTTTTAACATTTTTTTTTGGATTTTGAAGATATATATTTTTTTGGATTTTTTGTTGAATCAAGGGTAGTATTTCTTAAGATATAAACCATTCCAAGGGTGAGTTAACTCTTCCCCTTCAGCATTAATTAGTTTATAAGCATTACCAAGATAAACTTCTTTTATGATAAACGGTCCTTCCCAATTGGGTTGGAGTTTGGAGCGGGGGCCACCACATTTTACAAAAATTCTCTTGATTACCATCTCACCGATTTTAAATTTTCTCTCAATTACTTTCTTTTGATAAAAACGTGAGAGCCTGTTTTGATAAACGCACGCATGCTCAGCGGCGACCAGACGCTTCTCATGTAGGAGTTCCAATTGGGCCAGGAGTGAATCACGACGTTCATCAATAGAAAATTCCTTATCCAATTGTACTCGCAGAGAGGGAATAAGAATCTCATAAGGGACTACCGCCTCCATTCCATAAGTAAGGGCGAAAGGGGTTTGCCCAGTAGGGGTGCGAATGGAAGTGCGATAGGCCCAGAGAGCTTCAACTAGCTTGTCTGGCCAATCCGAAAATTTATTAGCCTCACACGTCTTTTTAACGATTTTTATCAAAGTTTTATTAGTAGCCTCTGCTTGGCCATTGCCCTGCGGATAATAGAGAGAAGAATGATGCAATGTAATGTTATACATGTTGCAGAGATCATTGATTTCTTGAGAGATGAATTGAGGTCCATTGTCGGTGACAATGGTGCTCGGGATGCCGAACCTTGTGATGATGTTCTTCATTATGAATTTGCAGACGGTTGACGCTTTAATCTCCACGTAAGCTTCCGCTTCCGCCCACTTGGTGAAGTACTCCGTTGCCGTGAGGATGAATGATTTTCGTTTGGTCAGGAGGTTCGAATCACCAAGAGGTCCAATGATATCAAAAGCCCACATGGAGAAAGGCCATGGGGAGGACGTAGGATGGAGTGAAGAAGCAGGAGAATGAATCTTGTCGGCGTGCAGTTGGAACTTAACACACCTTCGAACATAGATGAAACAATCCTCTTCTAGAGTTGGCCAATAGAAACCTAGCCTAAGGATCTTCTTAGCTAGCATCTGGCTATTCACATGACCACCACACACTCCAGAATGCGCCTCTTCCACGACTTTCCATGATTCATCATCATCGAGGCATCTTAACAAAACACCGGTGAGCCCTCTCCTATAGAGCACACCTCCAACCAAAACATATTGTTGAGCCACTCTTCTAATTGCTTTCTTTTCTTCAGCAGTGGCTTCCTCGGGATAGGACTCATCATTGCAATACCTGGCAATCTCATAATACCAAGGCTTCTCTTCGTCAGCCAAATCTTCTTCCCAGTCTAAAAGCATGACCTCTTTACCTTTAAGAGATTCCTTCTGCTTAACCTTCTCAAGCACTTGATCCCTAATATCGAGGAATGCGCGATCCTTAATAGCTGGCGTGTCACGCTGATGAATTAGAGGAACATGAAAATCACGCTCAGGAGGGAAGACTAGAGCAGAGGCCAAAGAGGCAAGGGCGTCGGCTAAGATGTTCTGGCTACGAGGAACATGAACAAAAATCAATTTGGTGAAGAGCTTGGCATAAGCTGAAGCGAGTTCCTGGTAGGGTTTAAACTTAGGATTGATAGTGCGGCACTTGACAAGCACCTGGCGCAGAATAAGCTGACTATCACCCACTTCCTCAAATGTGTGACACCATATCGATGAGCGGTTTGAAGACCGGCTAAAAGAGCTTCATACTCAGCTATATTGTTGGTGACAGGAAAAGTGAGCCGAGCAACAAATGGGATGGTGACCCCTTCTGGAGTTAAAAGAACCATGCCGATCCCTCTTCCTTGAGAATTTAGAGCTCCATCAAAATGTAATGTCCACATAGGATCATGAGGTTGATTAATGGACATTAGTTCTTCATCTGGAAACTCCGAATTGACAGGATCAAAACGGGGGAGAGGGTGGTGAGCAAGGTGTTCGGCAATGGCGTAGCCTTTGATAGCTTTCTGTTGAATGTAAGTGATATCAAACTGAGAGAGGAAGCTTTGCCAGCATGCTAATCGATCAGTGAGGACAGATTTTTCAAGGATGAATTTAATCGGATTCGTGCGAGCAATGAGGTGAACTTCGTGAGCTAGGAAATAATGTTTTAACTTCTGCACTACCCAGACTAAAGCAGCACAAGTCTTCTCCATGGCTGAGTACCTCTGCTCACAAGGGTTAAGAAGCGTAGACAAGTAGTATGCTGCCCTCTCCTTACCTTCTTCGTCTACTTGAGCTAGGACAGCACCTACGGAGTCATCCAGGACAGAAACATAGAGAATAAGTGGTTTGCCTAGAATTAGCGGCCTCAGGATAAGAGGATTGGCCAAATAATCCTTTAATCCGTCAAAGGCTGCCTGACACTTGTCATCCCAATTAAACTTGACTCCCGGCTTAGTAAGCTCGTAAAACGGCCTACATCTTTGTGAATGATGGGAGACGAAGCGGCGAATGAATTGCAACCTCCCGATTAATCCTCGAACTTCCTTCAAATTCTTGGGAGGAGGCATATCTCTAATGGCCCTTGCCTTGTTGGGATCAACTTCAATTCCCCTCTTACTGACAATAAATCCAAGCAATTTCCCTGAAGAGACGCCAAATACGCACGTCTTGGGGTTCATCTTCAACTGATACTCTCGTGATCTTTACAAGACCTTAGCTAGAACCCCGGGATGCTCAATCATTGTCCTTGATTTTACTACCAGGTCATCCACATACACCTCAATATAAATATGAATCATGTCATGAAAAATCACCATCATAACCCTCTGATAGGTGGCTCCAGTATTCTTAAGTCCAAAAGGCATGACCACATAGCAGTATGTACCCCATGGTGTAGTGAACGATGTCTTCTCTTGATCTTCCTCAGCCAGACGAATTTGATTGTAACCTGAAAAGCCATCCATGAAAGAGAGAGTCTCAAATCCTGCCGTGTTATCAATCAGAACATCAATATGAGGGAGGGGGAAGTCATCTTTAGGACACGCACGGTTGAGGTCCCGGAAGTCTATACAAATCCAAACTTTTCCATCTTTCTTCATAACTGGGACGATGTTAGCCACCCAATTGGGGTAGAGGACAACTCTAACAAATCTAGCCTTATGACCTCTTCTTTCATCTTTAAAGCCATATTAGGGTGGAAACGCCTCAACCGTTGTTTGACCGGGACAGACCCTGGCTTAAGTGTAAGGCGGTGTTCAACGAGCGCAGGGTCTAATCCAGGCATATCTTCATAACTCCATGCAAACGTGTCCTTGTATTCTTGAAGTATCAAAATAAGCGTCTCCTCTTCGGAGCGCGGCAAATTCTTGCTGATGAGGACAATCCTAGGGTCTTCTTCCGTACCCAAATTAACTTCTTTGGTAGGCTCTTCTACAGAGGCTGATGGTTCATCAAATCTTCTCATACCACTGGCAAAGGCATCAGCCTCATCCTCATATTCTTCATAACTTTCATCCCCCTCTTCAATAGGGTCTTCATCATTCATGATTTCATAGACACCCAAACCCTCATAAGAGACAACAGCAGCATCCTCATATTCCAACTCTGGCAGGATGATTGGATTCTCTATAAATTCAGGAAGAGCTAAACAAGCCTGGCATCTAATGGCTAACTCTAACAGAAACCTACGGGGAATCTGCTTACCCTTGAACTTCTTATGTGAATCTACACCTTGAATCTTAGCGTTAGCAGAAGAAGAGGAGGAGCAACTAGCTTGATCAGAAGGAGGAAGGGGACGAAGTGAAAAAGCGGATACAGGAGGTGATACAGATGAGGGCCCCTCACCGGAGGGGGAGAAAAGGTCTAGCAATGAATCTTGAAGGAGCGGCCCCTGGGTCGGGGCACACTCGGGAAAGAGAAAAGAAGTCTCCTCAACGGAGATGGAGGATTGGAAAGTTGGAAATTTGACATTTTTTTTTTCATTTTTACCTTTTTCTTTATTTTTATTTTCTTTTTCAAGAAGAAAGTAATGTATGGGGAGAATAACGGGAGGAGTGGAAATTGCAAGATCGGAGAAAGATTTAATTAGTGACGGCCCGCGCGGGGACGTGATGGAGAGTTCAGAAAATCGCTCGAGGAGCGAGGGAGGGATTGTGAGGGCAACTTGGATTGAATCTGGAGAAAAATTGATCGTAATCGGAGGCGGTCTTGGGATGTGACCAAACCAATGGGAATATAGAGAAGTAAGCACAGATGGATGCATGGAAGTGAGAGAAAAGAGGCCGGCCCACAGCCTATCCACAGTGAAACCTTCTTCAAACGGAACATCCGGCTCTCCAGTATCAGTGTAGTCACTCAGCAGCTGCCTCTTGTCTGTAATTGCAGCTGGCATTTCAATCAATTGGTGTATTAATGGCGGCCATTCCGGATCAGTCGGCATGAAAAGGCGGCTCAAGGAAATAGTGATATCATTCATGTCAAACCACCTATACCAGTCACATTCTGGATCATCCATTTTCCTTCTCTTGTCAGGCCTTAAGGACTCCAAGGCTTTGTATGTGGCCAGCGGGGCAATATGACGAGCAAACTGTCTAGCATGAACATCTTGACAGTCTAACATGGAAGTAATTATGGTAGTTTGCTCATTATTTTGAAAGCCACCTGTGACAAAATGTGTCTTCAGTGTCCAAGTAAGCGGCTGGCGATCTGTCTTCAGAGTGGATGTCATAAATGCCCATGGTTCATCTTCATTTTTGCATGGCCCTTTATAACCTAGGCCGCCTCGTGCAATCAGCTTCTGAGGTTTAACGAGCCTAGTCCTGCCTTGGAGTTTGATACCCAGGCCTTTGCCACTTTGATACCCCATTTTCATTAAAATGTTCCAGCCAGAGGTATTCATCATATTTTTCTTCTTTTTCCCCTTGGAAGGCAGGGGTGTCATAGCAACTGTTGTGACAGTCTCAGATGGCATTGGCCGTGGACAAGGGACGTCCAGCACAGATAATAGTGGCTTATTGGCAGGCCACATAGAAGGAACTGATGAAGCCGCATGAATATCCTCTTCTGGCAAAATTGGCATACTGGTGACTTTAATAATGCGACCCTTGTGTGGAAATTTAAGGCATTGGTGATTTGTCGAGGGCATCGCATCGAGCTGTTGAATGTAGGGGCATCCCAAAATGCCATTAAATGTCGGATCCATATCCAGAATGTGGAAATCTGCTGTGATGGCTGCAGGACCCAAACATACTTTCAAAGTAATCATGCCTAGAGGAGGCTTCTTCGTGTTATCATATGCAGTGACTGTGATGGTGGACGGCCGAATTTGGCTCTCCGAAATACCACACAATTTCAGAGTGCTAGGTGGCAAGACATTGATGGATGCCCCAGTGTCCACCAGACATTGCTTGACAGCCACCTTGTTGATATCAACTGTGATGCACAGAGCATACTTTCTTGCTGGGAGTGGTGCCAGTTCATGTTCATGAAAAGTAATCGCCGGCTGGCTGCTAGCGGGCGTCAAAACCATGACTATTTGCTCAACTGGGATATCTTCATTGACCATCACTTTCTGCAGATACTCTTTCAATGCTAGCTGATGAGTGGTGGACAGTTTGATCAATTCCAGGATTGAAATTCTTGCTGGGGTCCGGTCCAAATGCTTTAACAAATCATATTCAATGCCCGGCACGGACCCTTGCTCTTGTTCTTGCTCTTGCGGCCCCTGCACGAGCTCTAACTCTCTTTGTGGAAAAATACGGTGGAAAATCCGTCCACTGCGGAGCGGTGCCACGCCTTGTAGTGCCTCTGTCGGGGCAAGTGTGGGAGAAGGACTGGAAGAAAACGGAGGTGTGTTGGCGTTAAGAAGTGGTGGAGGGGTGTATAAAGAAGGAGCCCCCACGGGGGGTGTTGATGAAGAATTCAATGGAGATGCCCCTGTAGGAGGCGTAGGAGTAGAAAGGGATACCCGAATGAGGGGGGAATTGGTGGGGGGTGGAATAAGAAGAGACCGAGGCACAAAAGGTGGTGGTACTAATGGTGGAGGGATCCTTGCCGGCAAAGGAGTAGTGATGGCGGGTGCAGTGGGCGTTGGTGATGGGCGGGTAAGGAGTGGCCTAGATGGCAATGGCGAAGGGTTGGTGGTGGATGGCTTTTCTGGTGGCGTAGGCTGTGGAGATGGTATATGTGTAAGAAGGGGGCGAACCGGCAAGGTCGGAGAATAGGCGGAGGTAGGTGGGTTAACGGTGCACAGAAGGGATCGGCCCAATTGAGGGGTAGGAGAAGGAGTAGGGGTGCGCAAGAGGCGCGGAGGTTGGTTTTGATTGTGGTTAAATGCCCCGACAGAGGCGTTCTCTTCATGCCATCCCTGCCCTCTCTCCACCTCGTAGAGAGACGTGACAGGGTTCACGTGCTGGTTCGGTGGGTGCTCCGGCAGTGGATTGTGGACGATGCCCATATCGTGCTGAGGTGCTGGAGCTTGTTGCTGCTACTGTGGAGCTGGTTGCTGTGGCTGCTGAGCTTGTTGTTGCCGAGGAGCCCTTCTTTCTTTCATGGTGGCGATGAATTGTCTCATCTCATCCCAATTGATGTCACCCTGGTCATTTAGATCATAAATGTAATCTCTGAAGTGGAAGCAACGATCAAGGTTGTGACCAGGTGCGCGATGGAAAGCGCAGTAACGGGATGTGTCAACATTGGCGGGCCACGCTGTCCTTTCCCTTGGTAATATGAGCAAATTGGCGGCCATTAAAGCATTGAAAATATCTGGGAGACTTTCTGGTAGTGGAGGGTAGTGGTCCCTTTTGGGGCCAAGTGGTGGTCTCCGTTGTTGTTGTTGGCCATAGTTGGCAGGGGGTGGTACCTGGTGGTACTGTTGCGGGGTTGGAGGGTTAGCGCGGGGCGCTTGGTTTTGCGGTGAAGCAAAGGAATGTTGGGGTGCGAATTGGCGTTGTGGAGGGGAGTTGAAATGGGGGTTTTGTGGTGGAAGTGGGTTCGGTCGTGGGTTAGCTTGGTGGTGTGGGTGGCCAACTACACCAACCTGCTCATTTGCAATGGTGCCCTCAGTCGTGGGCCCGCTGTTGTTGACATTGGTGGTTTTCTTGAATAGCCGTGCCTTCGGCTCAAACATGCCCACAATGAGCGAGTCCTTCATCTGTGTTTGAATATAGCGAGCCCTTTCATAGAGCTCCTCCATGGTGGTTAACCGGTTCATGGCCAGTATGTGCCGGAACTGAGGAGTGGCGTTGGAGATAATCATCTTGACTTGTTCCGGTTCAGACAGTGTATCTTTCAACTTTTCGGCCATAGACCGCCATCTATCAGCAAACATTATGAAGTCCTCCTCGGGCTTCATCTTTTCCGCAACCAGATCTGTGAGCGAAAGGGATGGTCCGACCCGGTCTCTGTATTTTTGCAAGAACTTTCTTTGAACAACATCGAAGTCGCCGGCATCAGCGGAATCCAGTGAATAAAACCATTCAAGGGCTGGCCCCTCCAGAGATCTCCTGAATAAATAGGCCAAAGAGGCCTTGTTGTCTTGCCAGAAGGAGGTCTCGTACATAAAATCCTTTAGATGAATAAAAGGATTACCAGTCCCATTATATCGCCGGAAGTTCGGCATCTCAGATGGTGGTAAGTGGAAGACTGGCAGTGTAGGGAGCGAAATTTCCGGGGCATTCTTAGCCGTGGTGACCTTCTTCAATTGCTCTTCCATGCTGGCCAATTTCTGGAGTAATAGCATATTAGTGTCGGACTCGACTGGGGCCGGATTTTGAATAAAAGAATGCGGTATAGGTGTCCACAGAATTTGGGGAGGTTGGAACTGAGGCCTAACCGCTGAATGACTCGCCTGTTGGGCCGGCATGGCCGCACCGGGCGTTGGTGGACGGGAAGGAGGTTTATGCAAGACCGCCTGGTCATTAGTGAGGTGATGGCCACTCTCGGTCGGAGGGGGATTGGAGGATGAAGAGGGAACAGACTTCCCTTTCAAAGCGGCCTGAATAGCCTGCCGCTGGGAATCGTCTAACTGAGATAAATCATTAATTAAATCTGTGACATTGAGGGATGGAGAAGAATTCCCCGGGGTGTTGGAGGGTAAAGTTTAAGAAGAAGGCACAACCTCTTGAGGAGTGGTATCAACCACATGGATTTGAGGATGATGGGACTGAGGAGGAGGGTAATTTCCCTCATAATAGATGGAATCCTGGAGGGGGGTCTCATATTGACCAAAAACATTCTCATCCTCATCATCATAAGAATACCCGTAGCCTGCCATGTTGATGATCTTACATGAACGGAGTTTCATGTTTAAGAGGAGAGACAACTTTATAAAGGCATTATCAAACAAACAACCACTCAACCCAAACAAGTCTAAACAAATCAATCCAAGCAAGTGTATGCAACCGAGTTGAGATGAACGCAAGGTTTTAGTGTTATGCTTGAGATTAGAGTGGATTAAGTTGTTGAATAGTTCATTTCTGTTTGCAATATGAAACCTAGTTGATCCAAGTGTAACCTCCGGGTCAACTAGATTCTTTCTCTCTCCTCACCAACGATAGGTTCTTCTATACTCCGGGTACTTCAAGGGTACAACCAGCCCGGCGTTCGTGAGAGAATCCACGGGTGCGGGGACTTACGGAGGTCTTGGAAAAGGGATTTCCGGTCCAAAGAGACGGAATGCTCAATGGAGGGTCGTCCCGATTCCAAGAGAGGTGTGTGGAATCCTAGTGTAGAGAGAGGAGGTCTCTCAACCAAATGCCACAATATGCAAAATAAGATGATAAGATCACAGCAATATAGGCAAGCAATGTAATAACCAAGCAAACTATCACAGACAGCAACAGGAAGCAGGGTTCTGTAAAACGCAGGAAAGAGACGACCTGGGGAAGGTCGCTATCAACCAAAGCAACGACAGGGTCACTGTCGTAAACAAAGACACGCCTCTGGCTGAGGCGCGAAATCTGAAAAGGACGCCTCTGCGTGAGGGCGTCAAATCTGAAGAAGCGCCTTGAGATGAGGTGCTATGCAATAAAAGAACGCCCTGGGGCAGGGCGTGAATTCACAGATAGCGTAATAAAAAGCAGTAAAATGATGAAAGACGTCTTGACAGAAGACGTAACACAGTAATAAAACGCTCTGGATGAAGGCGTTAAAAGAAAAGGCGCCTCTGGTTGAGGCGTGAATTCAGGAAATATGCAATCACAAACTGGCTGATCCCGGGGAGTGTGCAAGGTGCACAAGGGAGGGTGCCCGTGGGGCACAAAGGAGGGGTACCGTGGGTATCAAAGGGAAATGGCACACGTGGGTGCCTAAGGGGAAAGGGCACACGTGGGTGCCGATGGGGAAAGGGCACACGTGGGTGCCAAAGGGAAAGGGATAATCAATAGAAAAACAGTGGATGTCCCACCGTGATCGCCAATTTGTAGATCGTGATAAATCCACACATGGACATGGGGAGTTTTAAATAAGAGAAAAATATATGTGGAGATGATGATATGAAGATAAAGAAGCAAATAAGCACGTGGTGCTATGAAGGAGAGTGATCGCCAGAGGGGTTACCTCAATAATAAATAAAGAAGATCGCGATTACCTGGTGGAAAATTGAGTGCGGGATGGATTGTGAATTCCCTCCTCCGCCTTCAATCGGCCGGCCGATGAAGGGGGTTTTTCCTTATTGATTATCCTTGCAAAAAAGACAATAAAACAAGCCAAGAGAAGTGGGTCAGCCAAGTGCACGTAGTATCAATCCAAAGATAATATGAAGATGAGAAAAGGACAAAAACATGTGCACCTTATTTTTGTTTTTTTTAAAACCCCTAAAGAGGAATTAGGGAGAGAGGAGATATGTGATGAAGCTAATGCAAACGTAAAAAAAGAAAAGACAGTGATGATGGAACTAATGCAAACGCAAAAGGGAAAAAAAACACAGTGGTGATCGGTTGATGAAGACGAAGCAACACAAACAAAATAAAAAGAAAACCCTGCTGTCCCTGACGACAGTAAAGGGAACCAAGGGTGGACGCGGCTGGCTAGATGCAGAGGAAGCAGAGCCCCTTTCAAACGATCGCACAGGAGGAAGACGGAGCTCTGTAACCTGTAGACTGTAAACCTCTGTTTGATTTGAACTCTCTGACCCGTCTAACCTCTGCCTCGATCGACCAGAGCATCTTTTTATAGGATTTCAATCAAAGATAAGCTCAAATTTGGGAAGATAAGGATAGGCAATGATCAAAGAAGGCAGGACTCTAGCTCCAATTCGAGCAAGGAGACCATTGGGGGCAGGGAACTACTCGGGAAAGAGGAGTTAAAGCAGGACACGAAACGGAAAACATGACTTTTCGAAGGGCGTCAAATCACAAATTGACGACCTCCATAAAGACGTTACTCAAAACACGACCTCTATCAAGGGCGTCACTTCTTGGATTTAATTTTGGCAATAAAACTTACTTTATATGAAAATTATGAGAACACGTCTATGATGAAGGCGTTAATTGAAACAACGCCCTGAGGAAGGACGTTAATCAATAATTTAAATTAATTTTAAATTTATTTTGGAACCGGATAATACCAGGAATTGACGCCCTAAAATTTAGTCGTCCTTTCTTGAAAAAACGCCCTAGGTAAGGTCGCTATTTAAAACACGCCCCTCTTCAGGTCGCGAATCACAAAATGCAAGAACAAATCAAAACCGCACACACAAAAAGATAGAAAAAACTTCATATTATGAACATATTGAAGCTCACTTTGGGGCGTCATCATAGTGATATGAGATTTGATCAACATAGCGTCAATTTTGGCGTGTCTACATTAGGTTAGACCCGTTGTTACGTTATGAGAGTGGGTTCAAGACATGACCCTTGTGGCAGCACAACAAAGTCATGCCGGCACCCATCCCAAAGTTTGGCATAAGTCTTAGTCTAAGTCTCTGTCCCCTTGCTGTGAGGGCCTTGTGGCAGCATAACAAACCCACACAGTCTAAGAGCAGCTCACTTACACTATAACAACGGAAGGCTACGTGGGTCATTCTTAATGCCCCATGTTTACAACCTAATATGAGATTGAGGGGTTTTGATTAAATTTTGGTCTCATCAATATAGGTGCTACATACATATAAGAATTTGGAGTATCATATATACCCAAAATATATATATGTAATAAGTAGCACATCCACATATATCATATATATGCCTTAATACCAATGGATGATCATGGACCTTAAGCTCCTAAAACACATTACCAGAGCCAGTTGGTAATGCACACAAGCAAGGCAAATAGAAAAACATGGAGCATCCAATGCTCCCACCAGATGTGAAGAATCTCCCAAGGTCCTCGCAACCGGTCTCCTTCTTAGTCTCCATCGGCTTCTCATTATTACAAGTAAATTTGTAATTGGGCACGCATGCCCACAAATATACATCAGATAATAATAAGAAACCTTGAACCAGTCAAGGGGAGTACAATACAGGAGGGAGATAGAGTGTACAACCTGGATTAATAAGAGAGAGAGAGAAGGAGGCACGCAGACCCCAATAATCACATCACACATAACCATTCACCATTAAGAGCATCAACACATGACATCTAAGTCCATGATCATACATCCACACACAAGACACATCACATACATCTAACAGTAATTATCACATAATTACAGCGAGATATGACGATAATTTCAAAATATAATAAATAATTTTGAAATCGTGCATATTAACATTCAACTAAAAAATTTAGTTAAAACAAATAAGTTTAAACAACTTTAGACCGCCATCATTCACATTCACTACATGGGCTCAATAATAATCTTCAGTTAATTAACCTCATAAGAATCACATTCTTATAGTAATTAACTTTAATTAATTAGATAATAGGAAATACTTAAAATCATTTTAAAATTCCTATTAACTAATTAACCAAGGGCCAAATAATGAAAAAAAATTAATAAGTTACTAAAATAATTTCAGAACTTATTAAAATATTTTTTAGAATTTTCATGGCACTTTTCTGAATTTATATGCATTTTAAACTATATAAAATGCATATTATTTCAAAAAAATAGGGGGGCCTTATCGGGTACAGATCCGGTGCGGGCCAGATCCACCCGCGAGAGACCCGCGGGGGTCGTCTCCCCCGCCCGAACCGGCTGCGGCTAGGGCAAACCCCCGCCGCCGCCGCGGCCAGAGCAGGGCCGGAGGCGACCTCCCCAGCCCCGGCAGGCCACCCCTCCGCCGCTACCGGTTATCACCGGCTGCTCCACCGTCGTCATCGTCACCAGAAGGGAAGCCCAGGATGAGCAGGGGGCGTGTACACCGCTTTCGCCGCCGCGGCCGCCATCACCGGCCTCCCACACCGCCAGCAGCCGCCGGTCACCGCGAAGGACCTTCCAGGGTCTCCAAACACCCCACCCCATGGGCGTCTGAGATCAAGGAACCAGGTCTAAAATGGCCTCCTCCGTGGCGCACGAACGGCAACCATACCGACGATGTGGAGGTCGATTCTCACTATCCGGTGGGTCAAACTCCGCACCAAGATGTGCGTTTTACTCCTCTTGATCTCGGGAACATTTCCCTGACATCAATCGACCGTTGCTCATCCTATGAGCGACCCAATCGGACAGCCTCAAGCAAGAACGGGAATGATGAAAAATAATATAATAATGTCAATTTTGATCAAACCGGCAACCTGGCTATGATACCACTATAAGGTTCCGATCAAAATACGCAGCGGAAATCATCGAAACCTTAAATTGCATATCGTTGTCGATTTTTCAAAATCGAACTATATCAGTAAACCCGCGCGGTGAAGAATGATTCTTTACCGTTGTGGGGTTGAGAATGTCCCAAAACCTCGAAGACGATCGAGATGAAGATCCTGGAGTCGCGAGCCGTTCAAGCGTCCGGCCTCTAAACGTATCCACACGAGCAGTGGAAGCAGACGGGATCTCCTTCACGATCTCTACGCGTCGACCCGATCTCAACACCACCATCCACCGTGGAAGGAGAGAGAAGAAGGGGGGCACCTTGGAGAGAGAGAAAGAGGAGAGAGGGCAGCTAGGGTTTCAACCTTGTAGCTTGGCCAGGGTTTCTCCCAACATGGTATATTTATAGACCTTTGGCATTTTTCACAAAAATCCAATAATAGTCTATAAAGTCCACCCATCCCGATCTGTCCAATACTCTATTATGTGTGACCCTCTAGGCCCAATAGTCTGTTTGGTTTTCTAGCCCATTAAGTAAATAACTCCTTCTTAACTTAATTAATTCTATCCATTAACTCTTAATGGAATTAGCGGGCTTTCCGATCACAACAAGCACCAGGCAACGCTTCGTGATCCCAAATGACACTGGGGATAAGCAACCCACTCGGGAACCTTTCCGTCTACAGATTCCACACAGTTATAGATCCTCATTCATCCAATACCCCACTAGGACTAGGGTATGGTCAAACTGTCAAACCCTACTGAGTCCCAGCTCGACCGAATCATGTACTCCAAACATGTTCATTAGAAAACTCTTTTTTCATAATGAACTCCCGTACCCTGGCCAGGGGATTTCTCGAGTACAGATCCGTAGGGCATTCTCTCTCATACATCATACTGAGAGTGAATGATCCCATGTTGTCAAACTAATTGCCTTCGCACAAGTTCCACTGAGTCCGAATAACTAACTGTACAAGACCACTTTACAGAAGTCGATAAGTCAGTAATCAAATACTCAGCATCCCTTATGCAATACATCTTTAGTGACTCAGGTCCAAGATCCAATTGTGCTACTGTGACGTAGAATACCCTGATTGACAGTCAGTATGATTACCATTCAGGGATTCTAGATCGGGTCAGTTCAGTGAACTTATTCCACTAATTAGCACCCACACACGTACTTCAGTGTCACCACACTGATGACTATGAGAACAATCACACCCATCATATGAGTAAGTATCATGTGTGCCAGTCTATCTAGATCTTCAATGTCCCTTCTTGAAGATCCTATGACTGGGAACATCTAGAACATGTACATATGGATGACTGATCTCATTATCATAATCTCATTATGATCCAGCCATCATCGCACATGTTCAGGGACTTCATCACATTCGAATCATAAACATAAATTAAATGCAATGAATAAATGCCATTAATATAAATATGAATAATATATTACAAGAAATGACGTCATCACATCTTATGTGATTGGCTTGTAGGGCATACATTTCTATCAGTATGTTCTTCTCCGAGCGCATGAATTGAAGGCGGAGGACCCGACGGTTGCCATTCTTGATAAGCATCTGCATATCTCTTTCCATTATGCTAACGGGTGGGGCATGGACCACTGCAGCCTTTATTGTCACATTGCTTTCAAGCGGCACGCGGACTTGAACCATCTGGTGCATCGCTGCGTGAAGGTCGGGGATGTTTGTTAGTTGGTTCGGGAGGCGGCCCGCCGGGACAAGGAGTCGTCCCTGACTTATTGGCCGCTGTCGCTACGGTTGTACACCCCCCCCGGTATAGTGCTTCTCTGTTTGTGCCTTCTATAATTTCGCCCCTCCGTGGTGTTGATTAATTAAAAAAATTGATTTCTTCTTTTTTTGACAGAGCATCCCTTCGACATCCGGCAAGCTCATTATAGGAACCTCCTTTGGTTCGTGCAAAAACCCCCTCACTTTGAAGCGACAGAGTCGCCCCCCACTACTACACCTCTGCCAAAGGCTGGGAAGCGGTCCCGGGCAAAGTCACCGGTGAAGGAAGCATTGGCCGCTGCTAAGGTGGATGAGCGATAGAAGGTGAAGCGGAGGAAGATGGAGGCCACCTCTGCCCCAGTAGTCGTCCCTCCAATTCCTCTGCCCCCATCTTTTGAGGAGTTTGCCACTACTTGGGCGGAACCAAGTCGGCCTGCAGGTCAGGTCCTTTAGCTTCTGCAGCTTTTCAAGGCTTGTTTGTGTATCAAGAGGGACCCTTTTATAACATGTATTTCTTTCCTCCATCCGCCGCGAAGGAACCTGCTGCCATTTCTATTCCCGGCGCAGGTAAGGCCATGGTTCATGGGGCAATGCAGCCCATTGAAGAAACTGCCTTCAAGTCAACTCCTACGACAGAAGTCAAGAAGGGTACTTTTCTTCATTATCTTGGTTAACTTCTTTTCATTTCCCATGAACTACGGACCCTATTTGATCCAAACCATATCTTGCCTGGTAGGAGTTGATGTAACAGTTACCCAGCCAATGGTGGCTTCAGTAATTCGCCCACTAGGGCAAACATACGTGAGAAGAGGGCCGAAGTCCGGGAGATTTCCATTGCTGAGCCCGCGTAAAGCAACGCCGGCCATAGACCCTGAGCCCGAAACTCCCTTTCTAGCATGAGGAGTTCCTGTCCCGACCAAGTCTTCGTCAGGTAAAAAGGTAGACTATGACTATTCTTCTGACGATGTAGTTCCAGGCGAGGGCATACCCGGGGAAGCCAAACCTCCCGCATTTGTCTTGAAAGCCCCAGTATTATCCGCCTCTCTGAGCTTGGTGGAGGAGACACTTGTAAGTGTGGATTTGTTTATTCGGGCTCCCCTCGAGGCTATTAACTATTTTTTTTTTAAACTTGACAGGGACAGGCCCCACCGAAGCTACGGAGATCCGCGTCCCGGGTATAGAGGTCGCTCGACAGGAGGAGGACACAGCGGCCTTGGATAAACTTGCGTCGATAGTCGAAATCTTGCGGCGGGAGGATACCACAGTAGATTCAGACGCTCTTGCGCCGGGAATCGAGGCACCACACTAAGAAGAGGCGGTAATGGCCTCGGAGACCCTTGCCCCAGCAGTCGTGACAGTCGAACAAGAGGGGGCCACGGTGGTTTCAGAAGTTCCTGCCCCGATAGTGGAGGCAATCTCACAGGAGGATACCACAACTTCGTTCCAAGGAGAGGCGACGTTAGAAAGAAGCCCGACGCCGATGGTTGAGGTAAAAAAAAAAAGTGACCTTCTGATATTTTATATATTCACCAGACTGTGTCGCACTGTGCCTACCTAACCCCTACCCTTTCTTTGCATACACAGGTACAAGGGTTGTCGGGGGGTAATCGAGGTAAAGCAAGCAGCGGGTACCCCATATATAGCATCGGATCTAGTCGTCGCAACTGCTTCCTCTTCGGCCAATTTCCTTGCAACGCCCTTGTTGGTGCTCGATGCAGCAATCCGCCTAAACCCTGCTGAGGCGACAGAGGAAAAATAGCCTCCGATGCAAGCTCCTACGGTTATCCCTTCTTTAGCCGATGCAGCGGCCATTATTTCACCCGAGCCTGCCGTGGTGGCTAAACCAGGCCTTGCAGCGACAGCAGAGGAGGATCAGCCCCCGGTGGAAACTGCTACGGTTGTCCCTTCCTCGGCTGATGAATCGGCGGTGGCTTTGTGCGGGCTTGGCACGGCGGCCGATCAGGGCCTTGGAGAGACGGTGGAGGAAAACCAGGCTCCTATCCTGGAAGGATCAGGCGAACCTTCCGAAGCACCCCCCGTGCCGACGACTGCAGCTGGTCGGGGGTAAGCCCCGGAGCTCGATGCGTTGGTCCACGCTTCTGGGTCCACTTTTTCTTCGGCCGATGCGCCAATGTCAGTTTCTTCCGCAGGGGAGGTCGTGACGGATGTAAACCCCGCGGAAACGGCAGAGGCAGACCAGCAAAACCACAGCAGGGGGGGTTAGAAGATTCAATAGAAATCCTGCCTGCGCCTTCAGCTATAGCCGGTCGGGAGTTAGCTCTTGAATTACAGGCATCGGCCTAGCTAGCTTTGGAGCTTCCCTCTTCATCGGCCTTGGTGGACACAGAGATATGGACAGCTGTGGATAGTAATGTTGAATTCAGCCCACCAGCGGTCCCTCAGATAGGCCATGCCACTTCAGACCTACCGATTCGCCAAACTTTGCTGACGCTGCGAGCCATGGTGTTTTCTGACCCCACCCTTACATACAAAGGCATGCGTGCTGTAGTGGAGCAATTGACTGGGGCATTGCAGATGATGGGCTGTCCACAAGATGAGTGGCTACAACGGGTACTGTTGCTACTGAAGTACGTAAACCATCGCGACTTCCTTGCGACACACGCCCCTAGTCAACTTGCTGCCATTCGCCTCCAGAGGGAAGAATATAAGCAGGCCCTGTCAACTCGAGAAGGCAAGAGGGATCAACGACGCCAGGCAGTGGAGGGCTACACCGTGGAGTCCCAAGCCTGGTAATCTAGATAGAGCGTTTCGAGGCCTGGCTCGCCTCAGCCAAGTCCGAACTCCATGCGGTCGAGACAAAGAAAGCCAAGGCGACCGATGACCTTGTGGAGGCCGATGTCGAGGTGGCCTCCACGAGGAGCGAGCTAGACCATCTTCAAGGTCAGGAAGATTGACTGCTTGACATGATGAATTTTCCTTGCATCGGGATCCTTCCTCTCAGGGATATTTTTCGAGGAGTGGATTGAGTGCCCGCCCCTTGCTTTTGCTATTCTCTCTCTCTCCCTTTTTTGTCTTCTTTTTTTTGACATGTAACACAAGGGTATGCCCCGGAGCACATGTAACCTGCTTTCTACGAGGAATAGAACACTACTGCTTCATTTGCCTCTTTCGTATGCATGGTGCCCAAAGGGGCTTTTCTTTCTTTCTTGCGTCCTGGTGAAGTGTAGGTTCCTGCTAACATTTCGTTCGGGGAGAGCCCAGTGGGGGTTCGTGTGGGAGCACAGGAGAGTGCTCGCCCTTCCAAAGGAGGGATGAGGGGATCACTCCACCATGTCCGTCGTGCGATTTACCAAATGGTGCCACCAGGGCGCTCGACACAAGTAGGTTGATTCGACCTTAGAGGGATGGAGAGAATAGTTTGTTCACGTAATGACCTAGACGGGAGGTCTCGGTCAAAATGGGTTGTTCGTCGCCCGAAGGGACAGAGAGAAGAGTTTGTTCATGTAATAACCTAGATGGAAGGTCTCGGTCAAAAATGGGTTGTTCGTCACCCGAAGGGGCGAAGAGAAGAGTTTATTCATGTAATGACCTAGACGAAACGTTTCAGTCAAAATGGGTTGTTCGTCGCTCGAAGGGACGGAGAGAAGAGTTTGTTCATGTAATGATCCAGATGGAAGGTCTTGGTCAGAAATGGGCTATTCATCACTCGGAGGGACGGAGAGAAGAGTTTGTTCATGTAATGACCCAGACAGAAGGTCTTGGTCAAAATTGGGTTGTTCGTCACCCGGAGGGACGGAGAGAAGAGTTTGTTCATGTAATGACCCAGGAGGGAGGTCTCGGTCAAAATGGGTTGTTCGTCGCCCGAAGGGACGGAGAGAAGAGTTTGTTCATGTAATGACCTAGACGGAAGGTCTCGGTCAAAAATGGGTTGTTCGTCACCCGAAGGGGTGGAGAGAAGAGTTTGTTCATGTAATGACCTAGACGGAAGGTTTCGGTCAAAATGGGTTGTTCATCGCCCGAAGGGACAGAGAGAAGAGTTTGTTCATGTGATGCCCAGATAGAAGGTCTTGGTCAAAAATGGGTTGTTCGTAGCCCGGAGGGATGGAAAGAAAGGTTTGTTTCTTAAGTGATCTGGGCTGAAGGTCCAGCTCAAGAGGTGTGTTCGCCACCCGGGGGAATGGATAGGGTGTTCAGTCGTGGGTGCCGACGGGGTGTCGGGGCTGACATGGTCTGTTTGTCTCTTGGTGTGTTGGTTGGCACGGGGTTGGTGCCTGCGCGAGAAAGGGGTTATTCCTTAATCCAAACGGAAGGTTCAGGTAAGGTAGACATTCGTCAGTGCCAATGGGGTGTTGGGGCTGATGTGGTCTATTTGTCTCTTGGTGTGTTCGTTGGCACGGAGTAGGTATTAAAACGAGAAACTGGTTCCTCTTTCCTCCCCCTCTTTTTTCTTTTTTTTTTATCTTCTTCTTTCTTCTCTTTTCCCCCCCTTTTTTCTTTTTTTTCTTATCTTCTTGTTTTTGTCTTTCTTCTCTACCCTTTTTTTCTTTTATTTTCTCTTTTTTAAGATATTAACAACGACAAAACCATTTAGGCAACAGTAATGCAAATTCACCCACGGCGGGGCGGAGAATTATATTATTCACTGAATGGAGGAACCGGAGCGTGATACAATCTCAGGTGTCTACCATTAAGGGGCGGGAATTGAACTCCCCCCCTGATGGTTGACGATTACATATGCCCCGCCCTGTAGACTTTTTGGACTACGTAGGGTCCGAGCTAATTCTCATTCAGCTTGCCCTTGGGGTTGGCAGCCATGACTTCTCTTCTTTTGACCATGACAAGGTCGCCCTTCTTGAATTCGCACTCCTTGACAAGCTTGTCAAAGGCGCATGCTATCCGGGCCTGATAGACCTGGATATTCTGATGGGCTTGAAGCCACTTCCCCTCTAAGTTGGAGAGCTCTTCGAACCTTCGCTCGACATTCGTTTGCCCTTCCCGGACTAGCTCGTGTTGGATTGCGACCCTTAGGGAGGGTATTTCCAACTCGATGGGGATAATTGCTTCTGAGCCATATACCAAGGAAAAGGGTGAACAACCCGTTGGAGTTTTGTATACAGTTCGATATGCCCACAGAGCTTTGTACATCTTCTCTTCCCAGTCACTTTTGTTGGAATTAATGATTTTGGCCAGGAGAGTACAGAGAGTTTGATTAAAAGCCTCAGCCAAGCCGTTGGCCTGTGGGTTGTAAGGAGTTGACATCCTCCAGTCGATCTTGTATTTTTCTGCCAGTCGGTAGACCTTATGATTGCGGAAGTGGCTGCCGTTGTCTAAGATAATTCGGTTAGGGGCGCCAAACCGGAATATGATGCTGCGACGGACAAATCTGACCACGATTTCCCCGATCACTTCCTTTAGAGCAACAGCTTCTGCCCAGCGGGACAAGTAGTTAATTGCCGCCAAAATGTACTTGCACCCTATGGATGATGCAGGTAGTGGACCCACGACGTCTGTTCCCCATTGGGCAAACGGCCAGCTGGGCACTGTTGGATGCAGCGGCACGGGCGGTCTTCTAGGCACCGTCGCGTGCTCCTGGCATTTTTGACAAGACTTAGGATACTTGCAGCAGTCGTGAAACATTGTCGGCTAGTAGTAACCAAGCTTCTTAATCTCAATCTTCATTTTCGATCCTACCTGGTGTGTGCCTGCTGTTCCGACGTGAACCTCCTTCATGACCTTCTAAGCTTCTTCGGTGGATAGGCATCGGAGGAGTACCTTTCGCATGGCATCCGCCATGATTCGGAATAAGATCCCATTTCGGACCTCATAGGAGTCCTTCGTTCTAATCAATCTGATCTTCTCTTCTCTCTGCTTGGGGAGTTGCTGGTATTTAAACCACTGTATAAGAGGGTCCCTCCAGTCTGGTAAGTTGATGGCCTCCGTTATGGCGACTTCAGGCTCTTCTTCTTCTTCTAATTCTTCCATCATGCTAGGCACTTGGCGCTGATTTATCACTCGGATACTGAATGATCCATCTGGCGACACCGCCAACGAACTTGCCAATTTTGCGAGTGCGTCGGCTTGTGTATTTTCTCCTCTGGTGACGTGACCTATCTCAATGAGGTAGAACTGCTCCATGAGCCACCTCGCCTTAGCATGGTAAGGGAGTAGCTCAGGTTTTCAGACGTCAAACGGTCCTTGGACCTGTTTGACGATCAATAGCGAATCGCCAAATACTTGTAGCATTCTGATCCCATCTGCAAGGGGACTTGGAGGCCGATGATCAGAGCTTCATACTCCGCTTCATTATTCGTACAGGACTGTGGACACTAAAAAAAAGAAAAAAAAAATAAAAGAAAAAAAAAGAAAAGAAGAAAGAAAAGAAGGAAGGGAAGAAAGAAAGAGAAAATAAAATAATAAAATAAATAATAAATAATAAATAAAATAACAAAATAAATAGAAGTAGAGAAAAAGAAAAGAAAAAGAAAAAATAATAACAATAATAGATAATAAATAATGTATACAATAATAATAAAATAAAAAGGGTGGCCCACTCACTTCGCTCCTCACTCGGCACACCCCTGTGCCGGATGGTCAGGCACCGCACCGGATGACACTCCCCCGTCGTCGCTTTCACGGCTTAACCCTTTGCTGCCCATCACCCCCGGCCACTGGAGATTCCGTGATTGGCACTGCAACTGAGCTCGAATAGATTGGGCACTATTAATCATGTGGAGGTTCAAACCCTTCATGCCTTGGAAGGCCGCACAGTTGATATCAGAAATGCGAAGGTCCATGTGCGAAATGCCGTAGCTGAGGGTGGATTCTCTGGTGTCTATCTTGCCTATGATGCAGTGCATTCATCAAGGCAGTATGCTTTGAAGCATATAATCTCTAAGGATGAAGAATCACTTGATTTGGCAAAGAAGGAAATCTCTGTGATGAAGCTTCTTAAAAGTCATCCCAATGTTGTTTCACTGCATGCAAATACAATTTTGATATGGGTCGGACGAAGGAGGTGATACTTCTAATGGATTTTTGTGACAAGTCACTAGTTACTGTGCTGGAAAACATAGGTGCAGGTTGCTTTGAGGAGAAGCAGGTTCTCTTGATTTTTAGAGATGTATACGACGCATTGTTTGCCGTGCACTGCCAATCACCACCGATTGCTCGTAGAGATCTGAAGGCTGAAAAGGCCCTGCTTGGTGATGATAGTGCTTGGAAATTGTGTGACTTTGGTAGCACCTCTAACAATCACAAATGTTTTGACCGGCCTGAAGAGATGGATATTGAAGGAGATATCATCAGAAAGCATACAACGCCCGCCTATAGAGCACCTGAGATGTGGGAATTATTCAAAAGAGTTATAAGTGAAACAGTCGACATCTGGGCTCTTGGATACCTTTTATACATAATTTGTTACTTCAAGTCTGCGTTTGATGGTGAATCAAAGTTACAGATTTTTGAATGGTAATTATAGCATCCCAGAGTCGCCAAAGTACAGCTCTTCTGTGACAGAATTGATTAAAGACATGCTTCAAGCATCTCCAGATGCCAGACCAGACATCACACAGGTTTGGCTTCGTCTTAATCTGCAATTGCCTGAAGATGCCTGATGGGTCTTTGACTACGGGAACGCCGGACGTGCACCCTGGAACTACAAATGCATATAAAGAAGGACCAAAGAGGGGACCACCAGTGCCTCGGAGATCCCCTCCACCCCCGCCTTCATCAAGAGACCAAGTGCGATGCGCCTCTCTGCAATCTGAAAAGGAGGCCCAACACTCTAGACATCTTCAGACTGTTTCAAAAGCAGATGGCACTGAGGGGGGGGGGGGCAGCTTAGGTGCATCTTGGTCCACCCAGAATGGACAGGGCTTGCAGATTTTGGAGGACAAGGGTCCCCAATTTGATGAAGAACCAAGATCCAAGCACAATCAACGTAGTGCTGAAGGCATGACTATCCCTCCAGTTGAACACCATGCTGCACCCCCTGCGGTTCTTGTTGATCCACCGCAAGAGTGCCTGCCAACCCGTTTTGCTGCGCTGGACTCTGGCGTCAAAGGCCTTGCCCCCTCCTGCTCACCTCCTGCGTGCCTGCCGGGCCCCACGGCATTCAGAGCCGTTGCTCACCCCCGGGTGCTTGCAGCAGCACCGCCCCAGCACCCCAGCATGGCAGATTCATCTTTGCCTGATGCCCCAAAGCCTGCTGCGTCTTTCGTAGCTCCTGCAGCCGCAGGTAAGGGATCGCCTGCTTGGCCTCCATCAGCAGCTGCCGTCCAAGCTCCTCAGGCCGATTTTGTTCCATGCCAGCGCCCTACTCTCTCTGCCGCCGCTCGATGCGTTGATCCCCCTTCTGAAGGGGTCGACCACTCCTCTCCTGTGCTCAGCCAGCCTGCAGCAGGTGCCATCGTCGTTGCTGTCTCTTCCACGCCGGGTGCTCCCTCCCTCCAGAAAGCCAAGCAGCCTCCTACCCTTGGGCTCCCGGGCACAAGCTTCACTAGCAAACCGGGCCACTCCACCTCGGGGTCTTCTTCCAAGCCGCCGCCCCGTCCTTAGCTACACCAAGCATGCTTGATGCTGCTGCGTCTTCACCTGCGTATGGCGGCTCCCCCTCTCATCTGGCAGGCTCTCGTGCGAGCCCATCCGGCAGCCCCCGCAGCGCGAACCGGCAGCGCTTCCAAAGCCCATCTGGCGGGCCCACCTAGCTAGCCTCCCTATCCGGCCTCATACATTCCCTCACCCGCGGCACACTCCCTCCGCGGCACACCCACCGCGCCGAACCAACCCCCCCTCCGCGTCACACTCCCACAGCGGCACGCTCCCACCGCGGCACACCCACCGTGCCGGACCAACCCCCCCCCCCCCCACCGCGGCACACCACCCTCCGCGGCACACCACCGCGTCGGGCCTCCTCCGTGGCACACTCCCACCGCGGCACGCTCTGTCCGCGGCACACCCCCACCGTGAGCTGCCTCCTCCGCCGGCACACCTGCGAGCGTCTTCACCGACACACCCGTGTACGGTGGCGCACTCACCCATACGATGCCACCGCCAGGCTGGCTCCCACTTCTTCGTGACACGCGAATGACGGATACGAGGGAGGCGACGTCTGCGGTATCCGGGAAGCCATCGTCCACCTGTCACCGTAGGGGTAATCCACGCACGAGATGTGGCAGAGGAAGGCGACCGGCGGACCCAACAGTGCTTCGTCCCCCTTCGAAGTCCACCCTGCAGCCGGTCATATAAAAGCTGATGAAAGACGACGGGAAGAGAGCAGCAGAGAGAGCCGAACCAGAGCCTAGGAGAAGAGAGAGGTGAGGAGGGAGAGTGGATCCCCCTTTCTTTTTTTCCCTTTTTTTTAGATTTAGTTCTCCCTCGGTTATTCTCTGTTTTCCTTTGGATT
This sequence comes from Amorphophallus konjac, assembly GCA_022559845.1. NCBI lineage: Eukaryota > Viridiplantae > Streptophyta > Magnoliopsida > Alismatales > Araceae > Amorphophallus > Amorphophallus konjac. The sequence goes on from JAHNEJ010000133.1 coordinate 29,564, forward strand.
TCCCTTTTGGGATTGTCTGCATATGTAGTTCCTGTGTGCCCCCCCCCCCCTTTTTTTTGGAATGTAATCCAAGTTTGCCTTGTTGTGGAATAAGAAAAAAAAACTGCCCTCCGGATAGTTTTTGTGCTTCCTCAGCTTCTATTGAGTCCAGCTCCCCTTAAGCTCATTTCTTCTGATTCCTGGCATATCCTTTCTTTCCTTTTTGCACTATCATTTTTGCTGAGAGAAGCCCTCATCGTCTTCGCGTTCATCCATCGACTACACTACCGTGGTGGTCTCCGTTCTCACGTAGATTTTAGCCCAGCGATCGTGACAACCCATGGGTCACCGGACTCCCACGCAGACTAGCCCTTCGGGATCTCCGGCCCCAAATGGGGTAACTTTACCGGTGTCGTCGCTTGTGTGCGCACCGTGATATTTTTGGGGCTGTCACTCCTTGTGGACGCGCACCCGTGTTATCCCCTTCCATCCCGGGTCCGGGAGAGATGTTGTCGAAATTTCTTCAGGATTGAAACCAATAAAAGAAATAAAAGCACAATATAATTTTAACTCCCAAAACACTAGTAAATAAAAAAAAAGCATGCATGATTAAACGACTGTCGGACTGCCAAGGCCGCTGCCACACACTTCCTGAGCAGAGGGGAGGCTTGTGTTCAGCCAGTATACTCTTCTACTCAGATTCTTAGAGAGGCCGATTATCTGGATAAAGGGCTGGCGCTCCGGAAAGTGAATCTTCATGGGTTTTGGTGACATCAATATTGAGCAAAGGGAGTTGGCAATGAAGCTAATGAAGGAAGAATCGACAGCCGTATTGCTACAACTCCACCTTCCGAGAACAACATTGAGGTTGCAAGATCTCACCATGAAGCGTGTATCAAATAAAGAGGAAGATTGGGTTTGTTCTGATTCAGATTCAGAGAAGCACGAGCTGGAGATCACCGAGGCATCTTGCTTGAGAGATTTGATGGAGTTGGACCCTCAGCAGGTTCCTGGTACTGTTGCTTCTCAGGAAGGATATGTCATGAGTTGTTCAAGCTGCTATGAGTGGCTTGTACCCCACAGATGACAACAGAGCCTCACCACCTTTTACAGAAGCGAAGGGGAGAATTTAACGCTGTTGGTGATCCTGGAGATTCAAGATCCATCAAGGTTTCTCTAATCAAGGATTTCAGAAGACGGTTGCTTCTCCGCAGACCTCAAAAAAAAAACTGAAGAAAGGTTTCTTAAATCATGTGGCAATTCTGATCATGAGGCAGTCAAGCCTGCTGAATTGATCATGAACCTATCGAGGGTCATTTCATTTGTGGAGTTCGCTGCAATACTCTAGATAAACAAACATGAGATATGAGCGGCCCTCCTGCCGGAGCCAGTCTAGACCTTGCCGAATCATTAAGCTTCGGTGCCGAAGGGTCACCTGCCTTGAGCTCCCTCAACGTTACAACTTGTTCAGTTCACAACCGCAGAACACTTAGCTGCTACGGGGGTGTTCAGAAGGTCGCTGCACTATTAAAAGCCACAGTCATTCAATTCATGACATTAACAAGTGCCCTTGTTATTGATGAATGTTCATCGGGTATCAGCACCGAGGAGACTCGGACTTTGCAAGGAAAAAATGCTCGTTTGTGCTGCTATGATAATTTTCAGTTTCACCGATCTAAATCCAAAGGATTTCCAGTTTCACAGACCCATCTCTGAAATGAGTGCTCCTTGATCACTCAAGGCCACCGCACTAGTAATGCAAGCTGGTGGTTTACATTAGTTGGCTGAACTTTTGCGGGATCATCAAAGGGTTGAACTTGAAGAAGTAGTGGACTGAGCTATTGCTTCGACACTTAGCTCCTGGCGATGTAGTTATCTGTTTGGCGCCTCCCAGCCCCGAATTCAGTCCCTAGAAGCCTTGTCATATATTATCCAATTAAGCGGTATAAATGTTGCTCTCACCAGTCTGATGCTAATGATTTGGAAGCATGGGTTATCTCAAAAAAGGGAGGAACCAATCAAGCAGAAGAGCTTCAGTTACTTCCTAAGTGGCATACTCCCGGTGTGGACGAAATATCCCTTGCAGATGAGCTTCTGGGTTTGCATTTAAGATCTGCTCTGGGTGACCTTTTGGGAATATGTTATATGAAGCATCCTGAAGATGGCAATAGTTATTGTTCAATGATTTGATAACGAACACCCGAGTTCGAGTTCTGATCCGGCTCCGAAGGCTGAGTACAATTCGAAGATTGCTGTCGCTCTTGCAGTCTGAAATGAGTGTTTTCTACCCATTATCGACCGGAGGATTAAAATAAACCTGATTCACAGCGTCCTTTACAATCGAGGATCAGATTTCAATAGACCGAGCCATGTTGGGTTTCATACTTTCATTCTGGAAGAAGGAGGCAAAATTATCTCTGCTGCATCCATCAGGATTCATGGAAAAGCCAGGAACAAAGCCCATGAATATGTCGGTCTTCTCTGAGACTCTGACACAGACCTATTACAGAAGATACTGCTGGAGCAGGAAAGCAATATAAGCAAGGGAGGAGGTTCGGAGCCCCTTGAAAATGATACTGCTAGGGTGTCCAATAGATCTAAGCCATGCATTTCAGATGAGTGTGGTTGATTGCACAATAAAGGATAGAGATGTAATTGGGGTTAAAAAGAAAAGGGGGCCTTGTTCTCTACCTCCAAACAGTTCTGTGCATGTAAACCCCAAGTTCTCATGTCAACCTTTTGGTGTGCCTTCCTGACATGCCTCTTAGATCTGAAACAGAAGCCTTGAGATACAAACCCTTAGAGATAGCTCCCGATGGGGGATCTTCTGTTGCCCACTGTCACGCCCGGTAATTTTGGAATAGGAATAAAATATATACATAAATATATAATGTTTAATGATTAAAATTTATTCAAATAAATACTTGGTCAAGTGATATTCCTAAAGGGTTGCTCAGATCGAACCTGCCTCTGATACCTAGGACAAGGACTAATAAAAGTTAAAGAACTTATGAGCAATAAAATCTCTAAATGGAAGATTACTAAGATCTCAATGTATGTGAGAACTAGCCACACCAAATCAATGAGGTATAGAATCTTAGAGGGAAAATTATGATAGTCTTAAGAGCTTTATTTATGCATATACGGAAATACATGCAAATTATTAAAAGATATAAGTCGTATGTGTAAGGTCTTAACAAATAAACAAATAAGACTTCCAAACAAAGTAAACTTGTGTAAAGAGGACCAAATAGAAATAACTAGTTATAAATATAATTATTAGGCCTTGATAAAGGATTAACATTTAACCTTAAAAACATTTAAGTTAATGCTAAGCTCCATTGGCCCAAACTCAACCCAAGCATTTTACGCTTAATGGGCTTTTTAACACGTTTTATTATCTTCTCCCATATAGGCAATATATATATATATATATATATATATATATATATATATATATATATATATATATATATATATATATACATAAGTACATAACATAAACCTGTATATATGTATATATATACCTAGAAATAGAAGGAAAGTATATATACGAATGAACAAATAATAGAGTGAAATGGAAATAACGCCTCTAGTACAGGCGCTACCTAATAAGCGCCCTGATAGAAGGCGCTACTTAAAGAATACACGCCCTCAGGGAAGGCGCGAATTAAAGAAAGGACGCCCAAATTGCAAGGCGTCAATTCTCAAACGGCTAAAATAAATATAAATGGCAAGTGAACGTAACGCCCTACACATGGGCGCGTTTTATAAGAAACGACGCTGGATAAGACGTCAATTTAAATTCGACGCCCTTACCTAAGACGCTAGTTCCGTTCGTGTTCCGTTCGAACCAGAACCCTATCCAGAGTAAGTTTATGGATCAGTATGAGTAAGTAGAGTTATAGTAAGGACTCTAACTTGGAAGTATTACTTCCAATATAACTCTAACCCTATTAGGATTCCAAAATCCTATATATATCCTCCTAATGCGCCCAGAGCATTACTTTGGCCGAGTTCATCGTCTGTTACTCTCGACCGTGAAGAACAGTAGGTTCTTCTTCCTCTTCTTATTCTTCTGTCTTCAACAGTGTATGACTGTTGATCTCCTTTTTCTTCATCTTTTCTACAGGTTGCTGCCGAAGAACATAGCGGGTTCTTCATCATTCCTTGCTGCACGAAAAAAAAAAAGGACTATTGTCTTCTTCCGTCACGTTGCCAACGCCATCATCCTCTTCAGCCTTTAGAGGCTGCCTCTGCTAAAGGTTGTTGTCATATTAACAAAACCTGTTACCTGGTTGGATATCTTCTGCTCCGTTCTTCTTCCAGATCACTATAAGGTAGGTCTTCTCAAGAACTGTAGCCCAAACTAGCATAATAATAATCATATTATTTATTAAACATCATGCATATAGTTTCACTGCGTTTTCGAGGTTTTCTGTTGATTTTAAAAGAGGCGACCCTGCCAAGGGCGCTACTTTAAAATAGACGACCCTGACTAGGTCGTGAATTCAAGATCTGACGCCCTGACAAGGAGTCGTCAATTCCATATATTTGTTAATTACCCACGTTTAAAATTGCATAACTATGAAATCATTATTCTAAATTAATGCATGATTTTACCCATGAAATCCTGTTAATTTTCTTGTCCTATTCATGTAACTACTTGCAGTTGAAGAGGCGGAATCTCGCGCTGTGTCCTGAGCGGGCTGTAGATCACCAGAAGATGTTTCTGCACGAGAAGGGAAACGTATCAGAGGGCCCAGGGGATCTCCCTGGGGTAAAACCCTCCGATGGCTAAGTCAGTAGAGCGATGGTGGAAGCGATAATGGGGGGAGGAGAGAGCTGATGCGCGAGAATCCTCTCCACCAAGGGTGAAGCGAATCGTGCTCAGGAGCTTAGGGTATGTGAATGGCTAGTTCATCTTACCATCTTCCGGATGGTATCTCTTGCTTAAATAGTGCGTCGCCTTTTAAGAGTCCGGTGAGCTGAGGGCTTCCCGGCGGGAGTTACGTCTTCAGCGGGGGCTTTCATGGCCGGATCGTGGGGGCGTTATCCCCTTGGAGTTCGGCAGCTCCCATGACTCTCCCGCTGGCGGAGGACTCTGAACGGCCGCACCTGCAGATAATCAAGCGGTCTCACCGAGCTACGGGGATGCTAGCTCGTGTCCGAGCGATAGGCATGGCCCGGCGAGGGTGGGGTCGGATAGGTCGGCGGGAGCCTATTTCCCTTGGACGGGGAGAGGGCTTTAGGCCGGACCTTCCTTGGGACCTGACCGTTGTCTCGGGCCCTCCGAGCCTAGAAGGCCGCCGGGGAGAGTTGGTTCCTCGAGCCTTGATTTATTGGACTTTTCTCCCGAAGTGGGCCCTGTGGGCTATCACTTGGGTGGGCTCGCCTGGTTGGACCTTGTAGGTCTTGTTGGGCTGCCTTTGTGGTGGGCTGCGGAAATCCCCCTCTCCACTTGTCCCCCTCCTACTCCCGAGCCAAGGAGGCTCGGATGAGTAGTTTTTCGAGGCTTTGGACCGGCGTGGCTCAGGTGGGTGGAATTCCGTTGGCGTTATGTAGCCGCTTATAGCGGTCGCCGAGGCCCGTAATGATGATCCTGACGGATTTGAAACGAAGGGGCCCCCCTTTTTCTCGGAGCACGGAACGGCGCGCCGCCACCCTCAGGGGTTTATAGGGGGCGCTGTTCATCGTTCTAGGCTTCCAGGGTTTTAAGCTTTCCTTGCTTCTTGATGCGCCGTGAGAGCACAGCGGAGACGCGGAGCCTTGCGGCGGCGTTTGAAGAGTTGGCGAGGATAACCGCGGAGGCGGTTCGGCAGCTTCCTTCTCCCCCGGAGTCTTCAAGCTCGAACAAGGGATCTTCTCCCGATCCGATGGCGGATCAGAGTCCGGAGCTTGTGCCCGTGAGGCGCGATCCCGTCCCCAACTGTAGCGAGTTGGGAGAAGCGGAGGTGCGGAGGCTGGAGCACCGTTTCCGTCTACCTCTCCGCTATAGCTTTGCTGCCGCCACTCCATATGAGACGAGTCTGGACGACCGCGATGGGCACATTTGCACCTTCCTTTTGGCCTGGAAGAGTGGATTTCGGCTTCCTTTCGATCCTTACGTACTGCAGCTTCTCACTTTTTTCCGGTTGGCGCCTATCCAGTTGGTGGCCAACTCCTATCTTCTTCTTTCTGCCTTTGGGATCTTGTGCCATCAACGCGGCATCTTCCCGTCTCTGGACCTTTTCCACTTCTTCTTCGAGTTGAAGGCACATCCATCGGCTGGGAAAGGTTTTTACTTCATCTAGGCGCGAAGGAACAGGAGCTGCATCTCGCTCGCGGCGAAGGATTCTTCGCACAAGGGGTGGAAGACTCAATTCTTCTGGGTGAAGGCGGTGGCGACGGACGAGATCTGGAGATGCCGGACCTCGCCCAATTTTCACCCGAATCTGCCCCCTCGCCAGGAGGAGTTCCCTCCCCACGTGGAGCAGCAGGCTGCCCGTCTGCTGGAGAATCGCCAATCGACCGAGGAGCTGGTGACGCCGGAGAACATCGAACGGTGTCTTCTCTCGCGGTTGACGTCGTCAGGTACGGCTCTTGAGGCTCTTCTTCCGGGGTGGTAACTCTTTTTCCTCCTCCTGACCGGGGCTTCTTCTTGTTGCAGATGTGAGGCGGGAGCCTCTGGAGGAGGCGGCCGAGGTCATCGATCTGGGAGAAGACTCGGCAGCCGACGAACCTGATGTCTCAGCGGGTCGCGCTCATGCCCGAGATAAGGGCAAGGGGGCGGCCCCCGAGGGGACTTCTCGATCGACAGGCCTGAAGCGCAAGGATCCCCTGGTGGGGAAATTGCGGGAGGCCGCGAAGGCCAGGAAGAGGGCCAGGAAAGCCGGTCTTCCTACCGCCGTCGGGGGCGACTCTGGCTCGGCGGCGCTCCCCTCTCGGGGGCAGGATGGGGCCGACCCTTCTGGGCTGGCTCTCCCATCTGCCGAGCGAGAGGGGGCCGAGGAGACCAGGGGCCCCGCAGAGGGAGGTGATGGGTCGGCTCTCCCCTCTGTAGGGACAGAAGGGGCCGATGCCGGCGTGGCCGACGCTGGGACCGAGAGTTCGGTCGGTGCAGATGGGGGTGTGCCCGCGGGGGCGTCGCAACCCCAAGTGCCGGCAGTTTATGGTGCCGTTGATCCCGCGGCGCCGGTCGAGGGTGGGGGTTCGCCCGGGGAGGCGTTGCAACCCCAACCGACCGTGGTGCGCGGGGCGGTTAGTTTCGCCTCCACAACAGGGCCTTCTGGCGGGGTGCCCAGGGTGGAGCGGTCCCCTTTGCCGGAAGCTCTGGTCAGGCTTGGTGTCTCGGGTGATCTGTACCGGATCTGCCGGTCGATCGCCGATAGGACGAGGGGAGGAGAAAAGCGCAGCACTCCTGCCGGGGTCCTTGACATCCTGATGGAGGGCGGCCTGGTTATAGCTCGGACAGCGGCCGTGATGGCAGAGGCGCACGCCCGGACGGAGGCGGAGCGGTCGAAGCTCGCCTGGACCCTTGGTGGATGCGAGGGGAAACTGGCCCGGCTCGAGGGGGAGCACGAGGGGCTCCGGCGGGAGTTCCTTGCATTTGGCGCGGTCGAGCCGACGGGAAGCCGAGGTACTGGCCGAGCAGCTGACAAGGGCCCAAGAATCGCTCGAGAGGAAGAGCAAACGTCTAGAAGACGAGCGTCAACGTCACATCGAGCTGGATGGCCTCTGGGAGCTTGAGCGCGGCGAGCTGTAGGATCGGGCGGAGGACGCGGAGCGCCTTCGCGCCGAGGCCGAGGCGGACCGAGCCCGGGCGGAGGGTCGGATGACCGAGGCCGAGCGGAGGATGACCGAGCTGGAGGAGCGTCTGGCGAGGGCGGAAGAGCGTGCGGCCGAGGCGGAGCGGGCTCGGGACGGGCAGGTCGAGGCGGAGGCGATCGAGCGCTATAAAGGCTCGGAAGCTTACTCGGCCGACCTGATTGCAGCCGCCCTACCCTACTACGAGGTAGCGCTCCGCCGGGGTGCTCGAAAGGGGTTCAGGCAGGGCTATCGCCGGGCGATGAACTATGCTAATGAGCACCTGGCCGGAGGTGATTTTCCTTATGGCCAGCGTTATGACTCGGACGAGTCAGATTCCAGCTCCTCATCTTCGACCGGGGAGGAACCGGAGGAATCGCCTTCAGCGGGGTCACCGGCTCCGGAAGCCTCGGGAGGGCCCACGACCGGGACAGTTCTCACACAGGCGAGGTCAGTGTCCGGGCCGGCCATCGCCGAGGGTACCGGGGGTGACGCGTCCCCTACTGCTGTTCCCGAGCTTCAAAGTGGGCCCGAGGCCTGATGTAACTTTATTTTGCCCCTTCCCCTTTTTGTCCGTCTTCCTTGTTGTAAGAGGCTTTTATGGGAGGCAATAAATAACTTACTTTATTTGATCGCTATCTTTGCTGTGATTCGGTTGGCGTATCGGGGCAGTTGGAAAGTGCCGATATTTTTTGCGCCGTTTTCGCACGTCGATTCGGGAGACTTCTGGCGGGCGTCCTTCCGTATTACCATGCTTTGAAAGTCGAGGTGCTTCGCGAATCCCGCTAGGGCGGGGGGCAAGGATTTTGAGGTGACCTTCCCAGGGAGGTCCTGTAGCGTGTTTTCGAGGGGGGAGTCATTTAAGGCGCGTGGCCTCCCTTGGCCTATAAAAAGGACCGAAGGGTGCTCCTTCTCTCTTAACACTTAGGACTTTCGCCGGCGGTCTGCTCTTATTCCCTCGGGAGACCTTAGGAGGATCCCTGCGCCGCTGCCGACCGAGTTGGACGATCCATCGACGAACAGCTCCCAGGTTGGCCCGGTTGCTGTCGGAGGCCTGTCCTCGACCGGAACGGTGCTCTCGGCGATGAAGTCGGCGAGCGCTTGCCCCTTGATAGCTGATCGTGGCCGATACGGTATGTCGTATGCCCCGAGCATGATGGCCCATTTGACAAGTCGCCCCGAGGCCTCCGGGTGGGCCAGAATCTTCTTCAGTGGCTCGCCGGTTAGCACGGTGATGGGATGCCCCTGGAAGTAGGGTCGGAGGCGCTTTGCGGAGGTAACCAACGCTAGCACGAGTTTCTCGGTTGCGGGGTACCTCCGCTCGGCCTCGCCGAGCACCTTGCTGGTGTAGTAGACCGGCCTCTCGACTCCCGAGTCATTTCTGACTAGGACCAAGCTGACCGTTGATGGCGTCGCCGAGAGATAGAGCAGCAAAACCTCGCCCGCAACGGGCTTGGAAAGCACCGGGGGTGAAGCTAGGAGCTCTTTGAGCTCGGCGAACGCTGTCTGGCATTCCCCGTCCCATGCGAACGTAGCAGACGCTATTTTAGGCCCCCTCATTAGCTTGAAGAAGGGCAAGCATCGTTCGGCCGCACGGGACAGGAAACGACTGAGAGCGGCGACACGCCCCGTCAGACGCTGGACGTCTTTAATGCACGTGGGCGGGCGCATGTCCAGGATGGCCTGGACCTTGTCAGGGTTTGCTTCGATCCCCCGCTGAGTGACCAGGAAACCCAGGAACTTCCGGATCTTACTCCAAAGGCACACTTGGCGGGGTTGAGCTTCATGCTGTACTTCATGAGGGTGCCGAAAGTCTCGGTCAGGTCGGTGAGGTGATCGTGAGCCCTCGGGGTCTTGACGAGCATGTCGTCGATGTAGGCCTCGACGTTCCGACCTAACTGTCCCTCGAACATATGGTTGACCAGTCGCTGGTATGTGGCTCCAGCATTCTTCAATCCGAAGGGCATCCGGGTGTAGCAGTACACGCCGTAGTCGGTGATGAAGGCGGTCTTCTCGACATCTTCAGGGTTCATTCGGATCTGATGATAACCCGAATAGGCATCCAGGAAACTGAGTATCTCGTTGCCCGAGGTTGAGTCAACCAGTTGGTCGATGCTCGGTAGCGGATAGCAGTCCTTGGGGGTGGCCTTGTTCAGATCGGTGAAGTCTACGCACATTCGCCACTTGCCGGTGGTCTTCGGCACCAGGACGACGTTGGCTAGCCACGTTGGGTACAGGACCGGTCTGAAAAGACCAGTCTCTTGTCCCTTGGTGACCTGCGCCTTGATGATCGCCTGTTTCTCGGGCGCATGCTTCCTCCTCCGCTGCTGTACGGGTCTCACGGTGGCATCGAGGTTAAGCTTGTGCATCACAGTTTCCTCTGGTATACCAGGGAGTTGATCGTCGGACCAAGCGAAGACCCGGACGTACCCAGAAAGAAACTCCTTGTATTGCTGCTGTTCCTTCGGTGGTAGGTCGGAACCGATCCTCACTCCAAGGGCCGGGTCGTCGTTCAGGAATACCGTTAATAATTCGCCACCGGGCTCGGTGGTCACGGTTTTTCCTTCGACTCCCCTGGGGCCCTTATCCTTCCCGTCCGGCCTTGAGGCTTCCACCGAGATATTGTAGCACCTTCTAGCCGTGGCCTGGTTACCTCGGACTTCCCCCAACCCGTTTTTGGTGGGAAACTTCATTTTTTGGTGATAGGTAGATGGTACGGCCTTTATTCGGCTGAGAATTTTTCGGCCGAAAATGGCGTTGTACGCTATCATACCTTTAATCACTATGAAGTCCACTATGACCGTAACGGTTTTGGGTGGGGTGCCGATAGTGACCGGCAGGCTTAGGGCTCCCTCGGGGTAGGTGGCCAGGCCATTAAACCCGCACAGGGGTGTTCGGATCGGGCGGAGCTTGGATGGGTCTTCCCCCATCTTGAGAAAACAGTCATAAGATAATACATCGGGGGCGCTCCCATTATCAACCAAAATCCTGTCTACATTGCAGTGATTTATCGTGGCCGAGATAACGAGGGCATCGTCATGCGGGGTGCTCAGCCCTTCCAGGTCTTGGTCGGAGAAGACTATGACCTGGGGCTCCATTGGCGGGCCTTTGGGGGGCTCTAAGGCTCGGCTGGCCCGCTCGGCATGACGTTTCCTTCCTCGGCTGGTGTCGCCTCCCGATGCCGCTCCTCCGGAGATGACGTTGATGTGGACCCCTCGGGGGGCGTTGTCGATCTCCTCTGCGGCGTCTCGGTCTTCTTTGTGCCCGGTTGTGAACCGGGCTAGATGCCCCAGACGGATGAGGCGCTCGATCTCGTCTTGGAGCTGATGGCAATCTCCGGTGTGGTGCCCGTGGTCGCCGTGGAACAGGCAATGCCTGTCCCGCTTGCGGTTCTTCGACCTCATCGGCTCGGGCTGGCGGAGAAGTCCCGAGTCTTTGATGTCTTCATAGATCTCGTAGACTGGTGCGGTCAAGGGGGTATACCGCTCGTACTTTCTCTTGCGCTCTCCTTCTCGATCGCGCTTCTTACTCGAGCCAGGGTTTGGCTCGGAGGTCCGCTTTTTGTCCCCCTCCCGACCCGAGCCGGTTGTGTCTCGGCAGGCGCTGAGTACTTCTTCGCACTCGGCGTGGCGCAGTGCCAGAGTCACTAGCTCGGCAAGGGTCGAGGGAGGGTGGAGGACAAGCTCGCGGCGGAGATTCTCGTCCCGGGTGCCCCCGGTCAGTGCGGTTGTGGCTGAGGCCACATCCAGGCGGGGGATCCTAAGGGCTTCCGATTTAAATCGGTGGACGTAAGTCCGGAGCCTCTCCCCTTGCGCCTGTTTGAGAGCCAGGAGCCCCGCTACTGACCTTGGGGGGGCGCTACCGGCGAAGCTCTCCTTGAAAATTCGCCCGAATTGCCTGAAGTCTCGGATGGACCCCGGGGCGAGGGCTCGGAACCATGCCTGAGCGCCCTGGACCAGGGTGGCCGCGAAGGCTCGGCATTTGATGGGATCCGGCGTTCCATGCAGGGTCACCAGGGCGTCGAAGCTGTCGTAGTGGTCGGCTGGGTCGCCCTGGCCGTCGTAGAGCTTGAAGGTTGGGATGGAGGCTCTAGGAGAGACCTCTGCCTTCAAGATGTACTCGGAGAAAGGGGATTTCTCCTCGTCCTCCGGGAAAGAGGTCTTCTGCAGGGCGCGGAGAGCGCGCTCTTGCTCTGCGAACCGTCTTTCAAAATCTCGTAGCCGGAGGGACAGTTCCGGCTGTGGCCGCGCCGTGGGGCTGGGGGGGGCGTCGTGGCGATCTCCCGGAGCACTGGTGCCCGGGCGCGGCGGCCTCGCCCCCTGCTTCCCTCTCCTCGGCGTGGAGGAAGCCTCTTGCTCCGCAGGCGGAGCTTGCGAGGGTCCTCCGACGTCGTTGCGGAGGAGCTGTCGGCCGCGGAGGGTGAAGCGGCCTCCGGCGGTGTGCTGCGTTGCACTCCTTCGAGGGGGACTTCCTGACGGGGCGCGGGACCTCGCGTCCCGGGCCGCCTGGGCCCTCATGAGCTCCACGAGGACGTCCATCTTCTCGTTGAGGGCTTGGAAGGCGTTGGCGCCACCGTCGAGGGGTGCCCCTGTCTCCGCCGGGGGGGGTGGTGGTCCGTTAGTGGGGACGCTGGCGTTGGAGGGGGGGCTCTGCGAGACCCTAGGGGGGACGCCTCCCGCCGCTGCCACAGCCTTACCTGCCCCGCCGGCGGATCTCCTCCCTGAGCTTTTTCTCACCATCTTGACTCTTCGTGCGTTTCCCACAGACGGCGCCAGATGAAGAGGCGGAATCTCGCGCTGTGTCCTGAGCGGGCTGTAGATCACCAGAAGATGTTTCTGCAAGAGAAGGGAAACGTATCAGAGGGCCCAGGGGATCTCCCTGGGGTAAAACCCTCCGATGGCTAAGTCAGTAGAGCGATGGTGGAAGCGATAATGGGGGGAGGAGAGAGCTGATGCGCGAGAATCCTCTCCACCAAGGGTGAAGCGAATCGTGCTCAGGAGCTTAGGGTATGTGAATGGCTAGTTCATCTTACCATCTTCCGGAGGGTATCCCTGGCTTAAATAGTGCGTCGCCTTTTAAGAGTCCGGTGAGCTGAGGGCTTCCCGGCGGGAGTTACGTCTTCAGCGGGGGCTTTCATGGCCGGATCGTGGGGGCGTTATCCCCTTGGAGTTCGGCAGCTCCCATGACTCTCCCGCTGGCGGAGGACTCTGAACGGCCGCACCTGCAGATAATCAAGCGGTCTCACCGAGCTACGGGGATGCTAGCTCGTGTCCGAGCGATAGGCATGGCCCGGCGAGGGTGGGGTCGGATAGGTCGGCGGGAGCCTATTTCCCTTGGACGGGGAGAGGGCTTTAGGCCGGACCTTCCTTGGGACCTGACCGTTGTCTCGGGCCCTCCGAGCCTAGAAGGCCGCCGGGGAGAGTTGGTTCCTCGAGCCTTGATTTATTGGGCTTTTCTCCCGAAGTGGGCCCTGTGGGCTATCACTTGGGTGGGCTCGCCTGGTTGGACCTTGTAGGTCTTGTTGGGCTGCCTTTGTGGTGGGCTGTGGAAATCCCCCTCTCCAGCAGTAAAATAATTATCCTGAAATTCGCACTGTTCATATAAATCTTGAAACTTGTTGAAGAAACGACCTAATGAAGGTCGTGTCTTGTTAAACTGACGCCCCAGACCAGGGCGCTACTTGAACAGTAACGCCCCTGCCCAGGGCGCGTTTTCATTAAAATTCCATATCAGTTAAATTCTGAAAAATAGAAAATATAGAATGGACGCATGCTGTACAGGTCGTCAAAATTGTAATAAACGCCCCTTCAGAAGGCGTTAATTTGATAAAAACGACTTTACCTAAGTCGTTATTTTCTGCATTACTGTTTACACTGTTTTCTGTCAACCGAGGGTTTTGAAGTATATAGTACTTATAAATATATATATATAAGTGTAATCGGCACTATATTCCAGTCCGTGAATATAGTCCCATGTTTCATGATGCTTTATCGATTAACCCTCAATTCTCATTGACATACAAGCTCTCCATTGGGCATTCCGTTCCTTTGGACTAGCGAGTTAGTCATAGAGACTTCCGTAAGACTCCTCGTAGCCTTGGATTCCCTCAAGGCCGACTGAGCTGGTTGTACCATAAAAACCCATTACACAATCTTTGCCATGTCACTCTAAAGAAACATGATATACCGGCCCTCATGATTATGCTAAGTGTGTATCATGAGAATTCTCTTAATGGGATGAGATTATCATGCCATTTGATGCTGTTCTTATGAAACCCAATTCTATATTAAAAATGATGTTATTGTAGACCCCAATTCTATATTAAAAAGTGATGTAGACCCCAATTCTATATCAACTTTGATGTTCTTATGGACCTCAATTCTATATATAAAAAAAAAAGAGTGACCATCTACATATGGGCACTTATTTGTCATGGTACCCAAGTTAGGGAACCAATTCCACCCAGTTTATCGACGTCATGGTTACTATGCTTTGCGTGGATTTTATCGCCAGTATGTCCTTACTCAAGGGTCTTGCCCTTGAATTCCATGAAAATCTTATCTTATCATCCTAATTAAAGCTTGTTCTTGGAACTCCTTATTGGCTATAAACTATCGTGGATGTCTAGATCTATCGTGAATGCTGTGCATATAGGGCCCGATCTGGTCCTGGGAGGAGCGCCCGAAAGTACTAGTGCCCATGGGAGTTTTAATGATAACGGTGTCTAGCATTGCACCGGAGTACTCTTTATCTTGATCTTTGGCATTCCACGATCTCTCTTTTCTTGCGTGCGTGACTCGACTTGCGTGACTTGACTTGCGTGGCCCGACTCAGGCAAAGTACTTGCGTGAAATAGCCAATAATCTATAAAGTCTCTCATGAAAGTTTCATGTTTAATATTCGCTTGAATATTTTGCACGATGTGTTATTCTCTTGATTGGTTACTTGTTCAGTTATTTCTACATGCATAGCCTTATTACATTTACCTGTGAGAAATTGTAATTACTTAAACCCATTGCTAGTTCTTGAGATATAATTTCCTACTGAGCGTTCGCTCACTCCGTTTTATTCCAACATTTTCAGGTAAGCAGGTAGCTAGCAAGACCGAGACCCACACGGGCAGGACAAGTGTGCAAGCGAGCTTCGGAAATTAGTGAACCCGAGTCTTTTATCTTTCTTGAGTCTAGATAGTGTTGTCTAGCTAAGTCAGCTTGGCGTCTCTTATTCAGTTATCTTGTCTAAGTCTGTTAGTATGTCGTTATCTTCCTTTCCATTGTGTTGAAGTCTCCAAGTTGGAAAACAAGTTCTTGTAAGAGATTTATAATAGAAATATAAATTCTATTGTTGTTCAAAATTATCTTGGTCTTATGCGATTGCTCTTGATCATTCACGACTGTTTAGCTGCCACGTTCCGAGCAAACGACACGTTCTGCTGCTATCGGCCCGGGACGTGACACCCACACTGTTACTTACCATGCTAAATCCTGCAGTGGAAGTATCTTGTGTACAACTTCCCCGTTCAGCCAACAAATCAATTCCCCTTTGCTTGTCCTCTGGAGGGTACTGAAGTTCCAAACCAGGATAGTCATATTATGCATCCCAAAGTTTCAAAGTGAGGCAACAATTGCAAATTCAGGACTGACAACTAAGCTACTATCACCAAAATTAGTCATTCCCAGTGGCACCCGAACTCCATGTTTGGTATGCACAAGAGGAGATGGTGAACATGAAGCAACATTATGAACAACAAAAGCAACAGCAATGTGATCATCATAAAGGCTAAGAGAAGTAAAATTGATGTCATCATAGTTGATGCTCCTGAACCCACCAATTGGAGATCCAGACATTCAGATGCATCATCTAAACTCAACAGAGTGGGTGCCTCAAGCAATGTCACTAGCATGGATGATGATGATGGATTTGTAGGTGCTGATCTGAATGCAACGTCAAGACATATCATGCAGAAGCTAACCATGCTATTGAAGATACATCATATTCATGTTTTGATCCTGAAGATACAGAGAGTTTTCAACATTCTGATTCAAATCATTGTTCTCATTGGGAAACTAAACCACTTAGAAATACAAGCCATGCTGCACATGCTCACGATATATTTGAAGTCCCACGAGAAGACTGCTATAATGAGCCACAAAATAAACCCTTCACAGATTCTATTCCAGAGAAGGAGGATGCATCTTCAACATCATGTTCAATGACAAAGGATGTTAGAGACTACTGTTGCAGATACAATGAATGGCTAACCAAAGATTAAGATGGCTAGCGTAGCACCGTGTGGTATATGCTGATGGAAGGGGAAGGGGCTTTGGGCATAACCCCATAACAGAAATCATGGAATGCTAAAACAAAGAAAATGGAGAACAAAAAAACATAACAAAGAAGAAAGAACAAAAGAAAAGAAACAGAACAAACAAAACAAAGCTGATAAAAAGAAAAAAACAATTAAGATGATGAAACGTGAAATAAGGAAATAAACCCGAAAGGGAAGAATATGTAAATAGAATAAAACCCGTACTCAGATGGGATTAAAACTGATAAGATAAAAAAAATGCAAAACAAAAATGTGCAGGTCTCGATAGTGCATCTCGAAGTCCTCATCTCCCCTAGATCATGTACAAGGGAATATCAACGACGCCCCTGCAGGCCGGGCTTGCACCTTGGGGATCGCCTCCAGCATGGTCATGGTGCGGCCTTGCCTGGGCCAATATACCCTTTTAGACCTGACCCATTCTCCGTTGAGGTTTAATCCCTCTTTCTTACCAAACTTGCCAGGTACTTGGCAGACATCTGTACGGGCTTATCTTCGTTTTCATCGTGTTTTTGATACGGACTTTCGTCCGAATATGAAATGGTCCACGAGTGCCCGACACGACCCGAATACTCATGTCGTTAATACGAACTTTTGATAAAATTCGAGATTCTTATTATCTCAGTTCATTAGCATAATTTTTCAGGCCGTAGGGCCCTTATTCCTGGCGATTAATCAAGGGTGTTCCCCCGTATGGGGGATGTAAATGACGCCGTGACCTTTATGGCACGGCGGGTCTTGGTCCCGACCCGAACCACACAATCGTCTGACTGAGTCAGATCGAGCGCACCATGGGCTTCCACGAAGCCCGAACAAATCGCCACTTTGTGACTGGCACGCCCACGCACTTAATAAACCAATAAATAAATCAATCCAACATCTTTTAATAAAAAGTGCGTCCACAAGTCTGGCACGCCCGGTGGGACCAAAATCACCCTTCATCTCTTTGCCGGGACTAAGGGCCTTACGGCCCCTTTCTTGTAATATTAATTGCTCGATTTGCAAATGCAGGTCGCACTTCAGACATCAAGGATGGCGCTCACTTTCGGCCAACAGGCCGTCAAAAGCCACGTCCAGAATGGATACTCGGCCGTTCCCCTTGGCTTCGGGAGCTTCCCTCCCGTGGTGGGCTTCCCCAACTTCCTTGGGGTGGCCTTCGCAAGCCTGTTGGACGTGGAGGCGTCCGACATTGCTGAGATCAACGCTCCCATTCAGGGAGCCGCCAAAGCTACTGTCGGCCAGTCATCGGCAAAAACTACCAAGATTGTCCCGATTGGGGCATTGAGCTACCACGTGCACCACGCGCACCACGCGCACCCGACCGTCGGCCCATCCCACCAGGGGTCGGCCTCCCACCAAAGGAGGCTCCGGAGGAGCCGTGCTACCACTGCACCTAGAGGCCAGTTCTCCAGCACCGGCAAGTCTGCCATTGTCGGGAGCGTCCGAGTTAACCTCAATGGACAACGCTCCGAGATGATCCCAGAGCGGGTCGTGCCTGCTGTACCAGTGCGGAACTCATTCCAAGCGTTGGAGAAGATGAAGAGCACAATGATGCCTGCTGCCCTGGCCAAAGTGCCGAAGCATGGGTCGACCTCCAGGCCGGCCAAAGTCAAGCAGGTTTGGGTTCCCAGGGGAGCCCGGATAACTCCACCCCCCGAGGCGGGGTCTAGTACCTTCTGCCCTGTGAGGGCACGACAAGAAGATCGGGTCGAGATAGCGCCCGCTGTGTACCAATAGGTACTCACCACACTGGTTTCACCAGAAAGCACTCGTCGTGGATACTATCGGCGTCACCACCACGCTGCCTGGGCGGGGCCTCCAACCTACACGCCCGTTGCTGCTGCCAGGGCGACATCACCGGCCTTTCCTTCTGCCCAGGCCTGGGAAGGAGTGGAGGATGCTATGAGGAACTACTTACGGGGCCCAGGGAACACTCCCTTGGGTCGTCAAAGACTGTTGGGGGCAGTAGCCATTGCCTGCGAAGAAGAGGAAACCCGACCTCTACCCAGTGTGGGGTCGAGGAATTGCTCGAAGGAGCGCCATGAAGCCCCACCTTGGGGAGAAGCAAGAGCAGGGAGATCGGTCTTTGAGAGACTGACCTTTCCAAGCAATCCATCGAGAAGGGCGGCAAGAGAATACATGAACATGGTGATGTACACCTGCAATATGGCCGGAATATTTGGCCGACATGGAGCTCTACCCACTGACCTTGAAGAAGTGGCTAGACTCGCCGAAAGGCAAGGCCCTCTCACTAGAAGGGGGAGAGCAGCGAGCGAGTTATTGCACACTCACGTTGAAGAAACCAGCCCTGAAGAAGCTATGGCAGCCTTAACTTCCAACGTTGTCACTGCTGAAGATACTAGTGGGATGCCGTCTACTTCATCCCAGGAGGTATCAGAAGAAGAAAGAGGGGGCACCCCCAGTCTCCCCATAAACGACCCTGCCATATTACTTATGATGCGGCAATATCAACAAGAGGTCGAAATGTTAAGAAAACAGTTGAATGAGAGAGACTCCCAGCCCTCGCCCTCCGAGCAAATTGAAGCACCGCCAGAAGTGCCTGGGGGCAATGAGCAAGGCCCTGAAGTCTCTCCACAGGAGACGGTGTCTCCACCAATGCCCAGCCACACCGGGGGCATTCCTTTTCAACAGCCACAACAGGTAGCACCAGCGTCGTCGTCTGCCTTTCCATTCCTAGGATCTGTCGTCACACCGCAAGCAACAGCGTCAACAATGCCGCTTGCACAACTGGCCCATGCTTACCTAGACCCGGCTGACCCGGTGGCAGTAAGCAAATTAATGCTGCAGCAGATGATAGAATTAAAGCTTGCCGAAAGGGGGGATGGTGACAACACCCTATTTGATGTATACAAGGTGCCGTACCCGGCCCGCCATGCTGCAAAGAAGTTACCTCCTGGCGTCAGCAAGCCACCGAAGCTTGACAAGTTCAACGGGCAAGGCTCGCCCAAAGAGCATATAGCGCATTATATTAATGTCATGGGGGACTTGGCCACGGAGGAGTCCTACTTGCTGAAGTTCTTCGGATCCTCCCTCATAGGCCTCGCTTTCGAATGGTATTCAAACTTGCCGGTCGGCTCTATCAATGATTGGCCAGATATGCAACGAAAGTTCCAAGAACGGTTCTATGTTGCTGAAAGAGAGGTCACCATGGCCGAGCTAAATGCCTCCAAGCAGAAGCACGATGAGACGGCCTTGGAATATATCAAGAGATGGCGGAATCTCAGCATGAGATGCCGACGTCCGCCACATCAAGAAGATGCTGTCCAGATGTGCAAGCAGAATCTGAGACGGGAGATCCTCGAAAAGATGATCGGGGTTGAAATCAGGTCTTTCGACCGATTGAACAGCGTGGTAGCGGAGATTGAAGCTTTCTTCTCCAGTGATTCCTCTGCCCCTACTGCTGCCAGTCAGAAGGCCACAACAACGGATAAGAGGTCGGCGTCTAAGGAAGTTCACACAGTCGACTTCAAGGCGTCCGAGCGACAAAACGATAAAGGGGTCTCCCACCCTCCTCCCATCAAGCCGGCGGAGCGACAGGAAGGCCCCGCCTTGCGAGCCAGGATGAGCAAACCCTACTCCTTCCCTAAGGAAAAAACATGGATCCTGTTTGAATGGGCCTCCCAATATAACAAAGTCACTCTTCCAGAGTCGAAGAGACCCGGTGATGCCTGAAGAAAAGATGGCCCTCGATTTTGCCCGTATCATCATGCACTGGGGCACCCTATTGAAGACTGTTATGTATTCAAAGATGTTATTGAGTGCCTGATCAGGAAAGGGGAGCTTCAATTGGGCGAACATAAAGTGGACCCTCCACGTCCACATGAGCTGCCCGATTTGAAGAGAACAGTCCATAGGGTATCTTTATATCACCTGTTACCTGAAGATGCGTCTGGAGCTCCCTCAACATGCGATGATGAATGCATCCCGTGTGGGCACTCAAAGCCTCTGGGCCTAGTGCAAGAAGCTGAAGGAAAATCTGAAGTGTTGCGCGCACTAGATGACTCATCGCAGGGGCATACACCAACCTCGAAGGAGAAGAAAAGGAAGAGCTCAAAGAATAGAAGTGGCATCATCCTCTCTTGCCACACACTCTCAACACTGCCCAGCTCGAGCCAAACCGGCGAAGAAGATAATGAAGAGGCTTACCTCCCGCCATCCAATGAGGAAGCGCTTTATTATATCCCTCCCCCATGCGAGGGTCTGAGGGCAAGAATGTTAACTTTTAAAATACAAGATGTTGGTAGCAGTGATGATATGGTGTCGCCACCCTTGTCCAGGGCCAGGAGGGGAGCCAGCACTTCTAATTTCCCCAACCCACCCTCGCCATGGCAGCAGAATTATATGAAGAGTCGCAAGAAGTTGAAGCGTCAAGAAAAAAATCAAGTGAGACGGGTTTATACCTGGCAATGCCCGGGCAGGTGGGGCCCTCATCTGAAGCTTTCCGGGGTGGCCGTGAGTCACCCGAGGTCTCACCACAGCCACCAATGCCCCGAATGGTACATGATTACACAGGGGGCATCCCCTCCCAGTGGTCGCGACACACATCTTTGGCACCTCGCATGATGTCGGGAGCAAACCCACTTCGCCAATCGTGTGGGTCACACCCATGTTTGATAACTCCGGTGGGGACGAATAAGCCAAGGGCCGAGCGAGCGGCCAAAATGAGGCGGGTCGAGAGCAAAGCCGTCGAGGCCGAATTACAAGCAATCGACCAAAGAAACGATGAGTCCGCCCTGGACTATACGAGAAGAAGGGGAGACTCCCGTGAAGGGTGCAAAAACCCTCCAAACCACGAGGGAGTTGTCCAAAGATGCGCAAGAAGCCTGAAGGGTGAAATAATACAAAGGGTGATGGATATTGAAATCAGAACCCTTGAAGAGATAAATGATCTAGCAGCTAACGCTGAGGTCTTTTTGGCCAAGTATTCCCGGGCCACTACTTCCCCGAGCAGGGGGGACGAATCAGCCAACAAGCAGTCGGCGCAAGAAGGGTCGTGCACCCCAGCTTTCGAGCGACGACAGGAAGAAACCAAGGTCGCGGCCGGGACTTCTCTCTCTAGGCCCGCTGACCAGAGAATTTCATTAAGGGACAAAATGAGGAAGCCCTACTCCTTCCCGAGAGAGAAGACTCGGGTCCTCTTTGAGTGGGTTCAAGAAGGTGGCAAAGTTGTGCTTCCAGAGCCAAAGAGACCGAATGACCTCAGAAGAAGATATGACCCCCAGTTCTGCCTATATCATCAGACGATGGGGCATTCCATTGAAGACTGTTACATATTTAAAGATGTCGTCGAAAGCCTGATCAAGAAGGGCGAATTACAAATGGGCAAGTACACGGTGGACCCACCGCGCCCTCACCAAATGCCCAACCTGAAGGCGGCCAACATGGCTACACCACACCGGCCGAAGAATAACGTGCCTTAAAGGACATACCAAGTTCCTTCCTTTTAGCAATGGCAGGAAGTCTGAGAAGATGGTGGCAGATGCTGGCGATGCCCCGTCCTGGGGGGCATCCATATAAATTGACAATGATCGCATACTCGGCTGTTGCCAGATGTACCCCCCCTTTTTTTAGAAGCGATGGCCACTTGTAACAGCGATGCATATGTATGAAATGGTGAAAGATCATCTAGGCTTATTAAAGGCCATTCTATCGCAAATTTTTCGCATTACACATTGGCTGTTGATTGCAAGGGCCACCCAAACGATGGAACCTCCCGATAGCAATAAAAAAAAGAGGAATGATGGCCAAGGATCGGCGAAGGAACATCGCATACATGAAGATAATGGCTAATAGCCAGAAGAACAATGTTTAGCCATCGGTGTTTACGCCGACAGATGCCTGTTAACATGCAATTACTGTCGCTCGAGTCAATGAGTGTTCAGTGACAGCGACAGATGTTCAGCCGTCGGGGCTTCAATCCGACAGATGTTCAGCCATCGGGGCTTCAAGCCGACAGATATTCAGCCATCGGGGCTTTAAGCCGACAGATGCTCAGCCATCGGGGCTTCAATCCGACAGATATTCAGCCATCAGGGCTTTAGGCTGACAGATGTTTAGCCATCGGGGCTTCAATCTGATAGATATTCAGCCATCGGGGCTTCAAGCCGACAGATGTCCAGCCATCGGGGCTTTAAACTGACAGATGTTCAGTCATCGGGGCTTCAATCCGATAGATGTTCAGCCATCGAGGCTTCAATCCGATAGATATTCAGCCATCGGGGTTTTAAATCGACAGATGTTCAGCCATCGGGGCTTTAAACCGAGAGATGTTCAGCCATCGAGGCTTCAAAGTGACAGATATTCAGCCATCGGCGATGGGCCGATGAATGTTCAAAGGTTCAACTATCGGTACTAAGCCGACAGAAGCTGAAATACTCAAGCATCGGCATCAAGCCGACAGATGTTCAAGATTCCGCCATCGGCATTGGGCCGACAGATGTTTGGAGTGCAATTATCGGTTTCTATACAAACAGACGTGCAACCATTGGATGGGAAGCCAACAGATGATCGAACCATGATGTATCAGACCCTCCCTCCCTTGCCTCGGCATTAATTTTGTATCCACAAAAAAAAGAGGAAGAAAGAAAAAAAAGGGAAAAAAGAGAGAAAAGAAAAGAAGAAGAAGAGAGAAAAAAAAGAGAGAAAAGAAAAGAAGAAGAAGAGACAAAAAAAAGAAGAAAGAAAAGAAGAAGAAAAAAAGAGAGAGAGAAAGAAAAGAGGAAAACACAAAAACAAACAAACAAACAAAACAAACCCAAAAAAATAAAATAAAAAAAGGAAACAATAACAAAAAAGGGTAAAACAAAACAAACTAAAAAAAAGAGAGAAGGAAACAAAAAAAAATCTCTTGCATGCCGATGGTTTTGAATGCATGATTACCCTGCTTGCATGCTTGTTATATAGTTTAATACACCATCCTTGGACTTCCTAAGGCCATGTTTCCTTGCTAAATAATATCGCCCCGACTGCGGATACACGTGTCTCACGGCATATGCTAGAAGAGGAACCCAATTATGGCGGGTGCACACGTCAAGGGGAAGAGTCATGGCTAAATTGTTATGCCCAGCTCACAAAATACACCCGAGGCAACACTCCCCCACTTCGCGCTTAATGTGTCCAATGATCTTCAACCATAGGGATTGCCCAACTTTCTTCTTAACACTCTACGGATGCTTGAATTTCTGCACTCGTGTGAAAGGTAATCGTGAGGAAAGAGCTGCCTACCCCCATTAAAAAAAATGATGATGCAAAAAAAAAGAGAAACGTGAATCCGAGTAGCCGGGAATCCCCACTGAAACAAATGAGGTGACTCGCGCGAAATGGTGAAGCGAATCTCACAATGACGAAGCCTAGTAGCCGGAAATCCCCATTGAGACACATGAGGAAACTCGCGTCAAACGGTGGAATCCGCAATAGAATTATAATAAGGATGAAGCCAAGTAGCCGGGAATCCCCATTGAGACACATGAGGAAACTCGCGTCAAACGGTGGAATCCGCAATAGAATTATAATAAGGAAGAAGCTAAGTAGCCGGGAATCCCCATTGAGACACATGAGGAGACTCGCGCCGAACGGTGAAATCCGCTACCAAAATAAACATATGGGGGCTGTGCGAAGCTACCGACACCGAGAGCCTGAAACCCATTTGTAGGCGCTAGAGTAATCCTCGAGTGCTACTTGGAAAGCCTGCATATCCCTATGTTTAGGGCCCTTTGTTCACATGCTTACTCCTCCACGCCACAGATAATTGTCTCGGGTGAAGATTGTAACTTGGAGCTATGCATGAGAACCATGCGATATCCTCTTGACGGGTGCACCACCTCTCAGTTGTGCCTCCCGGCCCGCACCGTGTCTGCAAAGTATGGGCGATGTCCTTATCCTATCCCCGATAGAGGGGAGCTACCTTACGTATATTTATGCTACATTTGCTACGATGAATGTCTGCATGCCTGTGTATTTGAATATAGTGAGAATGAATAAAATGGACAAAACGAATGAATAAATAAAAGAATGAATAATGAGAGTTGAATCATAAAGGGCCGAATGAGCTAACTTAAAATAAATAAAAAAAGAAAAAAAAACCTCTCACTTCTGTGTAGACCTTTCATCTCCGGCCAGATGGCATAAGACCTCCCTACTTTGATCCAAACCTTCCGTCTGAGTCGAGGAATCAACATCTTCCTTGCGCCGGCACTTATCCCGTGTCGACGACTAGACACCCTGCCAGTCTCGACGCCCTGCTGACACTGGTGAACACACACCTGGCCCAGATCTTCCATCTGAGTCGAGGGATCAACCTCTTTCCTTGCGTTGGCACTAACCCCGGACCGACAAACACTGTTAGCGCAGCAAGAGTGATATAGAAGGGGGGGGATGAATAGATCACTCCCGATTTGAACAACTTCAGATGAAAATCACTTCTTCGAAAATTACCCTACCGAATATAGCTAAACAAAATAGCTAATGCAGTGAGAAACTAAGGCAGAGTAATAAGATGCGATTGGAAGAGGCCGTCCACACACAAACACATTGCCAAGCAGATAGAGAGCATCAACGATTGCAGCAAACCACAAAGGAGATAAGAGATTTTAAGGTGGTTCGATTGTAGTCCACAATCTACATCCACCCCTCACTCCAACTAGAGTAAAGATTCCACTAGCCAATGCTAGAAACCTGCAGACTCAGTCTGCGAACAATGTGCTGCCACACAGCTTGAATAACCAAAGGAAGCAAATCCCTCAACCAAACTCTGCTACCCACAGAGCTTGAAACCTGTTCCAGCTACCAGCTAGAACAGAACCGGAGATAGCTCTCCCTTCCTCCAACCCGGAGGGAACCTGCTAATGACAACCCGTCACTAGCAAAACTAGAGATCTACGATCTCTCTTCCTCTGTAGTATAGAGGGAAACCGGAGTAACACTCCCTTCCTCCAAACACCGGAGGGTAACAACTCGAGATCAGATATATGAAGAAATAAAAGGAAAAACAGAAATGCAAACAAGACCAACGATGAACACAAATCGTTTTAAAAAAATCAAATATAAATGTAGCTTCCGAAGAAGCAAATTAGACTCTTCTCTCTCACTCAGACTTTTCTCTCACAGGACTGCTCTCTAATCTTTTCTCTCTATCTTCTTTCTGGAACGTGGAGGCTCTCTCTCTTTTCTTCTTCTGCTCTTAGGCTTTTTTCTCCAGTTCACTCCATCTCATCGCAGAAGGCACCTTTTATATGGCTTTCGACCTGAGTTTCAGGTCTTCACACGAGGGAGTCTCGTTCCCTCCCTTTCCAGAGTATTCTCGGACACGTGCCAGGTATCATCCTCGGTTCACGTGCCCAATCATTGACCTGTATCACCTGCAGGCTGAGACAAAGAACTGTGATTAGTTAGTTCAGTCAGATACGAATGTATAGACATTAGGATATCAGATAAAGTAAGTGTGTACACTGAGGGAGTGTATAGACTTGTGAGACTTCAAGCAAACTCAGTGTATAGACTTGTGAGACTTCAAGCAAACTCAGTGTATAGACTAGCTGAAGAATGCATTAGCACAAAGGATGAAATGTGTGGACTTCTGTGAAGTGTATGAGGCCCTCGAGTGTATAGACTCAGGGATGCCAAATAGGCAAGTGTGTCACAGTGTGAGAGTGTATAGAGTTGAGGTTCTTCAGCGAGCTCAGTGTATGGACTTGTAAGTGTTCATGCGATCTCAATGTGTAGACTTCATTCAGTAGTCAAGACAATGGATGTATGGACTTGGTCGAGAGAAGGAGAATGAGTGTAAAGGCTTGTAATGAAGAGGAGCAGTGTGTAGACTTGAAGCACAACAGTATGCACTGTATGGACTTCAATGTATAGACGATGATGTATAGACTTCGAAGAGAACAATGCTTGAAGGCATCGAATGTGTAGACATTGAAACAGCAGTTAAGCAAGTATTTCAAATGAGAGAGTGTATAGACTTGCAGTTAACAATCGAGTGTATAGGGTTGAAAGCCTAACAAACGAGTGTATAGACTTGTAGGTTAACTGAGTGTACAGACTTCAACAGTTAGCCAACGAGTGTACACACTTCGTTTTGAAGAGAATGCACAATAGAATGAAAGTATGAAAGTTGTGCGATGTACAGACTTGCTCTGCCTAAAGCAATGTATAGACTTCAGTTCAGAGCCAATGTATGGACTTGGCGTTTTGAAGCATGCAGGCTGTATAGGCTTGAACACGTGCAAGCAGTGTATAGACTTCCTATATGAAGAGCTATGCGATGTATAGACTTAACCATACTACACTCGATGTACAGACTTCAAAGTGCAACGTAGGTAAAAGGCTGCCAATGTACAGACTTTGGTAAAGGCATTAGACGTTCTCAAGACAATGAAGTCTGTATGGACTTTACAGTGAATGGATGCTCAGTGAGACGCAAGTTGAGACGGTGCAGTGTATACACTTAGCCTTTGAGGAACGATGTATAGACTCTGAATCGTGAAAGCAGACTGTATAGACTTGGAGTGTTCGAAGGACCATTGTACAGAGTTGGAATGTTTGAGCCAATGTATAGACTTCTGATGCGAAGCCAATGTACAGACTTGCAGATGCGAAGCTGATGTACAGACTTGCTGATGCGAAGCCAATGTACAGACTTTAAAGGCTATGAACAACAAGGCATGCTGTACAAACTTACTCAATCAAACCGATGTACAGACTTTGAATGAATTCAACGGAAGAATGTATAGACATGGCCCCTTTCCGGATGTATAGACTTTCAGATAAACAGGCTACAGTCCTGTTGTATGGACTTGGATAGACAGGCCAATGAATGGACAGACTAAGATGATTAATGTACTGAGGCGTCGACTCATCAGCAAGGAGGGGTCGACCCACCACTGTTCAGACTCTGCAGACAGAGTGAAGACAGAACCAGGTAGAGCATATTATCTGACAATCATATGTACTGCACTCATTTACATGGTGAAACATGAATTAATCTAGAGATAGAAGATTGATTTATAGTGTGAGACATCATCAAAACCGTAGGGATGCAACAAACACACCAAGAGACAAATAGACCACGTTAGTCCCGACACCCCATTGGCACTGACGAAGGAACCACCCTATCCGAACCCTCCGTTCGGGCAAGGAATTAACCATTTTTCCTGCGCTGGCACTGCCCTATGTCAACTACTTAGTCCCCCTCTCCGTCCCCTGTCGGCGACGAACATCCCTTTTGATTTGGACCTTTCGTCCAGATCATTGAATGAATAAACTCTTCTCTCTGTCCCTTCGGCTGACGAGCAACCCGTTTGATCCGGGCCTCCTGTCGAGGTCATTGAATGAACAAACTCTTCTCTCCGTCTCATCGCGCTTCCAATACCTCCCGGCTCTAGTAGCCCGATCTCAACTTCAGCTCTCATAGCCTGCTGTCCGATGTTGGCCCATGTGGCCGGGTTTCTCGACCTCAACCTCGGTATGTGAACCCGCCCTCCTAATCAAGATAATGAATCTCTCAAACGGGCTGCACCCGCTCGCCCCGCTCTGCTCATCCTTCGCTCGCGCCACCCGCGGGTGGGGGGCATTTGTGGACACTAAAAAAAAGAAAAGAAAAAAAAATAGAGAAAAAAAAGAGAAGAAGAAAGAAAAGAAGGAAGGGAAGAAAGAAAGAGAAAATAAAATAATAAAATAAATAATATGAAATAAAAAATAAAAAAATAAATAGAAGTAGAGAAAAAGAAAAGAAAAAGAAAAAATAATAACAATAGTAATAATAGACAATGTATACAATAATAATAAAATAAAAAGGGTGGCCCACTCACTTCGCTCCTCACTCGGCACACCCCTGTGCCGGATGGTCAGGCACCGCACCGGATGACACTCCCCCGTCGTCGCTTTCACGGCTTAACCCTTTGCTGCCCATCACCCCCCGGCCACTGGAGATTCCGTGATTGGCACTGCAACTGAGCTCGAATAGATTGGGCACTATTAATCATGTGGAGGTTCAAACCCTTCATGCCTTGGAAGGCCGCACAGTTGATATCAGAAATGCAAAGGTCCATGTGCGAAATGCCGTAGCTGAGGGTGGATTCTCTGGTGTCTATCTTGCCTATGATGCAGTGCATTCATCAAGGCAGTATGCTTTGAAGCATATAATCTCTAATGATGAAGAATCACTTGATTTGGCAAAGAAGGAAATCTCTGTGATGAAGCTTCTTAAAAGTCATCCCAATGTTGTTTCACTGCATGCAAATACAATTTTGATATGGGTCGGACGAAGGAGGTGATACTTCTAATGGATTTTTGTGACAAGTCACTAGTTACTGTGCTGGAAAACATAGGTGCAGGTTGCTTTGAGGAGAAGCAGGTTCTCTTGATTTTTAGAGATGTATACGACGCATTGTTTGACGTGCACTGCCAATCACCACCGATTGCTCGTAGAGATCTGAAGGCTGAAAAGGCCCTGCTTGGTGATGATAGTGCTTGGAAATTGTGTGACTTTGGTAGCACCTCTACCAATCACAAATGTTTTGACCGGCCTGAAGAGATGGATATTGAAGGAGATATCATCAGAAAGCATACAACGCCCGCCTATAGAGCACCTGAGATGTGGGAATTATTCAAGAGTTATAAGTGAAACAGTCGACATCTGGGCTCTTGGATACCTTTTATACAGAATTTGTTACTTCAAGTCTACGTTTGATGGTGAATCAAAGTTACAGATTTTTGAATGGTAATTATAGCATCCCAGAGTCGCCAAAGTACAGCTCTTCTGTGACAGAATTGATTAAAGACATGCTTCAAGCATCTCCAGATGCCAGACCAGACATCACACAGGTTTGGTTTCGTCTTAATCTGCAATTGCCTGAAGATGCCTGATGGGTCTTTGACTACGGGAACGCCGGACGTGAACCCTGGAACTACAAATGCATATAAAGAAGGACCAAAGAGGGGACCACCAGTGCCTCGGAGATCCCCTCCACCCCCGCCTTCATCAAGAGACCAAGTGCGAAGCGCCTCTCTGCAATCTGAAAAGGAGGCCCAACACTCTAGACCTCTTCAGACTGTTTCAAAAGCAGATGGCACTGAGGGGGGGGGGCTTAGGTGCATCTTGGTCCACCCAGAATGGACAGGGCTTGCAGATTTTGGAGGACAAGGGTCCCCAATTTGATGAAGAACCAAGATCCAAGCACAATCAACGTAGTGCTGAAGGCAGGACTATCCCTCCAGTTGAACACCATGCTGCACCCCCTGCGGTTCTTGTTGATCCACCGCAAGAGTGCCTGCCAACCCGTTTTGCTGCGCTGGACTCTGGCGTCAAAGGCCTTGCCCCCTCCTACTGGCCTCCTGCGTGCCTGCCGGGCCCCACGGCATTCAGAGCCGTTGCTCACCCCCGGGTGCTTGCAGCAGCACTGCCCCAGCACCCCAGCATGGCAGATTCATCTTTGCCTGTTGCCCCAAAGCCTGCTGCATCTTTCGTAGCTCCTGCAGCCGCGGGTAAGGGATCGCCTGCTTGGCCTCCATCAGCAGCTGCCGTCCAAGCTCCTCAGGCCGATTTTGTTCCATGCCAGAGCCCTACTCTCTCTGTCGCCGCTGGATGCGTTGATCCCCCTTCTGAAGGGGTCGACCACTCCTCTCCTGTGCTCAGCCAGCCTGCAGCATGTGCCATCGTCGTTGCTGTCTCTTCCACGCCGGGTGCTCCCTCCCTCCAGAAAGCCAAGCAGCCTCCTACCCTTGGGCTCCCAGCCACAAGCTTCACTAGCAAACCGGGCCACTCCACCTCGGGGTCTTCTTCCAAGCCGCCGCCCCGTCCTTAGCTACACCAAGCATGCTTGATGCTGCTACGTCTTCACCTGCGTATGGCGGCTCCCCCTCTCATCTGGCAGGCTCTCGTGCGAGCCCATCCGGCAGCCCCTGCAGCGCGAACCGGCAGCGCTTCCAAAGCCCATCTGGCGGGCCCACCCAGCTAGCCTCCCTATCCGGCCTCATACATTCCCTCACCCGCGGCACGCTCCCTCCGCGGCACACCCACCGCGCCGAACCAACCCCCCCTCCGCGTCACACTCCCACAGCGGCACGCTCCCTCGGTGGCACACCCACCGCGCCGGACCAACCCCCCCACCGCGGCACACCACCCTCCGCGGCACACCACCGCGCCGGGCCTCCTCGACGGCACACTCCCACCGCGGCACGCTCCCACCGCGGCACGCTCTCTCCGCGGCACACCCCCACCGTGAGCTGCCTCCTCCGCCGGCACACCTGCGAGCGTCTTCACCGACACACCCGTGTACGGTGGTGCACTCACCCATACGGTGCCACCGCCAGGCTGGCTCCCACTTCTTCGTGACACGCGAATGACGGATACGAGGGAGGCGACGTCTGCGGTATCCGGGAAGCCATCGTCCACCTGTCACCGTAGGGGTAATCCACGCACGAGATGTGGCAGAGGAAGGCGACCGGCGGACCCAACAGTGTTTCGTCCCCCTTCGAAGTCCACCCTGCAGCCGGTCATATAAAAGCTGATGAAAGACGACGGGAAGAGAGCAGCAGAGAGAGCCGAACCAGAGCCTAGGAGAAGAGAGAGGTGAGGAGGGAGAGTGGACCCCCCTTTCTTTTTTCCCCTTTTTTTTAGATTTAGTTCTCCCTCGGTTATTCTCTGTTTTCCTTTGGATTTCCCTTTTGGGATTGTCTGCATATGTAGTTCCTGTGTGCCCCCTCCCTTTTTTTTGGAATGTAATCCAAGTTTGCCTTGTTGTGGAATAAGAAAAAAAAACTGCCCTCCGGAGAGTTTTTGTGCTTCCTCAGCTTCTATTGAATCCAGCTCCCCTTAAGCTCATTTCTTCTGATTCCTGGCATATCCTTTCTTTCCTTTTTGCACTATCATTTTTGCTGAGAGAAGCCCTCATCGTCTTCACGTTCATCCATCGGCTACACTATCGTGGTGGTCTCCGTTCTCACGTAGATTTTAGCCCAGCGATCGTGACAACCCATGGGTCACCGGACTCCCACGCAGGCTAGCCCTTCGGGATCTCCGGCCCCAAATGGGGTAACTTTACCGGTGTCGTCGCTTGTGTGTGCACCGTGATATTTTTGGGGCTGTCACTCCTTGTGGACGCGCACCCGTGTTATCCCCTTCCATCCCGGGTCCGGGGGAGATGTTGTCGAAATTTCTTCAGGATTGAAACCAATAAAAGAAATAAAAGCACAACATAATTTTAACTCCCAAAACACTAGTAAATAAAAAAAAAAGCATGCATGATTAAACGACTGTCGGACTGCCAAGGCCGCTGCCACACACTTCCTGAGCAGAGGGGAGGCTTGTGTTCAGCCAGTATACTCTTCTACTCAGATTCTTAGAGAGGCCGATTATCTGGATAAAGGGCTGGCGCTCCGGAAAGTGAATCTTCATGGGTTTTGGTGACATCAATATTGAGCAAAGGGAGTTGGCAATGAAGCTAATGAAGGAAGAATCGACAGCCGTATTGCTACAACTCCACCTTCCGAGAACAACATTGAGGTTGCAAGATCTCACCATGAAGCGTGTATCAAATAAAGAGGAAGATTGGGTTTGTTCTGATTCAGATTCAGAGAAGCACGAGCTGGAGATCACCGAGGCATCTTGCTTGAGAGATTTGATGGAGTTGGACCCTCAGCAGGTTCCTGGTACTGTTGCTTCTCAGGAAGGATATGTCATGAGTTGTTCAAGCTGCTATGAGTGGCTTGTACCCCACAGATGACAACAGAGCCTCACCACCTTTTACAGAAGCGAAGGGGAGAATTTAACGCTGTTGGTGATCCTGGAGATTCAAGATCCATCAAGGTTTCTCTAATCAAGGATTTCAGAAGACGGTTGCTTCTCCGCAGACCTCAAAAAAAAAACTGAAGAAAGGCTTCTTAAATCATGTGGCAATTCTGATCATAAGGCAGTCAAGCCTGCTGAATTGATCATGAACCTATCGAGGGTCATTTCATTTGTGGAGTTCGCTGCAATACTCTAGATAAACAAACATGAGATATGAGCGGCCCTCCTGCCGGAGCCAGTCTAGACCTTGCCGAATCATTAAGCTTCGGTGCCGAAGGGTCACCTGCCTTGAGCTCCCTCAACGTTACAACTTGTTCAGTTCACAACCGCAGAACACTTAGCTGCTACGGGGGTGTTCAGAAGGTCGCTGCACTATTAAAAGCCACAGTCATTCAATTCATGACATTAACAAGTGCCCTTGTTATTGATGAATGTTCATCGGGTATCAGCACCGAGGAGACTCGGACTTTGCAAGGAAAAAATGCTCGTTTGTGCTGCTATGATAATTTTCAGTTTCACCGATCTAAATCCAAAGGATTTCCAGTTTCACAGACCCATCTCTGAAATGAGTGCTCCTTGATCACTCAAGGCCACCGCACTAGTAATGCAAGCTGGTGGTTTACATTAGTTGGCTGAACTTTTGCGGGATCATCAAAGGGTTGAACTTGAAGAAGTAGTGGACTGAGCTATTGCTTCGACACTTAGCTCCTGGCGATGTAGTTATCTGTTTGGCGCCTCCCAGCCCCGAATTCAGTCCCTAGAAGCCTTGTCATATATTATCCAATTAAGCGGTATAAATGTTGCTCTCACCAGTCTGATGCTAATGATTTGGAAGCATGGGTTATCTCAAAAAAGGGAGGAACCAATCAAGCAGAAGAGCTTCAGTTACTTCCTAAGTGGCATACTCCCGGTGTGGACGAAATATCCCTTGCAGATGAGCTTCTGGGTTTGCATTTAAGATCTGCTCTGGGTGACCTTTTGGGAATATGTTATATGAAGCATCCTGAAGATGGCAATAGTTATTGTTCAATGATTTGATAACGAACACCCGAGTTCGAGTTCTGATCCGGCTCCGAAGGCTGAGTACAATTCGAAGATTGCTGTCGCTCTTGCAGTCTGAAATGAGTGTTTTCTACCCATTATCGACCGGATGATTAAAATAAACCTGATTCACAGCGTCCTTTACAATCGAGGATCAGATTTCAATAGACCGAGCCATATTGGGTTTCATACTTTCATTCTGGAAGGAGGAGGCAAAATTATCTCTGCTGCATCCATCAGGATTCATGGAAAAGCCAGGAACAAAGCCCATGAATATGTCGGTCTTCTCTGAGACTCTGACACAGACCTATTACAGAAGATACTGCTGGAGCAGGAAAGCAATATAAGCAAGGGAGGAGGTTCGGAGCCCCTTGAAAATGATACTGCTAGGGTGTCCAATAGATCTAAGCCATGCATTTCAGATGAGTGTGGTTGATTGCACAATAAAGGATAGAGATGTAATTGGGGTTAAAAAGAAAAGGGGGCCTTGTTCTCTACCTCCAAACAGTTCTGTGCATGTAAACCCCAAGTTCTCATGTCAACCTTTTGGTGTGCCTTCCTGACATGCCTCTTAGATCTGAAACAGAAGCCTTGAGATACAAACCCTTAGAGATAGCTCCCGATGGGGGATCTTCTGTTGCCCACACTGTTACTTACCATGCTAAATCCTGCAGTGGAAGTATCTTGTGTACAACTTCCCCGTTCAGCCAACAAATCAATTCCCCTTTGCTTGTCCTCTGGAGGGTACTGAAGTTCCAAACCAGGATAGTCATATTATGCATCCCAAAGTTTCAAAGTGAGGCAACAATTGCAAATTCAGGACTGACAACTAAGCTACTATCACCAAAATTAGTCATTCCCAGTGGCACCCGAACTCCATGTTTGGTATGCACAAGAGGAGATGGTGAACATGAAGCAACATTATGAACAACAAAAGCAACAGCAATGTGATCATCATAAAGGCTAAGAGAAGTAAAATTGATGTCATCATAGTTGATGCTCCTGAACCCACCAATTGGAGATCCAGACATTCAGATGCATCATCTAAACTCAACAGAGTGGGTGCCTCAAGCAATGTCACTAGCATGGATGATGATGATGGATTTGTAGGTGCTGATCTGAATGC
Source organism: Amorphophallus konjac (assembly GCA_022559845.1). Classification (NCBI taxonomy): domain Eukaryota; kingdom Viridiplantae; phylum Streptophyta; class Magnoliopsida; order Alismatales; family Araceae; genus Amorphophallus; species Amorphophallus konjac. Next base: position 63,632 of record JAHNEJ010000133.1, read on the forward strand.
AACGTCAAGACATATCATGCAGAAGCTAACCATGCTATTGAAGATACATCATATTCATGTTTTGATCCTGAAGATACAGAGAGTTTTCAACATTCTGATTCAAATCATTGTTCTCATTGGGAAACTAAACCACTTAGAAATACAAGCCATGCTGCACATGCTCACGATATATTTGAAGTCCCACGAGAAGACTGCTATAATGAGCCACAAAATAAACCCTTCACAGATTCTATTCCAGAGAAGGAGGATGCATCTTCAACATCATGTTCAATGACAAAGGATGTTAGAGACTACTGTTGCAGATACAATGAATGGCTAACCAAAGATTAAGATGGCTAGCGTAGCACCGTGTGGTATATGCTGATGGAAGGGGAAGGGGCTTTGGGCATAACCCCATAACAGAAATCATGGAATGCTAAAACAAAGAAAATGGAGAACAAAAAAACATAACAAAGAAGAAAGAACAAAAGAAAAGAAACAGAACAAACAAAACAAAGCTGATAAAAAGAAAAAAACAATTAAGATGATGAAACGTGAAATAAGGAAATAAACCCGAAAGGGAAGAATATGTAAATAGAATAAAACCCGTACTCAGATGGGATTAAAACTGATAAGATAAAAAAAATGCAAAACAAAAATGTGCAGGTCTCGATAGTGCATCTCGAAGTCCTCATCTCCCCTAGATCATGTACAAGGGAATATCAACGACGCCCCTGCAGGCCGGGCTTGCACCTTGGGGATCGCCTCCATCATGGTCATGGTGCGGCCTTGCCCGGGCCAATATACCCTTTTAGACCTGACCCATTCTCCGTTGAGGTTTAATCCCTCTTTCTTACCAAACTTGCCAGGTACTCGGCAGACATCTGTACGGGCTTATCTTCGTTTTCATCGTGTTTTTGATACGGACTTCCGTCCGAATATGAAATGGTCCACGAGTGCCCGACACGACCCGAATACTCATGTCGTTAATACGAACTTTTGATAAAATTTGAGATTCTTATTATCTCAGTTCATTAGCATAATTTTTCAGGCCGTAGGACCCTTATTCCTGACGATTAATCAAGGGTGTTCCCCCGTATGGGGGATGTAAATGACGCCGTGACCTTTATGGCACGGCGGGTCTTGGTCCCGACCCGAACCACACAGTCGTCTGACTGAGTCAGATCGAGCGCACCATAGGCTTCCACGAAGTCCGAACAAATCGTCACTTTGTGACTGGCACGCCTGCGCACTTAATAAACCAATAAATAAATCAATCCAACATCTTTTAATAAAAAGTGCGTCCACAAGTCTGGCACGCCCGGTGGGACCAAAATCACCCTTCATCTCTTTGCCGGGACTAAGGGCCTTACGGCCCCTTTCTTGTAATATTAATTGCTCGATTTGCAAATGCAGGTCGCACTTCAGACATCAAGGATGGCGCTCACTTTCGGCCAACAGGCCGTCAAAAGCCACGTTCAGAATGGATACTCGGCCGTTCCCCTTGGCTTCGGGAGCTTCCCTCCCGTGGTGGGCTTCCCCAACTTCCTTGGGGTGGCCTTCGCAAGCCTGTTGGACGTGGAGGCGTCCGACATTGCTGAGATCAACGCTCCCATTCAGGGAGCCGCCAAAGCTACTGTCGGCCAGTCATCGGCAAAAACTACCAAGATTGTCCCGATTGGGGCATTGAGCTACCACGTGCACCACGCGCACCACGCGCATCCGACCGTCGGCCCATCCCACCAGGGGTCGGCCTCCCACCAAAGGAGGCTCCGGAGGAGCCGTGCTACCACTGCACCTAGAGGCCAGTTCTCCAGCACCGGCAAGTCTGCCATTGTCGGGAGCGTCCGAGTTAACCTCAATGGACAACGCTCCGAGATGATCCCAGAGCGGGTCGTGCCTGCTGTACCAGTGCGGAACTCATTCCAAGCGTTGGAGAAGATGAAGAGCACAATGATGCCTGCTACCCTGGCCAAAGTGCCGAAGCATGGGTCGACCTCCAGGCCGGCCAAAGGCAAGCAGGTTTGGGTTCCCAGGGGAGCCCGGATAACTCCACCCCCCGAGGCGGGGTCTAGTACCTTCTGCCCTGTGAGGGCACGACAAGAAGATCGGGTCGAGATAGCGCCCGCTGTGTACCAATAGGTACTCACCACACTGGTTTCACCAGAAAGCACTCGTCGTGGATACTATCGGCGTCACCACCACGCTGCCTGGGCGGGGCCTCCAACCTACACGCCCGTTGCTGCTGCCAGGGCGACATCACCGGCCTTTCCTTCTGCCCAGGCCTGGGAAGGAGTGGAGGATGCTATGAGGAACTACTTACGGGGCCCAGGGAACACTCCCTTGGGTCGTCAAAGACTGTTGGGGGCAGTAGCCATTGCCTGCGAAGAAGAGGAAACCCGACCTCTGCCCAGTGTGGGGTCGAGGAATTGCTCGAAGGAGCGCCATGAAGCCCCACCTTGGGGAGAAGCAAGAGCAGGGAGATCGGTCTTTGAGAGACTGACCTTTCCAAGCAATCCATCGAGAAGGGCGGCAAGAGAATACATGAACATGGTGATGTACACCTGCAATATGGCCGGAATATTTGGCCGACATGGAGCTCTACCCACTGACCTTGAAGAAGTGGCTAGACTCGCCGAAAGGCAAGGCCCTCTCACTAGAAGGGGGAGAGCAGTGAGCGAGTTATTGCACACTCACGTTGAAGAAACCAGCCCTGAAGAAGCTATGGCAGCCTTAACTTCCAACGTTGTCACTGCTTGAGATACTAGTGGGATGCCGTCTACTTCATCCCAGGAGGTATCAGAAGAAGAAAGAGGGGGCACCCCCAGTCTCCCCATAAACGACCCTGCCATATTACTTATGATGCGGCAATATCAGCAAGATCTTTAATGTAGCATTCGACTTTGCTATATAGAAGCTCGTCGAATATCTTGGTCATTGCCCGCTGGTACGTGGCGCTAGTATTCTTGAGGCCGAAGGGCATCTTTTTGTTGTGGAATATCCCTTTAGGCGACCAGAAGGCCGTGTGAATTCGATCATGCTCAGCTATCCAGATTTGGTTATAGCCAGACGATCCGTCCATAAAGGACAAGGCCTCATGGCCAATAGTTGATGCGGGACGGACAAGGCGACCGACTCTAAGTAATGCGGACCTCGGACTCTACGTGCAGACGCGACCAGCAACATACGAATAGGAGTGGCACTTCGGCCCGACACTAAGAGTTCCTATGGGCTATACGTCGCTAACAGAAACGTAAGCTCACTCGTCGTCCCAAGTGAGGGATATCGTGGATCCGCGCGGTTGAGAAACCGACAGAGTCAAGGGTGGTCGACTCACTTCCGTGCTCGGATCGAGCCACGGGACGGGTCACTCTCTCACTCACAGCGGTGACATGAACTCACGGGCTAGACTCCTAACGCACTCACAGTGGCATATGACCATATACTAAACTAGCAAATGAACGCCAAGGAGTTAAGACCGTTACCTCCACTCTCCCGGAGTGGGGAAGACAACCCCGGCCAAATCCGTATTCCCGGTTAAACAAGTTTTACTGCAGTACAAAGTTTTGACCCACTCCACGCAGGGAGGTAACAGGTCACATATGGGGCCCGGGAGTATCTGGAGTTGGGTTGACGGGCAGCATCTTGATGTCGCTCCGACGGTGCCGAAATCCGCATTCTAGTGCTGTCTGGACGGCGCGATCTGCGGTTCGTGGGGCCCACGTGCTGCTTAGTCCTCCGGACATGGCGGGGTGGGTCCCTCTGTGATGGTGACACATGGTGATGCGCTTCCCTGGACGGCGGTCAGACTGGAACACCAGTCGGAGGCCGGACGGCTCCGATCTCCACTTGTCAGAAGTGCTGGCCACGGATCTGCAACCTCTGTTTTGTAGCGCGCGACCCGGCGAGATTTGTTGCTGCGATCAGCACCGATGTCAGATCAGCACAAAACCAGCGCCGTTGGAACGCTGACTCAAAATCCTTCGACCCTCTGTCACTCCAGAAAATTCGTTGTGACTGTGCTTCTGATGGGGAATTTTAGAACCGGGCTGATCTCTATTTCAGATCTGGCCAGACAGAAATGAACTTTCCTGAGAGTTGGCGTTGACCGCGAGGTAGACCTCCGAATCAGAAGATGAGCTCCTCGTGAAAGTTGTAGAGGGGAGAGAGAGAAAAACGGGGATAATTTTTATGAAGGGTTTGGTGGAGGCTTGGATGGGGAAAGATATTTTATACCGCTGGGTGGTCGGATCTGGACAGTGGCAGGCAGAACTGAGCTGGGATCTGGAGTGAATTTTTTAGAAAATATTAACGAGATTCTAAATTCACAACAAAATTTTTGGATGAGGTATTATGTGGACAAAACCTCCAATAAAAATATCAAGTCATTTTGGTCACGAGAAGGTGGGTTCATGAATGACCTATTAGGGTTCTGGAAATCTGGGCAGACTGCTAGCAGATCTGAGAGGAGGTGGAGAACAAAAATGGAAAATAAAAACTAGAAGCTCCACCGATTTTTCTAGGATGTGGTGATGACCTCTGGAACTCACCCTGAAAGTTTGGGCTCCAGATGAACTCATTGCTGAGAGAAAGAAATCCGAGATCAAGGGGCTGTCCTGAGTGGACAGAACTCCGGCGACGGTGGCGGTGGTGCGACGGCGGCACGAAGGCGGCGGCGGCGATGACGATCTAACGAACTGATAGAGGAGGCTTCACACCTCAGGATCACAGCCTTCCCAGCTGCAGAAGGGGGAGAGAGGAGAGAGAGAGAGGGGCGGCCCTTGCTCTTTGGAGGAAATTCCAATAATTTTCTTTCATTAAATCCAATCAAATGAAAATACATGTTATTTATGTGAAATAACAAAAGACACTAACTATCTCTAGATCTAGGGTTGGGGAGGGATAAAAGAGGGAGTCCACATTTTATTCTCCCATGTGATTTGGAACTAAGTAAAATAAACTAAAATTCCTAATATAATAATATATAATGGGGGCGCCCCCTTGACTTATGGCATTCCAAATTTGAAATTTTGTTCCCTTTGTCCCCCCCTTGGTCCAACCCTTCTAGAAGCCCACCATGGAGGGTTGACTGACCCTACATGGGCCCAAGAGATGAGGTGGATCAATGAGAGAAGAGATGGGGGGCCCGCGGGACCCAGGTGGTCCCAAATTACAAATAAACCCCTGTTACAATCCGAATTACAATCCGAATAAAACACACATTACACACACACAAAGTCCAAATAAATACTATAAATACCAAGACTCAAGGGGGAGTCTCCAGACTGTCTCCGAGCCAGATGGACGCCGATGTAGCCCGAGTGGTGCTCCGCATACGGTACCGACGGCTCGCCGGTTCGTGCCTCTCAATCGCTTTGGTGTCCGCACCAGTAGTTGCATCAATCACCACTTCGATGATAGGCACCGGGAAGTCATCTTTCGGGCAAGCTTTATTCAGGTCGCAGAAGTCCATGCAGATCCTGATCTGTCCATTCTTCTTCTTCACTGGCACAATATTGGCCAACCAGGTGGTGTATTGGTTCTGGGCTACAAAATGGACATCTATGAGCTTGTCGACTTCTTTGCAAATCTGGTTTATCAGCTCCGGCCTCATGCGCCGAGACGACTGCTTCACTGGCTCCACCTTGGGATCAATAGCCAGAATGTGTTGAGTCACGTCAGGGCTAAGGCCGGACATCTCTTTGTAGTTCTAGGCAAAGTAGTCTCGGAACTCTTGCAGCAACTTCACATATTGCCCCCTCTCTTGTGGAGGTAGAAGGGCACTCAGAAAGGTCAGCTTGGGGTCACTTTTCGTGCTGAGGTTAATCTCGACGAGCTCATCGATAGTGGCCTGGCCGCCATCTTCAATTTCCGGGGGTGCCGGTAGTAAGTCGATGAAATCTTGATCTTCACCATCCTCCGCTTCAAGGACACCATAGGCATCTTCTCGCTCCGCCCCGTCGGGCACCAAGGCATTGCTTGCTTCCCGCCCCCCTTGGCTTGTTGTCTGCAGTCTCAAGGGGCTCCCCTACGTGGAGAGGCACAGGACTTCTCCTGGATTTTCTTGGTAGTCATCGTAGACAGCTTCTACAGGAGCCGAGGTGATTGCTTGCCACGCTTGGGATTGCTCCACTACTGGCAGCCGGGGTTGTTCATTCTTAGCTGCATCTTCAAAGGTCTAGTGCTGAACTGACACCATGTAGATACTCCTTTCATGACTGCCTATCACATGGGGACGCGGCGGAGCCACCACATAATCTCCCATTCTGAGCTCATCTTTCTCAATCAGGTTTTGAGCAACATCCTTGAAGACGTAGCAGTCTTCAATAGGGTGACCCAGTATTTGGTGATAAGGGCAAAACAAGGGGTCACCACTTCTTCGGGCGTCTTGCGGCCTCTTAGACTTTGGGAGGGAGACCTTGCCATAGTGGTAGGCCCAGTCAAAGATCTCTCGGGTCTTGTTCTTTGCGAAAGAGTAAGGCTTTTGCATCCTCTCCTATAGTGTAGGGCTTCGCCTAGCTGATCGTCCGGCTGGAGAACCGGCTGCATCCCTCGCTCCCCTTTTCAAGTGCATGGAGGCGTGTGGACACCGAAAATTGCACATCCAAATGTCATGATCGGCCCAGCGGCAACAACGGCGCCGAGTGAAGGAGCCCCGGAGAAAATCAAGCACAAGAGGCCCCGCAGCCCATGGGCCCCAAAGAAAATCAAACGGGGCCGCAGCTCGTGCTCACAATGGGCTCGACGTTGCCCATCTGGCCCCTCAACGGCACGCCCCTGGGGGCCTTCAACGGCACACCCCCAAGGGGGCCTTCAGCGGCACCCCCAAGGGGCCTTCAACGGCACGCCCCTGGGGGCCTTCAACGGCACACCCCCAAGGGGGCCTTCAGCGGCACGCCCCAAGGGGCCTTCGACGGCACGCCCCTGGGGGCCTTCAACGGCACACCCCCAAGGGGGGCCTTCAGCGGCACGCCCCAAGGGGCCTTCGACGGCACGCCCCTGGGGGCCTTCAACGGCACACCCCCAAGGGGGCCTTCAGCGGCACAGCCCCCACTGGGCTGTTCAGCGGCACGGCCCCAAGGGGGCCTCAACGGCACACCCCCTGGGGGGGGGCCTTCAGCGGCACAGCCTCCAGAGGCTCCAGCGGCAAGCCTTTTTGGGTCTTCAGCGATACGCCCATTTGAAGCCCTCCGGCGGCACGCCCTCAGGGGCTCCAGCGGTACGCTTGTTCAGCCCGCTAGCGGCACAGCGTTGGAGCTTTTCAACTGCAAGACGACGTGCAGCCCATGCCCTACGCTTCCTTGGCGCGCAGTGGGCCGTCTGAGGTGGCAACCGTCCATTGGGCCACGTGAGCTACCCCCTGACGACCCAGGACGGGGCAGGTCAAATGCCATCATCACATACCGTTTCTCGCCTCCGACGGCCGGGCTGAAAGGCTTCCCGCTGCTGGGCGTATAAAAGACCCCGGCTTCGACAAAGAACGGGGAGGAGATGAGAAGCCCCGGTGGGAAAAGGAAAGAAGGAGAGGAGCACACACACAGAAGGCACAGAGGAATACACACGGAGAGGAAGAGAAGAGAGAATAGAAGAATAAGAGCTCCAGCGAGCCTCCTCCGACGACCACCGGCAAGAGAGCAAGAGTAAGGGAGAGGGAGAGGGCTCGATGTAATGGGGGAGAGAGTTGGGGACAATGGCCAACGTTTTAGGCCCTCAATGCTTTCTTCCCCCCCCCCCCCCCTCTCGCATTCTATTCCTCCTCCTGTTCTTTGTCTTGGGTTTCTTTTTTTCCTTTGTCCATGGCCTCGTCTTGGACATTTCTCCTGTAATGTGCATATAGGGCTTTGGCCTTTGGCTCCTCATAAATGAAAATCACCCTCTTTGGGTTTCTCTATGAGTTTTATTAGCTTGCGCTAGCTCTCACGGTTTCTTTATGGGGTTGCTCGTTTTCCCTCCGTCTCCCCATTTCTCCGGTGTTCTTGGGGTCTTCATGTTGATATGATTTCTCCTGTGGGTTTTGGCCTCATGAATCCTTCAAGCCCCTACATGGCCTTTCGTTGTGCTCACTGGTCTAGGGGAGGGGGAAGACCCTTACCCTCTCTCCGAATACCCAATAACCAAGTGGCCAACCCCCGGCCTTGAATCCCCTTTCCCTTCTTTTTTTGAACGACTTCCAAGGTCCCCCAGTTTGCTTACACACTCTGTTTGGCCCCTCCAGCGATGCGCCTTTCCGGCACTTGGCCGGCACGCTTGCAGCCCTTGGCCCTCAGCGGTACGCGTAGATTGGCCTTCAGCGGCACGCTATCCCCATGGCCTTCAGCGGCACGCTACCCCTTGAGCTTCAGCGGCACGCTACCCCCATGGCCTTCAGCGGCACGCTACCCCTTGAGCTTCAGCGGCACGCTACCCCCATGGCCTTCAGCGGCACGCTACCCCTATGGCCTTCAGCGGCACACCCTTCATTCCCTCAGCAGCCCCCTTCTTGGCCTCGTCCCCGGGGCCTTCCCTTCACGTTTTCCGAGGTCCTATAAAGGTGTTGCTCCCCTGGGGGCCCACCTCCAGTTGTCGGGTTCCGCCACCTCATGTGGGCGCGTTCCCTGTATCTCCCTTACGCCCCGGGTCAAGGGGAGATGCTGCCGAATTTTTGTGAGAAATTAATAAACAATTAAAGGAGGCAACAAACGAGCAGGATAATTAATGAAACCTTCCAATTCGTCAAACCACTGCCGGCATCACAACGAGAACCGAACCGAACTAATCAACCATCCGGCAGCCTGAACGTCCGACCCGCGAGAAAAGAGGCCGAACCGAACAAACAAAACAAGGGAGGAATTTTATATGAAACTACACAAGGGTTAAGACAAGAAGAAAAGAAAAGCCTTAAAACAAATAATCAAAAACTGATCGAACCTCCACCACCACGTTCCGATTGGCCCTTCAACGGTGCATTTTAATCAACCGGACCGCTCACCAAATCCCTTCCCCAGCGGCACGCCTCTTGAACCCTCAGCGGTACACCCCAATTCCCTTGGCCGGCACACCTTGTTGCCCCCCAGCGGTACACCCTATCCCCCACCTTCAGCGGTACACTCCCCTCAGCGGCACACCCTTGCTTTCATAACCTCCACCGGCACCCCTTTTTGTGCCCTCAGCGGTACACCTTTTTTTTTGTCCTTCGCCGGCACGCTCCCCTCTGGGCCTCTCAGCGGTACACTCTTACCTTCCCTTCGCCGGCACACCACACCTATGCATATATACAACATGATAATGGCCTTAACAAATGGCAAATAAATCAATAAAAAAAATGTGCTCATTAAAGGACTTCGAATGCGCAATACTAATCATAATAAAAGAGGCGGGAGGGGCAATAAGAAGATAAATAATAAATAAATAATAATAACAATGATAACAATGAGTAAAAGAAGAAGAATCATCCGGAACAAACACCTAAAGAAATAATAAACCGTAGGCCAGAAATTGGAGCACATAACCAAGAGAATTCCAGATAAAAGATGCTGGGGCCCACACCGCAGCCCTATCTCTCCCCGGGACCCGGGGTAAAAGGAACAACGACGCCGCCCTTTCAGGTCGAATTCGAGTCTTAGGAATTATCCCGATATAGCCGAGTTCTGGCCTAATCTCGGGCCGACATCCTAATCGGACCGGATTTGTTTCTCGTTCCGGACGCCCTCCGAGTCATCACTAAAATTGTCGGGTGCTCGGCAGACACTTGAACGGATTTGTCTCGGCTTTTCCTGTTGCGTTTCCATTACGGACCCATGTCCGAATATAAAAGGTCCACGAGTGACCGACATGGCCAGTGGCTCACATCCTAATGCGTGCTTTGGTGTGATTTTCTCCTGTCTCTTTCTCGCACAATTAGTACTATTCTTTTCGGCCGCGGGACCCCTAATTTCGGCAAATAATCAAGGGTATTCCCTCGCATGGGGGATGTAAACGACGTCGTGACCTTCATGGCGCGACGGGATTCGGTCCCGACACGAACCACACAATCGACTGACGAAGTCAGATCGAGCGCACCATGGGCTCTTCGGAGCCCGAATAAATTGTCACTTCGGTGGCTGGCACGCCCACGCACCCAACAAACCAGCAAAACGAACCAAGATAATCTTTTGGACGAGAAGTGCGTCCACAACTCTGGCACGCCCGGTGGGACTCGTCCACCCTTCATCTCTTTGCCGAAATTAGGGGCCCCGCGGCCCCCTTCTTGTAATACTAATTGTGCTACTTTCTTAAATGCAGAAAAAAAAGAGAAAGGCATCATGGAGCCGACAATGGCTGTTGTCTGCAGCCCTGAGGTTGTGGAGAATCATGTGCGACGCGGCTACCTGGCGGTGCCCCTCACTTTCGGGAGCTTCCCTCCCACCGTGGGCTTCCCCAACTTCCTGGGGGTGGCCTTCGTTGACATCCTCGACGCACGAGCGCCCAAGGAGCCCCAAACCAACGCTCCCGCTCCGGGAGCCGTCGAAGCTGCCGCCGGCCGAGCTGTGGCCGAAGACAACAATAGCGTCCCCACAACGACGCTCAGCTGCAACGTGCACCACGTGCACCACACCACCGGCCCATCCCACCAGGGGTCAACATCCCACCGGAGAAGGCTCCGGAGAAACAACACCAGCATCGGCTCAGGGCGTCGCGCCTCCAACTCCGGAAAGTCAATGACCGTCGGGGCCCTCCGAGTCCGCCTAGACGGACAGAGGTCCCAACCGGCACCGGACCGCACCGTCCCTACCATCCCAGTCCGCAACTCCTCCCACGGACTGGAGAAGCTGAAAGAGAGGGCAGTGCCCGTGACCCCAGCCGTGACGCCAAAGAGGACGCCGGTTCACAGGCCGGCTAAACTGAAGCAAGTCTGGGTACCTAAGGAGACCCAGCCCACTGCACTCGCCCAGGCAGGGCCCAGCACTTTCCGCCCCAGGAGGGCCCGACGCGATGACAGGGTTGAGGTAGTGACCCCCACTCTTCGACCGGCACCCGTCATTTCGGTGCCGTCCGAGAATGTTCATCGCCGTCGCCGAGGGCGCCGGCACAATGCCGCCCGCCCTGCTCTCACGGCCTACTCCCCTCCTGCCGTTGTCATCGACGCGCAATCCCAGGCCGCTCTCCCTGACCAGGAGTGGGTAGGGATCGAGCAGGCCATGAGGAACTACCTCCGAGGCCCGGGTAGCACCCCAGCTGGCCGCCAGAGACTACTGGGGGCAATGGCCTCCGCCTTCCAGGAAGAAAAGGGGGGACCCGCACCTAGTATGGAGTCGAGGACCCGCCCGGAGGAGCCGCGCCAGTCCCCTGTGCGGGAGGAAGTGCCACCCCGACGGTCGGTCTTCGACAGGCTGACATTCCCAGGAGGACCGCCCAGAAGGGCGTCAAGAAGAAATAAGAATAAGAGATGGCAGACATTTACCTGCAATATGGCAGGAGTTCATGGTCGGTATGGGGCCTTACCCACCGACCCGGAAGAACTGGCCAGAATAGCCGCCAGGCCGGGACCCCTTACCAGAAGAAGGAGAGCGGCAGGCGGCGCGACACCCACAGGCGCCGAAGGGGCCCTACCTGAGGAGTCCCTCACGGCCCTCACGGCCAATGTGGTCACCACCGGCGACACGAGTGGCGGACCCTCGACATCATCCGAGGACGCCCCGGCCGAAGAGACAGGGGGCATGCCCAGTCTTCCCACAGCTGACCCAGCAATGCTACTCATGATGCAACGATTCCAGCAGGAAATCGAATCACTTAAAAAGCAGCTGAATGAGCGAAACACACCACCCCCAATGTCCTGGCAGACCGAGGTCATACCCGAGGTACCCAGGGACAGAGGGCAGTCTTCAGAGGCAGCTCTTCCAGTAACCCTCGATCCTCTCGGGGGCGCTCCCCCGCAGCAAGCACATTGCACGGCGGTGACCCCGCCACAGGCTCCGCTTTCACAAGGGTCCCCCATGGCCCCCCGAGCGACCGTGGTAGCCACCCCGAGCGCACAGCCCGCTCATTTCTACCCGAGCCCAGTCGACCCGGCGGCAGTCAGCCGGTTGATGCTCGAGCAGATGATAGACATGAAATTGGCCGAGAGGGGCGATGGGGATCAAACGCATTTCGACGTCTACCGGGTACCCTACCCGGCTCATTATGCTGCCAGGAAGTTGCCGGCTGGCGTCACCAAGCCGCCGAAATTTGAAAAGTTCAGCGGGCAAGGATCTCCCAGAGAGCATATTGCCTACTATGTGAACGTCATGGGAGACCTGGCTGCTGATGAGGCCTACCTCCTGAAGTTCTTCGGCTCAACGCTCACCGGACTTGCCTTTGAATGGTACTCCGGCTTGTCACCCGAGTCGGTGGCCGATTGGCCCGACATGCCGAAGAAGTTCAAGGAAAGATTCTACGTTGCCAAGAGAGAAGTTACCACGGCTGAACTCTACGCCACAAGGCAGAAGAATGATGAGTCGGCCCTCGACTGCATCAAAAGATGGAGGAACCTTAGTATGAGGTGCAAACGCCCCCCGCATCAAGAGGACGCAGTTCAGATCTGCAAGCAAAACTTAAAGAAAGAAATCCTAGAAAGGATGATCGGCACTGAGGTCAAGACATTTGACCGCCTGAACAATGTGGTAGCGGAGATCGAGGCATTCTTGGCCCGATACTCCTCCACCCCAGCCATGTCAAGCCAGAGGGCCAGGCAGGCGGAGAAGAAGCCGGCTCCCCCGGAGGTGCATGCACTAGACTTCCAGGCTTTCAAAAAGCAGAAGGAGAAAGCCAAGGGAGCGGCCAACCCTCCACCGCCTAGAACCACAGAGCGGCGGGAAGGCCCCTCGCTAAGGGAGAAGATGAGGAACAAGTTATATTCCTTCTCCTGGGACAAGTCCAAGCTCCTGTTTGAGTGGGCAACTAGCTACAATAAAATCACACTGCCCGAGCCGAAAAGGCTTGGCGACTTGAAGAAGAAGGATGACCCGCGCTTCTGCATGTACCATCGGGTGCTCGGGCATACCATTGAAGACTGCTACGTCTTCAAGGACGTTATTGAGTCCTTAATCAGGGACGGGGAGCTGGACATGGGGGAGCATAAAGTAGACCCCCCGCAGCCACACGAGCTGCCCAGCATAGCCTCCTCCGTCAATATGATCTCACTATATCAGGAGTTGCCAGAATAATGGGCGGAAGCCTGTGCCCGTGCCACTTATGAGACCTTCATCATGGCCCCAGCTCAAGACCAAGAAGGGTGGCAGACTATACCCAGAAAAACTAGAAAGGCGCGCGCCTCTCGACCTACCCCAGGAATTCACTCGAGGGTAGCAGCGCCCCTGCCTGCACCGCCCCCGGCAAACCCGGTTTGCCACGACACGGCCCCTCCGCTGGTCATGAGGCGGCTCACTCACAACAAGAAGAGCTCTGCCCCGTTGCGGATGTACAAGAAGACTAGCCCGGCGGTTGAAAGACTCCAGGCTATTATTGACGGGCTTGAAGATTATGAGCAACCCAAAATCCAGCCCGTCGAACTAAAACAATATGTTCCCTGGGAGGAGTTCGAGTCACTCGAGCTGGCTCCAGGAACAGAAGCTGATGCAGATAAAGAGCCTCCCCTGTGGGGTGAACCTCTTCGAGAGCAGCCATCCGCTGCAGCGGGCAAGAAGAAGAAGAAGAGAAGACCCAGGGGCAAGAAGAAGAAGGAGGTCGTCTTCGCCTGCAACACCCTCTCGGCGTTGTTCGGCACCGCTCTCTCCCTGGAAGAGAAAGAAGAAGAGCCACCCCATGAACCGGCAGAGGTGAGTCAAGCTGAAGCATCCACCTCCCAGCACGCCACCAGGTCAGGGAGGAAGTGGGGGCGTCCTCCTCAGGGCAGCCTCAACATCATGCTCAAGGGGGAACAACCATACCAGATTCCCGACCCTGAGGTCCGAGGCACCGAGATCCCTCCCCCATCAGGTCTCTACCCCGGGGGTACCAAGAGTCAAGGCGCCCCGTCATTCGCCGAGTTCCTGTCAACTCGAGCAGGAAGGCAGGTGCACCCCCAGGGGTCCGCTGCGACCAGTAAAGCAAGCATTCCTCAAGCTCTACCAACTGCGGCTCCTGCCCAGCAAGAAGGAGAATTCAACGGCATCCCAAACCTCGCCGAATTCATGCGAGAAACAGAGGAAGCCCAGCAGGCCCCGCCGGCTCAACAGGCCGCAGCAGAGCCCACAAAACAGGCATCCCCTGATCTGGCACCCCAGCCTCAGGATGAGGGCAGGCGCAGCAAGCCCGAAGAGATGAAATTGCTCAAGGTGCGGGCGGCCGAGCGAATAGTCAGACACCTCAAGAAAATCCCGACCCGGTTCACGGTGTGGGAGATGCTGTCCTTGAATGAAGAAACACGGCAAGTCATCATCGCCGCACTCCAGACGCCAGCACACCTTGAAGCCTGTTTGGCAGAAATACCACCTGAAGTAGCAGTGGCTTTCACAGAAGATGACATGCTCCTACCGACTTGCAGCCATAACAGGCCCCTCTACATGAAAGGGCAGCTGAACGGCCAGCCTATCAACAGGGTCTTGATCGACCCAGGGGCAGCAGTGAATATACTCCCGTACCGGGTATACCAGAAGCACTACTTTGACGTACACCTGGTCGAAGTTAAAAATGTCAAGATTACCGGCTTTAACCAGAAATGTGAGGTTCTCATGGGGGTCGCAGAGTTCAACTTGACCTTTGACGACTTCACCTCCAAAGTCCAGTTCCACGTCATCAACTCTAACACTTCCTACAAGGCATTGCTCGGCCGGCCTTGGCTACACCAGAATAGGGTGGTGCCCTCCACCTTGCATCAATGCATCAAGTACCCCTGCGAGGGAAAGGAAGTCAGAATCTTCGCCGACCTCCACCCGTTCGAGATGTTCGAGTGTCACCTGTCAGATGCTAATCTATACTCAGAGAAGGCGAAGCAAGCTCCTCAAGTCATCCAAGACAAGGGAAAGAAGAAAATGGAATCGGGAGGCTGGTTTCCTCCGCCGCCCCCGGGTTATGTGGCTCCTCCACATGTACCGTTTATTGCACAAGAGGAAGGGGTATTTAGGGCAGCCCCTCTCCCTATCTACCCCACACCGGGGGCACCCTGTCTCGAAGACCTGCTAGAAGATGTCAGGGTCCCGCCAGGGATCGTCAAGCCGATAGCGAAAATTGAATGCCAAGCAGCTGAACAACTGAGAACCTTCGAGGTGCCTAACCCCGAGGGGCCGCCCACTATCTTCTATGTGGCCGGGGAGAAGCCAGTCAGGGAAGACGACGATTGCCGGTTCCCTGACGAGTTGCATGACCCGCACATCCCCATTACGGGACTTCCCCACATGACTGACCAGGCAGCCAGAATGGTCAGAAAGTAGAAGATTCCTCCCTACCAGCCCTCCAGCCGGAAGGAAATGTTTGAAAGGATGTGGAACCCACCAAACCTGGATCGACGGTTGCTGAAAATCACCAAGCACCCCGGTCTGGGCTTTTCACTAGAAGATTACTACGAGACTGATGTCATATCGGTCTCAACATGGCCCGGCGACGATCCCGCAGAAGCTACAGATTCACGGGAAGCCTGTCAAGATGCATATCCTGGGCCCCCAGTTCAGGAGGCACAAGACGAAGAAAACTTCCTCTGGAAACCTCTCCGCCGCCGTTGCATAGAGAAGACCCCCTCCTTCTCCGAAGTGTCGACCTCGAAAGGGCACACCGGCGAGACACCTTCGCCCCGGCCGGCCGGCGAAGCGAGGAGCAGCAGCATGGGCCATGCTCCGAATTCCCCTCGATACGACCCCGTCATGTACGCCTTGTACCACAGGCAGCAACGGGAGATCGAGATGCTGAAAAGGTGGCTAGCCGAGTTAACCTCGCTAGTCGCCGACCTGATCCAGGGCTCCCTCCCCCCATGGGGTGGCCGGACGCCTCGGCCCCGGGGCACCAGTCCCAACACTCCCGCCTTGTCAAGGCGGGAGATGAGAGACATGGCAAGCTTGCTGACCGAGCGGCCAACCAGGCAAGGGCTAACACTCCAAGAGAAGCTGCAGAAGCCCTACTCCTTCCCGAGAGAGAAGACTCGGGGCATCTTCGATTGGGCCTGCCATTATGGCAAGGTCTCCCTCCCACGGTCCAAGAGGCCACAAGACACCAGAAGGAGCGGGGACCCACTATTTTGCCCTTACCATCAGATGCTGGGTCACGCCATTGAAGACTGCTATGTCTTCAAAGACATTGCTCAAAGCCTCATTGACAGGGATGAGCTCAGAATGGGGGACTAAGTGGTAGCCCCACCACGCCCCCATGTGGCGGACAGCCCCAGGGCAGGAGCCTACACTATGTCCATCCAATACCGGGCGCCTGAAGATGCGGCTACCCCAGCCCCTGCGGGAGCAGTCTATGATGAATACACAGAAGAGCCCGGGATGGACCTATGCCCCTCCGAGCTAGCGGATCTCGCTTACCCGGCAGCTACGACCCAGGAGGAGTGCGAGGTGAATGCAGCCTCCATGCCCAGTCATGATGAACAAGAAGAGGGAGATGGCGTCCTTGAGCCCGAGGACAATGAAGACCAAGACTTCGTCGATTTGTCGCCAGCCCCGCCAAAAATTGAAAGTGGCGGCCAGGTCACGGTCGACGAATTGATTGAGGTCAACCTTGGTACAGAAGACGACCCCAGGCCAACTTTCCTTAGTGCTCTTATGCCCCTGCAGGAGCGAGAGCAGTACACAAAGTTGCTGAAAGAATTCCGGGATTGCTTTGCCTGGAATTACAAAGAAATGCCTGGGCTCAGCACCGAAGTGACCCAGCACATACTGTCCATCGATCCCAAGGTGGAACCAGTGAAGCAACCTCCCCGGCGCATGAGGCCGGAGCTAACCAGCCAGATCTGCAAAGAGGTCGACAAGCTCATAAATGTCGGCTTCGTGGCGGAAAATCAATACACAACATGGCTGGCCAATATTGTACCTGTGAAAAAGAAGAATGGACAGATCAGGATTTGCGTGGACTTCCGCGACCTGAATAAAGCCTGCCCGAAAGATGACTTCCCGGTGCCTATCACCGAAGTGATGATTGATGCAACCACTGGCCACGAGGCCCTGTCCTTCATGGATGGGTCGTCCGGCTATAACCAAATTTGGATAGCCGACCACTACCGGGTCCACACGGCTTTCCGGTCACCCAAAGGGATATTTCACTACAAGAGGATGCCCTTCGGCCTCAAGAATGCCGGTGCCACATACCAGCGGGCGATGACCAAGATCTTCGACGAGCTGCTGTACGGCAAGGTCGAGTGCTACATTGATGATCTGGTCGTCAAGACGAAGAAAAGAGACGAGCACCTGAGTGACCTCAGGGTCGTCTTCCAAAGGCTCCGGCAGTATGGGCTGAAGATGAATCCCATGAAGTGCGCCTTTGGCGTGTCCAGCGGGAAATTCCTCGGCTTTATTGTCCGACACAGAGGGATCGAGGTCGACCCCCTGAAGATAAAGGCCATCCAGGAGCTGCCTCCTCCGAAGAGTCTGGGAGAGCTGAGGTCCCTGCAGGGGCGTTTAGCTTACATCCGCAGGTTCATCTCCAACCTGTCAGGGCGCTGCCAACCCTTCCACAGACTGATGATGAAGAATGCACCCTTCAGCTGGGGTCACGAATGCCAGCACGCGTTCGACCAGCTAAAGGAGTACCTGAAGACCCCGCCTGTCCTGGGGGCACCTGTCAAAGGCAGACTGCTGATTCTATACATAGCGGCCACCGAATATTCACTGGGGCAATGCTCGCCCAGAACAATGATGAGGGAAAAGAGCAGGCTCTCTACTACCTCAGTCGAAGATTGGTGGGTGCAGAGGCTAAGTACACCCCGATTGAGAAGATCTGCCTTGCCTTGGTCTTTGCAGTCAAGAAGATGAGGCACTATATGCTGTCCCATGAAGTCAGCTTAATATCCAGGGCCGACCCCATTAAGCACATCCTTTTCCAGCCCGTCCCAAAGGGGCGCCTTGGCAAGTGGGCCGTGCTACTCATGGAGTTCGACATCACCTACGTGCCGCAGAAGGCCGTTAAGGGACAAGCCGTCGCGTATTTCTTCGCAGCACACCCCGTGCCCGAAGACTCCCCTTTGGCCACCGAGCTGCCCGAGGATGAAACACTGGAGGTAGACTAAATACAACAAGCCCTCTGGCAGCTATACTTCGACGGGGCCTCGAGAACAGAGGCGGCCTCGTCCGGGCGCGCCAAGGTACGAGCCGGAGCAGGCATCGTCCTCAAGTCACCAGACGGAGAAGTGATGCACACTTCCTGCTGCATTAGCAAACCCTGCACCAATAATGAAGCAGAATATGAGGCTCTGATCATCGGCCTCCAGGTCGCCCTTCAAATGGAGATCAAGATGCTCCAAGTGTTTGGTGACTCGCTGCTGGTCGTCAAGCAAGTCCAGGGACAGTTCGATGTCCGAAAGCCTGAGCTGCTCCCTTATCACACTAAGGCAAAGCGACTCATGGAGTGGTTCTACCTCCTCGAGATAGGCCATGTCGCCAGAGGGGAGAACGCACAAGCCGACGCATTGGCAAAATTGGCAAGCTCACTGGCGGTGCCTCCAGATGGATCTCTCCATATCCAAGTAATAAACCAACGCCAGATGCCCAGCATGATAGAAGAAGAGCCGGAAGAAGAGGACCTACAGGTCGCTACAGCAGAAGCCGTCAGCCTGCCTGACTGGAGGGACCCCCTAATGCAGTGGTTCAGGCACCAGCAACTACCTGACCGAAGAGAAGAAAAGATCAAGCTAGTCAGAACCAAGGACTCCTATGAGCTCCGAAGCGGAATATTATTCCGGATTGTGGCCGATGCCAAACGGAAGCTACTCCTCCGATGCTTGTCCATTGAAGAAGCTTGAAGGGTTATGAAGGAGGTCCATGCCGGCATAGCTGGCGCACACCAGGCGGGGCCGAAGATGAAAATTGAAATCAAGAAACTTGGCTACTATTGGCCTGCAATGTTCAACGACTGTTGCGAGTACGCTAAGTCGTGTCAGAGATGCCAGGAGCATGCCACTATACCCAGGAGGCCTCCCGTGCAGTTGCACCCCACCGCGCCCAGTTGGCCGTTCGCCCAATGGGGAACAGACGTAGTGGGCCCCTTACCCGCATCTTCCACAGGCTGCAAATACATTCTGGCGGCGACCGACTACTTCTCCCGCTGGGCCGAGGCTGTTGCCTTACGGGAGGTCACCGGAGAAATCGTGGCCAGGTTTGTCCTCCGCAATATCATATTCCGGTTTGGCGTGCCCGACCGAATCGTGTCAGACAATGGCAGCCACTTCCGCAACCGGAAGGTCTACCGACTAGCAGAAAAATATAAAATTGATTGGAGGACCTCAACTCCTTACAATCCACAAGCTAATGGGCTGGCCGAAGCTTTCAATAAGACACTCTGCACCCTCCTGGCCAAGACTGTCAACTCTAACAAGAAAGACTGGGAAGAAAAGATGTACGAGGCACTATGGGCATACCGAACCGTATACAAGACCCCAACGGGCTGCTCGCCCTTCTCTCTCGTATACGGCTCGGAAGCAATCGTCCCCGTCGAACTGGAGATACCGTCCCTCAGGGTCACCATTCAGCATGGGCTTGTCCCCGAAGGGCAAACCAACACCGAGCGAAGGCTCGAAGAACTCTCCAGTCTGGAAGGAAAGCGGCTTCAAGCCCAACAGAATATTCAGGTCTACCAGGCCCGAATTGCGCGCGCCTTTGACAAGCTAGTCAAGGAGCGCGAATTCAAAAAAGGTGACCTTGTCATGGTCAAGAGAAGAGATCTCATGGCGGCTAACCCCAAAGGTAAGCTGAACGAGAACTGGCTCGGGCCCTACGTAGTCCAAAAAGTCTACGAAGGCGGAGCCTATGTAATTGTCAACCACCGCGGGGAGGTTCAATTCCCGCCTCTTAATGGAAGGCACTTGAGGCTGTACCACGCTCCGGCGCCCCCATTCAGGTAATAATATTACTCTCCGCCCCATTTTGGGGCGGATTTGCGTGATCAATGTCCGAATGATTTGGCCGCCAGCCGGGTTTCCAAAAAAGGGAGAAAGGAATAGAAAGAGAAAAAAAAGAGAGAAAGAGATAGGGACAAAAAAAAGAAGCAGCAAAAAAAAAGAGGAAAAAAATAGAGAGACAAAAAGAAAAAGCAAAAAAAGAGAGAAAGGAATAAAAAAGGAAGCAAAAAAAAAATAGAAAAAAATAGAAAGACAAAAAAGAAGAAGCCAAAAAAAAGAGAGGAAAGGAATAGAAAAGAGAAAGAAGGAAGAAGCAAAAGAAGAAAAAAAAGAAAAAAAAGAGAGAAGAAGAACCAGGAAAGGGGAACGCCCCCCATTTCCAGTCACCGCCCCGCATCAGCGGGGGTACCAAAAATTAATTTTTTAAAAAAAAAAGGGAAAGAAACAAACTCTTCTCTCCGTCCTTCCCGGGCGGTGGGTACCCCTTTGGCTCGGACCTCCCGTCCGGGTCATTGACTAAACAAACTCTTCTCTCCGTCCTCCCCGGGCGGTGAGTACCCCTTTGGCTCGGACCTCCCGTCCGGGTCATTGACTAGACAAACTCTTCTCTCCGTCCTCCCCGGGCGGTGAGTACCCCTTTGGCTCGGACCTCCCGTCCGGGTCATTGACTAGACAAACTCTTCTCTCCGTCCTCCCCGGGCGGTGAGTACCCCTTTGGCTCGGACCTCCCGTCCGGGTCATTGAGTAAACAAACTCTTCTCTCCGTCCTCCCCGGGCGGTGAGTACCCCTTTGGCTCGGACCTCCCGTCCGGGTCATTGACTAAACAAACTCTTCTCTCCGTCCTCCCCGGGCGGCGAGTACCCCTTTGGCCCGGACCTCCCGTCCGGGTCATCGACTAAACAGACTCCCCTCTCCGTCCCCTATGGACGACGAGAAGTCGGGTCTCTGGCCAAGTACCCCTCACTCGAGACCAGCGCGCTTCCAATATTGCGGCAAAACCAGGGAGTTGCCCGTTCGGTATGGTGGAGTGGTCCCCTCGTCCTCCCCCTGGGAAGGCAAGCACTCTCCTGTACCCTGGCATGGGTCCCTGTCTGGTCCTCCCAAAGCGAATCCCCGCAAAGACTCGTACCCTGCCAATGGGTCTCTACACAAAAAGGGGGAAAAGATACGAGAGTGAGGGAAGAGGAAGAAGAAAACAATATGCACGGAAGAAAAAGAAGGGTGAGAAAGCTCCCTCTGGGACGAATGCATACACCAAGAACGCGTGAAATCATAAATGCTTTGCTCTATTCAAAAGAGGATCAAATTACATGTGCTACGGGGCATACCCCTGTGTTACATTCAAAAAAAAAGAGAAACTAAGGGGGGCGACGCTCAGTCGATG
>JAHNEJ010001158.1:0-120245 GCA_022559845.1 Amorphophallus konjac
CACTCAAGGGGCGTCATTTATTAAATTAGCGCATGTTTCAACGGTCTTCAATTAAATGACGACCTGATAAGAGGCGTTATTTATTTGCAGCCCATTTGTTATATGTTTAAGTGTATATGAGTTGGGCCTTTGTCTTTAGTTTAATCTTTTAATCTATTTAAGATAATTAAGATTTTATTCCTTTTAAATTTACCTGGGTTGCTACAGGTATAATAGCATACTTCTTCAGCGGGCGGTGGAGGATGCCCCCACTCTTCCTGGGACTAATGGTGAGAGGTAGATGCTGCAGCTTGGCCTGCCCTCAGTGGTGCATAGCATATCTCTTCTTCCTCTTCTTCGATAGCTCCGCTCGCACTGGGCAAAGCCGATAAGGTATTGCAGAAGAGGACAATGCTCTTCTTTTTGTTCTTTAGCTTATTCTTCTCTTTTCCTTCTGTGGCTAACGCCTGATGTGCCATGCAAGCTTCCACTACCTTTCTAGATGATTGCTGGTATAGAGATACCATATTGACTGCTCTTTCCATAGCAGGCAGTTCATGAGGGCGAGGAGGATCAACCGTGTAGTCACCCATTTATAGCTCCCCTCTCCTGATTAGCTTTCTGATAGCATCTTTAAAGATGTAGCAATCTTCAATAGGTTGCCCAACCATCTGGTGATATGGGCAGAAGCAAGGATGGTCTTTCTTTCTAACATCTTCCGGTCTCTTTGGTTCCGGTAGGGTAACCTTGTTTTATGTAATAGCCCATTCGAAGAGGACCCGAGTCCTATCCTTGGGGAAAGAATAAAGACTTTTCATTTTGGCCTGCAAGGACAGGACTTCTTGCTGCTCAGCTGGTTTAGTGGGAGGAGGGTTAGCTGCTCCTTTCTCTTTTTCTTTTTGTTGGTCGAACGCCTTGAAGTCGATTGTATGAACTTCCTTGGGCGCTGGCCACTTTTCAGTAGACTTGCCCTTTTGACTTGTAGCAGTTGGAGCAGTGGGAGAGCTGGAGATGAAGGCTTCAATCTCCGCGACCACATTATTCAGCCGGTCGAAATACCGGATTTCAATTCTGATCATCTTCCCGAGGATTTCCCGCCTTATGTTTTGCTTGCATATTTGAACTGCATCTTCTGGATGTGGCGGCCGCTTGCATCTCATACTGAGATTCCTCCATCTTTTAATATACTCAAGGATTATTTCATCATGTCTCTGCCTGGAGGCGTATAGCTTGGCCACCGTGACCTCCCTCTCGGCAACATGGAACCGCTCTCGAAACTTCTGTTGCATAGCTGCCCAGTCATTAATAGAGTCGGATGGTAGATTTGAATACCATTCAAAAGCCAGACCTGTTAGTGAGAACCCAAAGAATTTTAGCAAGTAGGCTTCATCTGCTGCCAGATCGCCCATCACTGTCATATAATAAGCACTATGCTCCTTGGGAGAGCCCTACCTGTTGAACTTTTCAAACTTGAGCAGTTTATTGATGCCAGGCGAGAGCCTTTTTGCAACATACTGTGGTGGATACGACACCTAGTATACATCAAAAGTGCTGAAATGACCGTCTATCCTCTCGGCCAGCTTCATTTCGATTAGTTGTTCCACCATTGATTTATTCACTACGGCCGAGTCCATCAGTCTTAGATGGAGATGCGCAGGCTGCTACGTAGAAGGAGAGGTCAGAGCCGCAGCTTGAAGTGCCGGCAACATCATCGGTGGTATATGCTACATTTGTGGAAGTGCCGGTTGCGCCAGTGGTGGCTGTAGGAAATTTGGCTGAAGAGCAACCTCGCCATGGTCTATTTCTGAGAAGTAGCTGGGAGTGTAGTATCGACCAGGTTGGGAGCTTCTCGAGATGATTCAGCATGCATGTTCCGCTGCCAAGGGATGTGAGCTTATTCAATTTTTTCATTTAGCCAATTTTTCAAAGCTTCAATCTTTTGTCGATAGTTCTAGAGCATCATTAAGACAACATGATCTAGTGCTGCCATAGCGGGAGTACTCTAGAACCCTTTTCCCGAGACACCTTCAGATGAAGTGTTGGGTCCCGTAGTGCAGGAACACGGATCTAGAGGGGGGGTGAATAGATCCTACTAATAAAATTATGTCCAATTAAAAACTCAACTAGCACACAGCGGAATATACAAGATTGAGAATTTAATCTAAACAGGTTTAAACTAGATTCACTCAATCTCACCAAGCTCACACGATAGCACAAATAGATAGGATAGAGAAAACACAATCACAATAATCAAACCACAAGACACGGGAATTTTTAAGGTGGTTCGGGACCACGACGGGCTCCCTACGTCCACCCCTCACCAAACCGGTGAGGCTTCACTACACACTACAAAAGTAGCAACACGGGGATGAACCCCAACACACACACACTGCTTTCGCAGCAAACCACACACACGAGGCCTTGCCTCAACCTGCTGCCACAGTAGCACACACACACACTAGGGAACACACCCCAAAAAAATTCCTCATACGGAGTCACAACTCCGTCCACACACACGTAGGACAATGCCTACTCAACCACACGGGAGAAAGCTCCCAACAACAACACATGCGGATATACTCCGCACAATCAGCACACATATAACAACGCACACACTCGGAGATCCCCTTCTCCAAACACCCACACAAGGTATTATCTCAAATGTATATGAATCAAAACATATATATGCTATGACCTCCCAACGAATTCTATAGATGAAAACTAGAAGTATGCATCAAGTATAAGGCTCCCCCTTCTTCAGCACAATCTGATTCTCCTTGCTCGTTGACGGATGATCATGATTTAGACATCATCTTCTTCGTCTCCTCGAGATGCACTTCTTTACCTTCTTCTAATTTCTTCTCCACCTGAAAGAACAGATAGAAATGATAAGCTCCAAATCAAGCCTATTACATCATAGAATTGATTAGCCTCATAAACCCCTCTACTCTCATCCTTGTGGTACCACTCTTCCTTCTTCTTCTGCAAGAGAAAAGAAAGCATTAGTTCATCTTATTGCTTAGGATGAAAAATATAGCACTAATAAGATAGCAATCAATAGATGAACAAATGAACATGTATGTATATATATATTGCACCTCATAGATAATCATTCAACACCTTGAGCAATCTCAAACAAAAACACAGAAGTGAAAGATCAAGACAACTCCCTCAGATTTCCGATGAAGAGCTTCTGCAGGATGAGGAACCATTCTTGAAGAAAAATGATCGATTCTTGCATAGATGATGCTTGTATCTTGATTCTCCACGTTGCTTCCAGTAGAGGATCGATTAGGGACTTGAATCCACGTTCTTCCCTTCACATATAAGCTCAAAACAAGGTGCAAGAAGGCTTGGGAGCTTCAACTCCGAACCTGCATACACAAGGGTTAGCAAAACACCCAAAAATCGGATCTCACCCCTCTCCTTAGGGTTTGTGACCCAAAGAGAAGTATATATATGATTAGAATGGTCAAGAGACAACCCTTGGACAAGACCCACAAGTTATGGAGTGATTAGGAGAAGTTGGACTCGGATTGGAAGACTTTTGGGGCAAGAAAACGGCGGTCAAAAAGGGCGGCTGGAGGTCGGAACTGAAGGGGTCGACCCTTGGGGTCGACCCTCGGGCATACAGAGGCCAAACAGAACAAATTTTGTGTTCTGTTTTACAGGGGTCGACCCTCGGGTTTCCAGAATTCAATGGGTCGACCCCAAGGGTCGACCCTTGGGTTTCCAGAACCCAAACAGAACACATTTTGGTTCTGGTTCACAGGGGTCGACCCCAAGGGTCGACCCTTTCTTGAGGGGTCGACCCTAAGGGTCGACCCTTTCAGGCAGCTTCACAAAAATCAGCTCTGCGCGCTTCGGCGACAGGAATTAATACTCCTAGCTCCGAACTCCGATCGAAGCAAGACTAGAGGCGTTGGAAAGAGGACTCCAAGCGCTACAACATATAATTTTAGAGGGGAGATCCAACGGTTGGATTGAAAATGGTAAAGACTGTAAGACAGTTTGAGTTTGAAAAACAACTAAAACCTCCATCAAATCAATGGGAAATAATTGATTAAATGTTACCATAATCCTATGAAGATCCACCATGATTTTTCATCCTGAAAAACATGATAAAGCAAGATGTTAGATCAAGATCAAAATATATGGGTCATGCATTAACATATGGAGCTCGTTTTGAGGCCGAGACCCAAATGACATGAAGTATGAACATGAGAGCACTTGCATGAGACACATAAATGCTTTGATGACATTTTCATCTTAAGATCCCCATATGACTTCAAAATTCAGTTCAGAGCAACACTTACCTCATTGTTTTATCTGAGTTCACATTTCTTGTTGATTGGTTGAGTCATTAATACACATAGTCATGAAACTCCAAATATCATTCACCATAGCATGATTGTATAGATTTGGAATTCAAATAAATAGTAAGGAGCCAATGTATATGCAATGTTTGTGCTAACCTCAAAGCACGTATGAGCCTTATAGAATCACAATCCATCCACATGATGATATCCCAATAGAAACAGTTTGTATTCATCGCCACAACCATTGTAAACTTCATAGTGAGAGGATAATGAGTTCAAGCACATGAAGACATGAATAAGCATTCACGCACAAGGCCAAGCATTCACTCATTTTGTAATCATCAAAATCACATACACAACATGAAGCTAGCAGAGGAATCTCTTATTCTTCAGAAGTCACCACGTTGGTAGTTAGAGTGGTGATAGCTTGCTTTTCTATAGCTGCTTTGAGCATCTCTTCTGTAGCGTGGCTTCTTCTTGTTACTAGGCCAGGCCTTTTGGCTAGCTTGGCCAATTCTTCTAGCTCTTCGGGTGAGACCCCACATATGTTGGTCACCCCTGCCATGTTGCAGGTGAAGACTTGCATTCTTTTCCTTTGTCTCCAGACTCTCCTCTTGGTTTGACCGAGGATGGCCAACCCTTCAAATACTGATATTCTTTTCTTCTCTTCCCGCTATGGGGAAGCTTCAGAGTACTCGGCTTCCCAGCCCTCTTCATGTTCATTGACGTGCATGAGTGATGCCTTCCTTCCTATTTCTTTTCCCTCTTCTTTTCCTTCGACGCCGACAACGCGGAGCAATAGCTGTCGACCTAGGGAAGAACTTCCCAAGCCAAGGAAGTAATTCCTGACCACTTTGGTCATTTCTTCTTGACTGCGCCCTGGGGAAAGGGCAGGGGGTAGCAGTTGGTCTTGAGTCAACGGCATGTAGGAGAGCCGTGACAATCTGGAAGCTTTGTTCGATCCTGTCGAACATTGGAAAACATTGGCCTGCCTGGCATAGACCCTATGAGGGGGCAGAGAGGCCACCAGCTTGACCTCTTCTTTCTTTGATGTAGCTTTATTGCCCCCTTTCTTGGGGCCTATAGTAGTCAGATTTGCACTTTACGGGGTCAGAGCTGGACCCCGGGTCCTCTTAGGAACCCAAACTTGCTTGAATTTTGGTAACTTGGGAGCCAGCTTCCCCCGGATGTCCTTATCCAAATTGTCCTTCTGGCTTGCTAGTGCCTGGAAGGCATTTTGTGTAGGTACTGCTGAGACGATGTGGTCCGACAGAACTTCAGCGTTGTGGCCGTTCAGATATACTCGAACGTCGCCAATCATAACAGACTTCTTGAAAGCCGAGAGTCAACCCTGGGGCATAGTAGCAGTTCTTCTTTTCTGATTCTTCTTTTTTTTCCCCGGATGCCTTCTCACTGGCGGGGATAGCACAGTAGTCCACGTGGTGGACAAAGCATGAGATGATGCGGCGAGACGAAGCAGCCTTCCGAAAAAAGCTCGCCTTTGAAGGAGCTACGGCCATGGCCGTGATAGTCTTGTCAGTTTCTCTTTCTCGACCCACAGTAGGCCGATGAAGGTGACTCCAAAAAAATTGGGGAACCCCACCACTGGTGGCAGAGTTCCGAACATAGTGGGCACCGCTAGGTACCCGTGCTCAACATGTGCAGCGACCACTCGGGGGTCGAAGGTAAGTCCAACAAGTCCGCAGGCCATTGTTTCCTACAAAACCGAACGAGCAAACAATCAATATTTTTGGGGAAGGCCCTGGGGCCTTCTACTTTGGCGAAAAGATGAAGGGAGACTTTGTCCCATCGGGCATGCCAGCTATGTGGGAATATAATTTATTAATTAGACTTTGTTAAGTTTATTTTATTTATTTATTTATTATGTGGGCATGCTAGTCACTGAGTGATGAGTTTATTGTGCACACTGTTCAACTAATCAGACAATAGAGGGTGATCGTGTCGGGACCCAAAGTCCGCCATACCATAAAGGCTATGGCTTTAGTTACATCCTTTCGAAAGAAGGACAACCCTTGATTAATCGCCAAAGTAGAAGAGCGCTCGGGGCTGTTGGAATCTTGTGTTTTGATGATGACAAACACTGTGACTCATATGTATGATGTCTTAAGCGCTTGTATTGCTGTCACATATGAGTTACATGGAATGAACTGCTGCACATCTGCGTATTAGTTTATATGTTGATTGTCTGTATATATTCATGCATGTCTGTGCATGTTTGTGGATGTCTCTGTATAAGCATTGCATAAAGTCTGGCACAACTGTTCATACAAGTCAACGCATCATAGGGTAACCAAAAGTCAACACAAAGTCAATACTCTGCACATAAAGTCAACATGTCTGCATAACGTTTGTGTGCATGTGTGGACATCAAAAAATGACACGGCACTTACGTCCCGCATCCGAGAGCAAGTTGAAGACGGAAATGCCAAATAAACCCCATACCTCCCCCGATCAGGACGAGAACGCGCTTGGTGGTCCGCTACCCGATAAAGAAGCCCCTCAAGTAGAAGATATGGCCACGACTCTCCAATCGGCTATGCCGAAGCCCAAATTGAGAGAAAACCCAAGAATTTGGACACGGGTTCGGCAAGTGCTGAAAATCACTCCGACTCCTAAACTGGGGCTCAGAGGCTTCAAACCAAACACCGCGGAGATAGTGCATTGTAATTGGAGCAATCCAGAAATATAAACGCCCGTCTGAATGGCTGAGACCCCAAGATGAAGCCCAAACCGACACGGCCATCACTTAAACCGGCGCATCCCCTTATGGCCTTCTTCTTGGTCTTAACCGGCGCGCCCCCTTCTTCTTGGTCTTAACCGGCGCGCCCCCTTCTTCTTGGCCTTGACCGGCGCGCCCCCTTGGGCCTTCACTTAACCGGCGCGCCCCTCTTGGAGGGTTAAACCGGCGCGCCCCATGGCCTCTCTCTTTGAGTGCTGATCCAACGCGCACAATGTCGCGCCGTTTTAGCCCAAAGCCGTCCCATCCTTCTTTCGGCCCCCTATTTCCCGCAGACAGATGGACCGAGAGTTGTTTGAAGCAGAGAAGTCTCCCGACAGCATCTCGATAATCCGTCGGCCGATCCCTGGAAGTTAGAAAAGCCTACTACCAACTCCTCTACCGATTGCCCGCAGTCTTTGGTCAGGGATAAAGAAGAGAAGAAGCTTCTGGGAGGTTTGTTTCCCCAGATGAACCCTCCCCTACATCCTGCATGGCTCGAGAAGAGAAAAAGAAGAAAGTGAGGGAGAACTTCCTCTGGAACGACCACGGCTGGAGGGGCATCTTCCACCCACCTAAAGACAGCTCTCGGGAGAGGAGAGAACTAGCCAACAGAGAAGAAGAAAAAGAGAGAAGAGAGCCAGAGGGGAAGAGAGGAGAGTCCAGCGAGAGGTGAGTCAGAGGGGAAGAGCTTGTGATCGTTTCCCCTCCCCCATCGGTGTATCTTTTCCTTTCCCCCCTGCAATATATTTCCTTTCTATTTTTGAGATGAAACCTCCTCCTATGTATCTATATTCCCCCCCTTTGGTGGATGAATAAAAAGAAAAGAGAGTTTTGGCAAGCATGGTGTTTTTGTTAAGCCTCCATTCTCTTCTACTCTCAGTCTCCCATTCATCCAGGGTCTTTGAAGCTTGCTTTCCATAGCGTGGCCTTCAAAGGAACCCACAGAAGGATGAACATTCATAGCCCTACTGGGCAAACATTCGTCCCACTTCGTGAATCATCACCCGTGAGTTGTGAGAGCTCTCGAAGGCTGGTCCTCGAGCTTTTTCCACACTCACATCTGTTGGGTTCGGTGCAGTATTCAGAGGGGGGGGTGAATGAATATAACCCGTTTAAAAAACCTTCACCCAATTAAAAACTAGAATAATAACAAGACAGATTCGACAATCTGAAGCTCAACTGGAATTTCGCTCTCTTGACAGATTAAAATATTCTAAGAAAACTAATCAACTCTTCTGCTCAAACAGAAGCCAAACGCTTAGAGCACCCCTATGCAATCATCTAGCGGAAGCAAAAGAAGATAAAGCAAACCACAATACACAAGGGGTTTTTTAGGTGGTTCGGTCCTCCAGACCTACATCTACCCCACACTCAACCCGAGTGTGGCTTCACTAACCGCTGGGCAACACAGCTTGCCAACAACCCGCTGAGCCTCACAGCTTGCTGTCCAGTGGAATCCACCACTGCAACCGCTGGGGATTACAGCTTACCCGTCCAGTGGAAACCTCCACTGCAAACCGCTGGGCAATACAGCTTAGCCATCCAGAGGCATCACCTCTGCAATCCGCTGACTAACAGCTTGAAAGGAAATGTAAAATGGAAAACAAAAGACAGAACAAGATAGCAACGGAAAGCTGAAACAATAAAGCACAAAATGTAGCTCTAACAATGAGCAACCTCAGATCTGGTTTTGAACCAAAGATCTGAGGAACGAACTCCTTCTCTCTCTCTCTCTCCTTCTCTTCACACTCTTCTCGAGCTCTCTGCCTCTCTCTTTTTCTCTTCTGCTTCTTCCCTCTTTCTTTTCTTCTTCTTCTCTTTTCTCTGGATCGAACAGCTCTCTATTCTTTCTCTCCGCTTCTGCTCTTCTGCTTCGATCTGATCGTGGCTCTCTGTTCTTTTCCTCTCGCCAACTCGATCGATCTTCTTCTGTGGAAGAAGGCTCATATATATAGCAGCAGCAGCAGCATCAGCCCCGACGTGTGACCTCCACATTTCCAGCCCTAGGTATTCGGACCACGTGGCAGTCTCTCAGCAGGCTTCATTTCAGCCTCGGATCACGTGCTGCCAGTCACTGGGGAATATTTCTTCCTCGGACCTGCAAGGAGATGAAAACCATTAAAACTGAGGGCCACAATAACTAAAGCTGCACGAGGTATGTGGTAGAAATTCTAGATGCACTGAGAACGACACGAAGACAAAAACAGAAACCAACACGAAGTGTGGTTTCAACACACGAAAGACACGAGGTCTAGGAAGAACAACACGAAGACATAATACGGAAACGACACGAAGTGAAACAAGAACAACACGAAGTGCAGTAGTGACAGAAACACACACTACACAGAGAACGACACGAAGTGGCACAGAAAGCAACACGAGGTGCTGCGATGTCCTGCACGCAATAGAACAAAAATGACACGAAGACGATGAAAATGACACGAGGTGAAGTCACAAAGCGACAAAGACACGAGGTGTAGGAAACACGACATGAAGACATGAAACAACACGGAGACGAAACAGTAACCGACACGAGTTGAAAACAACACGAAGATGAAAACTGAAATCGACACGGAGTGTGGTCAAAGCGAGAAAGACACGAAGTCTAAAGCGAAAAACCAACACGAAGACAGAATACAAAGAAACGACTCGAAGTTAGGACAACACTAGGAGAAGACTGCACGAAGTGAAAATAACACGAAGACAGAAGATGCCACGGCTATCACGACACGTGATGAAGCAGTGGGACCAGAAAGAAACGACATGAGGAACAACAGTAAGTGACACGAAGTTAAAGAGAAAAACAGCACGAAGATGATGTATGCAACAGTGCAATGTCTAGACTTGAAATCCAATGCAAAAGGCTGTACAAACTTCATGAACAGTGCATGATTGTACTGGACGATGTATACACTTAGCCTATGCAGACCAATGTACAGACTTTGGCGAAGCAAAAGGCTGTATAGACTTAGAGACCCAAAGCCATTGTATAGACTTTGCCTAAGACAATGCATGAACTGACGTTGTATATACTTAGCCAATGCAGACCAGTCCGATGTATAGACTTTAAAGTCTAACACAAACAATATATCAGTCATACACGTGCATTCTCCAGATGATATACCAGTCACAGTCATGTTGCTATCATCAAAGCACAATGTCATCAAAACATAATAACATTGCTATCATCAAAATACAATATCAAATGCACTCAAATGCACTCACTGTCTTGCTATCATCAAAACCAAATAGCATTGCTATCATCAAGGCGACATAGCACATGCTTGTGCCTAAGGGGCACAACATTCTCCCCCTTTTTGATGATGGCAACACAATGTGACAGTGAGTCACACACAAGATTTTCTCCCCCTTTGACATGATCAAAAAGAGAAAAACAGTAAAAAACAAGAGTGCAAAGTGCATTATGCATGCAAAATCCTCTAGAGCAATCTCCCCCTGAAAGAAAGACTCCCCTGAATTATTTCTCCCCCTAAATAATAGCTCCCTCTTTGAGAAGGAATATGATCAGATAAACAAGGAAGAGAAGGTAGGAGGGTCACTTGACAACAGCTGAATCATAGGTTCAGAAAGGAAGCATGATTATAAACAAATGTTAAAGTATAAGAATCATCAATATACAATTTTGACACAAATTTAGGTTTAACAGTGATAAATCTTGAGTAAAACACCTGACTCTTGAAAAAGAGTTTATGGACTCCGTTTATAGCAATGAATCTAGGGCACATGGTATTCAGAAATAATACCCTTTTGTGATTAAACAAGGAAATTCAAGAGAGGCAACTTGAACATGTATTGATAAAAATAATTTTCACTCATTGACTTTTGATTTTTCGAAGGGTTACAGCAGTTTGATTTCATTTTTCAAATTCCAGAACCTGAACTAAGTAAATAGATCAGTGGCATTTATGCTGTTGACATTAGGTGTACACCTTGATCAGAGGCAGGTACCCCCAGTTACTAGACATAAACTACTGAATCTATTTCAGATCAAGACCTACAAGGAATAGTCTTCACTTTTGACATTAAGGGTACACCTTGATTAGAGGCCAGTACTCTCAGTTACTTGGTGAGGACTCCCCCTATAGATTTGACCTTATGAACAGAGATATTCTGAATCACCTCATGACAGGTGAATTCTCCTGCTTCTTTGGAGGAGTTCACAGTTTCTCAGTGTAATCAGCCATTGCTCTGTCACTATGTTCAGTTCTTAACAATAATGATCTTATTTACTGCTGCCCTTAATTCTTTTAGAGTGATTGTTTTAAAAAATCAGTACACACTCTTATTAGCATGTTCTAGACATATCCAGTTCAACACATTTAGGCATTACAAAAACTTTTTCTATTTTAGCCATGAGACAAAGATTAAGAGCTATAAAAATTTTCTTTTATCTCAAATTCTGAAGTGCAGACACTTAACTCTCCAATTTATAAAGGTTAAACCTTTAGTTCCTTTCAATTTGTAAGTGTGATTCTTATAAGTGAACAATTGCAATAATCATCATTCAATGTACTAAGCCAGGTGCAAAGCTGTTGTTTAGTGAAAATGATGGGGAAAGGATGGGAAATGGCAATGAATCATTTGAATGAGAACACTGAGAAGTGAATCGGATTCAATGAATTGAATAGAACTCTCAGCTCCCCCTAACATCATGATGCAAGAGATATGCTATGCAACATACTGTCCTACATACAGACTATGCACCAAGGATACATGAGACAGATATGCAATCAATTCAGATTTATGCATCCAGGTTATAAGCATTTTCATCCTTTTTCAGATTTTTCAACATATGATGCAGTGCAAAGCAGCCCTATTATGCATTGAAAAACTTCAAACAGTCATGCAAATAATGTGTGCAGACATTAGACACATGCAATGACTCTATACACTGAAGAACTATTCACAATCAGCAAGTTATGCATTCAACAACAAGCATGCAGTCCATTTATTCAGTGCAATAATCAGTGAGAGAAGAGCATCAGATATATGTAAAGTAAAACTCAGTACATGAAGAGGTCATCAGCGATCAATTAAGCAAATCAACATGAAACTCACAATTTTCATGCTCATAATTTCAGATAATGGAATTTAAAACTGATTTCAGAACTGACCTGAATTGAGTCCTGGGGTTTTCTTTTTGAGTGTCTTGGTTAACCCCCTTTTTATTTCTCCCTCCAAGGCACACCTGCAAGTCAATCAATTTGATCCTGCAGGGACCCAAGCAGTCTTGGGTCCTGCATTTACCCTGACACTCCTAGAAGGTTTTCTCAACAGATTTTTCGCATGTTTATCATCAAATTCCATCAGATAGCAATTATTTATGGAATGACCAAGCTGACCACAGTAGTGGTATGATGCAGCAGTTCTAAAGTTTATTTTATGAACATTCCTATGAGCAGGAGTTCTAAGTGCATATGTATGAACATGTTTATTACCAGAATTAAAATTCTGTTTACCAGAATCATCCAGCCAGCAATCAGCCGCTCTATGACCTGGCTTCCCACAGTTAAAACACGCAAGATTTTCAAAATGTTTTGCAGGGAATTTAAAAACATGGGAGTTAACATGATTCTTCTGAACATGCCAACAGTTCTTGACTGTATGGCCATACTTCCCACACTTAAAGCATGCTGAAGTTCTTCTACCAGAAGCAGTTTTATTTGCAGGGAGATTTACAGGTTTTAATTGGACTTTCTTTCCCTGAGCATGCCAGCAATCTGCAGCAATGTGGCCAAACTTCCCACAACAAAAATAATTTAGATTCTTTTTCCTAGAATCATGGTTTCTAGCATGAAATTCTTTAACATTCAGATTACCCTTTTTCTGATCAAATAGAACTTTTCTAGCATACTTTCTATCATCTTGTTTCATCACAAAACACTCACTCATACAGTGTCCATGCTTACCACAATAATGACAAGAATAAGAACCATTAATTTTCTTTAAAACATGACACTTATCAGATGAGGTTTTAGCATGCAGATAGTTCCTTTGAGTTTTTGGGGTTTTCTGATTTTTATTTCGTTTTTGAATTTCCTGAACAGCATACACATATGAAGAAGAAGTTGAAGTGCTAGCTAAGCCAGAGCTACGGATAAAAGTGGTGTATATCTCTTTCTTCTTAGCTTGCTTACTTTCAGAAATGTTATCAATCCCTTCACATTGATCACTTACTTCATCTTCAGAGGATATTTTTATTTTACCTTTATCCTTATCAACCTTAGATGAAGTACTATCCAGCTCAGTAATTTTACTTTCCAAGGAGATTATAAGATTTTCTGAATCAACTTTCTCCTTCTCATAACCAGCCAGTTTTTCTTTTAACAAACCAATTTCTTTTTCCAAATCAGCAGTGTGTATTAAAAAACTAGAAATTTCTTCATCACTGCAATTGATACATTCTTTCAATACTGATTTCTCTTTTTCAATTGTCATCCATCTTTCAGAGAAAACAGTGTTAAGAACCATTAGTTTTTTATTTTGTTTCTTCAGAGAAACATTTTCTTCTTTTAGAGATTTGATTTGTTCCTTTTGCAAATTGTGATCAGAATCAACCTCATTTATCATTTCTTCCAAGATAACACAAGCTTTACAAGAATTATCTTCTCTAATGTGCTCCTTTTCAGATTTCAAAATTTTCACTTCTTTTCTCAATTTTTTGTTTTCATATTTTAATTTCTTGGATACTTTGAACAATTCCTCATACATCACTATCAATTCATCAAAAGAGTATCCTTCTGATTCGGATTCAGAATTTACCTTGGATGAGGATTCCTCATCATCCCGGTTGGCTATTAAGCATATTGAATTTTCTCCTTCTTCATTGTCCGTGGTGTTCCCTTTGAGTTTTGAGAATTCTGGACAGTCAGCCTTTGTGTGGCCAGCCTTCCTGCATTTGTAGCAAACGTTAGAGTCAATAATCTCGGCAGGATTAGAAGTATACCTTATTTGCTTTCTGTCATCACCATGCTTTCCTTCTTTTTTTCTCAGGAATTTTCTGAATTCACTGATTACCATTACAATGTGGTCTCCATCAATTTCAGACCGCGAGAGGCTGCTTTTCTCGCTTGATGATCCACTGTGACTGGATCTGTTTGCTTTGCTGGAGCTAGCCTTCAGCACGATTGGCTCCATTGCAAACAATATGAAAGCTCAGAACAAACTGAAGCACCGAGACCAGATGAACAAGACAAGGCACTAAATAGGTGAAACTAAACAACGAACACAGAAAGCACACTCTGAGATGCACCAAACAAATCAGCAGGATCCTCTGCAGATTGTTAGATCTGATAGATCAGAGACCCGCTCTGATATCAATTGTTGGGTTCGGTGCAGTATTCAGAGGGGGGGTGAATGAATATAACCCGTTTAGAAAACCTTCACCCAATTAAAAACTAGAATAATAACAAGATAGATTCGACAATCTGAAGCTCAACTGGAATTTCGCTCTCTTGACAGATTAAAATATTCTAAGAAAACTAATCAACTCTTCTGCTCAAACAGAAGCCAAACGCTTAGAGCGCCCCTATGCAATCATCTAGGGGAAGCAAAAGAAGATAAACCAAACCACAATACACAAGGGGTTTTTTAGGTGGTTCGGTCCTCTAGACCTACATCCACCCCACACTCAACCCGAGTGTGGCTTCACTAACCGCTGGGCAACACAGCTTGCCAACAACCCGCTGAGCCTCACAGCTTACTGTCCAGTGGAATCCACCACTGCAACCGCTGGGGATTACATCTTACCCGTCCAGTGGAAACCTACACTGCAAACCGCTGGGCAATACAGCTTAGCCGTCCAGAGGCATCACCTCTGCAATCCGCTGACTAACAGCTTGAAAGGAAATGTAAAATGGAAAACAAAAGACAGAACAAGACAGCAACGGAAAGCTGAAACAATAAAGCACAAAATGTAGCTCTAACAATGAGCAACCTCAGATCTGGTTTTGAACCAAAGATCTGAGGAACGAACTCCTTCTCTCTCTCTCTCTCATTCTCTTCACACTCTTCTCGAGCTCTCTGCCTCTCTCTTTTTCTCTTCTGCTTCTTCCCTCTTTCTTTTCTTCTTCTTCTCTTTTCTCTGGATCGAACAGCTCTCTATTCTTTCTCTCCGCTTCTGCTCTTCTGCTTCGATCTGGATCGTGGCTCTCTGTTCTTTTCCTCTCGCCAACTCGATCGATCTTCTTCTGTGGAAGAAGGCTCATATATATAGCAGCAGCAGCATCATCAGCCCCGACGTGTGACCTCCACATTTCCAGCCCTAAGTATTCGGACCACGTGGTAGTCTCTCAGCAGGCTTCATTTCAGCCTCGGATCACGTGCTGCCAGTCACTGGGGAATATTTTTTCCTCGGACCTGCAAGGAGATGAAAACCATTAAAACTGAGGGCCACAATAACTAAAGCTGCACGAGGTATGTGGTAGAAATTCTAGATGCACTGAGAACGACACGAAGACAAAAATAGAAACCAACACGAAGTGTGGTTTCAACACACGAAAGACACGAGGTCTAGGAAGAACAACACGAAGACATAATACGGAAACGACACGAAGTGAAACAAGAACGACACGAAGTGCAGTAGTGACAGAAACACACACTACACAGAGAACGACACGAAGTGGCACAGAAAGCAACACGAGGTGCTGCGATGTCCTGCACGCAATAGAACAAAAATGACACGAAGACGATGAAAATGACAGGAGGTGAAGTTACAAAGCGACAAAGACACGAGGTGTAGGAAACACGACATGAAGACATGAAACAACACGGAGACGAAACAGTAACCGACACGAGTTGAAAACAACACGAAGATGAAAACTGAAATCGACATGGAGTGTGGTCAAAGCGAGAAAGACACGAAGTCTAAAGCGAAAAACCAACACGAAGATAGAATACAAAGAAACGACTCGAAGTTAGGACAACACTAGGAGAAGACTGCACGAAGTGAAAACAACACGAAGACAGAAGATGCCACGGCTATCACGACACGTGATGAAGCAGTGGGACCAGAAAGAAACGACACGAGGAACAACAGTAAGTGACACGAAGTTAAAGAGAAAAATAGCACGAAGATGATGTATGCAACAGTGCAATGTCTAGACTTGAAATCCAATGCAAAAGGCTGTACAAACTTCATGAACAGTGCATGATTGTACTGGACGATGTATACACTTAGCCTATGCAGACCAATGTACAGACTTTGGCGAAGTAAAAGGCTGTATAGACTTGGAGACCCAAAGCCATTGTATAGACTTTGCCTAAGACAATGCATGAACTGACGTTGTATATACTTAGCCAATGCAGACCAGTCCGATGTATAGACTTTAAAGTCTAACACAAACAATATATCAGTCATACACGTGCATTCTCCAGATGATATACCAGTCACAGTCATGTTGCTATCATCAAAGCACAATGTCATCAAAACACAATAACATTGCTATCATCAAAATACAATATCAAATGCACTCAAATGCACTCACTGTCTTGCTATCATCAAAACTAAATAGCATTGCTATCATCAAGGTGACATAGCACATGCTTGTGCCTAAGGGGCACAACAACATCTGGGTTATCGGACCGCCGTGAGGTCTGCATTCTGAGGTTCACCCCGGAGTAATCCGTTTGGTGTTCCTCTATTTTCTCTGGCAAACCTCAGTCCGGGGGAGATGCTGCCCAATTTTTGTCAGGGCCAAGAACACATAAGAACAAACAAACAAACTAAGCTCTCTAGGGATAAGAACAACATATGTTTGAAGCCCTTGAATCAAATTGAACCTCTGAGTTCCTGCATAATAAACTCTTCAAGTAAAACATTCAAATCTACATACTCATTCACCTCAAAAAATGATAAGAAGCACTCGATTGATCTAAAGCATCAATTGAACAAACAATCCATCCATTTGATCAATCTGCAGGTTGACGAAACAAGAATAAAAGCAAAAAGGATCAAAAAGAACGAAATAAAACTCGTAGGAGTTATTCCGGCGCGGGCTAATTCGGTGCGGTACCCCCCCACGCCGGTTTAGCTTCACACTCAAAACCATCTTAAAATTCTTGGAATGAACAGGGCGCGCCCCCATTAGTGTTTGAGCCTTAATCCGGCGTGCCCTCCTCTTCTTGGTCTTAATCCGACGCGCCCCCCTGTGCTCCACTTGACCGGCGCCCCCCTCTCTTGGGTCCCTTATCCAGCGCGCCCCCTGGGCTTCTCCTCACCGGCGCCCCCCCTTGATCCTTTTAACTGGCGCGCCCTATTACACTCTCTAAACCGGCGCACCCTATCCTCTTGGTATCTCCTTAAACCGGCGTGCCTAAAAGAGAAAGAAAGATTAACCAAATAAGAGAAAAAATTTGAAGCTAATGGATAAAACAAATGAAAGGAATATGAAGCCTATAATCAAAAGTTGCCCCTGCTATAATCAAATTTTGTTCCAGGGGCTCTCCCTAATGATGGAGCTGCGCCATGAAATTGAAACAATGAAGAAAAAGATGAGTGAAATGAATCTGGGCCCAGCCAACCCAGACCCGAATCTAACAGCTCTGCCAGTAATGAATGAGCCAAGTATGGAGCAGACAGCTGGAGCTGAATCAGCCGAAGAAGAAACCACCAAGGTAGACTTATTTAAAACCAAACAGCGCTGCCCCCTTGACCCCCGCGACCTGACCGCGCAGGTCGATCCGCGTGCGAGGGCGCACGTTGGTGAGTTCGGGCTTCACACTTAACAATTCATTTTCCCGGACTGTGCATGATAAGAAAATCAACGATGCCCCATGGTACCGAACGTGGACCTCAGAATTCGTGACATGGTCATGATCTGGGCACATCTTGGGCCGATAGTTCATCAGCTTGACCCACCTCTACCAGGATCCAATCCCGCACCCACATTAAACTTGCCGTACCTACGGCAGACATCCGTATGGCTTTGTCATTGTCTTCGATGCTTCAAATGCGGACTCTCGTCCGAACAATGAATGGTCCGTTAGTGACCGACATATATACAAGGATCTAATCCCGCACTTGCATTAAACTTGCTGTACCTACGGCAGACATTTGTACGGTTTGTCACCATCTCTTACGCTACAAACGCGAACTTCTATCCGAACAAGAAACAGTCCGCTAGTGACCGACATGCACGCATCTGTGAACGTTTACGCCCTGACGTGGGGTCTATTTAAACACAATCCTAGGTTTTTGCCATCGCTAACATTACTATGAACTTTAGGCCATCGGGCCCCTTTTCCTGGCAATCAATCAAGGGTTTTCTCCACTCTGAGGGGATGTAATTAACATCGTAGCCTTTATGGTACAACAGGTTCTCAGTCCCGACACGATACACACAATTGTTTGATTAGTCAGATCGAGCGCACCATGTGCTTCTTTCAAGCCTGCATAAATCGTCACCTAGGTGACTGGCACACCCTCGTACTAATAAACCGAACAAACGAACAAAAGGACGAATAAACTAATAAAAATGACCGATGTCCCGAAAGTGCGTCCACAAGTCTGGCACGCCCGGTGGGACTGGAATCTCCCTTCATCTCCTTGCCGGGATTAGGGGCCCAATGGCCTCTTCTTAAAATTTTAACTGTGTGATTTTATCCCGCAGGCTACTTTTCAACAACTGGGATGGCCGTGTCGTTTGGACCCCTTGTTGTCGCCAGCCATGCCACCCATGGCTATTTGGCGGTGCCGATCCAGTTTGGCACCTTCCCGCCAGTCGTCGGCTTCCCCAACTTCTTGGGGGTCGCATTCGTGGAGCTCCTGCATATCCAGGAGATGGAATTGGTTGTCGTCACCGAGGCGGCCCCGACTGAAGCTGCTGCAGTGGGCTGCCATGCTCGCCATGTTGATTCTCGCACTTCCGCCAACAAGAAGTGCGCACCAGCTTCCAGGAGGGTGGCAAATAAGAACTCCGGCACATTGAAAAGCCGGCTATCTACCTCGGGTAAATCCGTGCTCATCGGAGGCGCCCGGGTCTTCTTGAATGGCCGACAAGCCAGAATCACACCCGATAGGGTAATCCCAATGGTGCCGATACACAATACCTTCCAAGTGCTGGCCCAAGAAAAGTTGGCTCACTTTGAAGCCAAATCAAAAGGGGGGCTGGCCCCGAAGCCAACCAGATTCAAACATATTTGGGTGTCCGAGCGAGCTTGGCCCTGAAATCCAGTTCAAACCGGCGAGACGTTGCGGACCCTTGCTGAAGAAACCAGCCAAGACAAGACTGTGACGATCATCATAGTCAATGCAGTTACAGCTGAAGGTGATGACGGGAGACCATCCACGTCGTCCGAAGAAAATCCAACTGGGGAAGGAGGTGTCACTCTCAACCCCACCCTGCATGACCCTGCAATACTGATTTTGTTGCAAGAATATCGGCAGGAGGTTGAAACATTAAAAAAGTAGCTAAATGAAAAGAACGCACACGCATCTACCCCCAGATAGGTGGAAGTCCCTCCTGAAACCCTGGGAAATGAGGGCCAAACCCTTGAAGCTTCACTACAGGCGGTCGCGTCTTAGCCGGCACCTGATTACACAGGGGGCATTGCTCCCCCACAGCAACATGCAACTTCAGCACAACTCCTGGTTATTCCACACCAGGGAATTGCAGCAGCACCTCGGGTAACAGCGGCAACACCGCAAATGCAGCTGGCCCACTTCTGCCCAGGCCCGACCGACAAGGGCATGGCGAATAAAATAATCGTAGAACAGATGATCGAAAAGAAGCTGGCGGATAGAGGCAATGACGATCATGCTGCTTTCGATGTGTAGAAGGTACCCTACCCTATCCATCATGTGGCCAAGAGGCTACCTCCCGGCGTCAATAAACCACCGAAGTTCGAAAAGTTTTGCGGACAAGGTTCGCCGAAAGAGCACATATCTTACTACGTCAGCACAATGGGTGACCTGTCAACTGATGAATCCTACCTACTCAAGTTTTTTGGGTCCTCCCTCACAGGATTCGCTTTTGAGTGGTATTCTAACTTACCAGTCGGGTCTATCAATGACTGGCTAGATATGCAAAGGAAGTTCCGGGAGCGATTTCACGTTGCCGAAAGAGAAATAACCATGGCCGAATTATATGCTTCCAAGCAGAGAGATGATGAAACTTCTCTCAAATATATTAAAAGATGGCACAATCTCTGTATGAGGTGTAGGCGGCCACTACATCAAGAAGATGCAGTCCAAATCTGCAAATAAAATCTGAAGAGGAGAATCCTCGAAAAAATGATCGGGATCAAAATCAAGTCTTTCGATCGATTGAACAATGTGGTGGCGGAAATTGAGGCTTTCCTCTCCTCTACCCCTATGGCCTCAAGACAAGAGGCCAAATCAACAAATAAATGGCCCGCGCCCGAAGAAGTTCATACAGTCGACCTCGGGACGTTCGAGCGGCGAAGAAATAAAGATAAAGGCATTGCCAACCCTCCTTCGACCAGGCGTGTCGAACAACAAGAGGGGCCTCCCCCGTAGGCCAAAATGATGAAGTCTTATTCCTTTCCTAAGGATAGGACCCGACTTTTGTTTGAATGGGCCGCCAGATATAACAAGGTCACTTTGCCGGAGCCGAAAGGGCCAGGTGACCTTAGAAGAAAAGATGACCCCCGCTTTTGCCCATATCACCAAATGCTTGGGCACTCCATTGAAGACTGCTATGTATTTAAAGACATAGCCGAAACCATGATCAGGAGGGGAGAACTCCAGATGGGCAAGTCCCGAGTGGATCCTCCACGCCCTTACGAGCTTCCCGATTTCAAGAAAGCTGTCAACATGGTGTCTATACACCGGCAATCACAAGATAACACATTGTGGGGGCACATGCCGGCTGTGGATGGGAAGAAAAAAAGTAGTCAAGAAATAAGAGGAGGGGCATTGTTTTCTCCTGCAATACATTGTCGGCATCATCTGACGTAAGCCGAAGGGTGAAAGAAGAAGAAAATGAAAAAATATGCATTGTGCCGACAAGGCCGAATCAACTAGAGGCTTCAACCCCCAACTTTGGCCCCTGCCAGCCTGCGCTCGCCCTAATGATGGAGCTGCGCCAGGAAATTGAAACAATGAAGAAAAAGATGAGTGAAATGGGTCTGGGCCCAGCCGACCCGCACCCGAATCTAACAGCTCTGCCAATAATGAATGAGCCAAGTATGGAGCAGACAGCTGGAGCAGAATCAGCCGAAGAAGAAGCCACCAAGGTAGAGTTATTTGAAACCAAACAGTGTTGCCCCCTTGACCCCCGCGACCTGACCGCGCAGGTCGATCCGCGTGCGAGGGCGCACGT
Source organism: Amorphophallus konjac (assembly GCA_022559845.1). Lineage (NCBI taxonomy): Eukaryota > Viridiplantae > Streptophyta > Magnoliopsida > Alismatales > Araceae > Amorphophallus > Amorphophallus konjac. The sequence continues at coordinate 21,342 of JAHNEJ010001158.1, forward strand.
TGGCGAGTTCGGGCTTCACACTTAAGAATTTACTTTCCCGGACTGTGCGTGAAGAGAAAAGCAATGATGCGCCATGGTAGCAGACGTTGACCTCGGAATCCCCAACATGGTCATGATCTGGGCACATCTTGGGCCGATAGTTCATCAGCTTGACCCACCTCTACCGGGATGCAATCCCGCACCCACATTAAACTTGTCGTACCTACGGCAGACATCTGTATGGCTTTGTCGTTGTCTTCGATGCTTCAAATGCGGACTCTCGTCCGAACAATGAATGGTCCGTTAGTGACCGACATATATACCAGGATCTAATCCCGCACTTGCATTAAACTTGTCGTACCTACGGCAGACATTTGTACGATTTGTCACCGTCTCTTACGCTACAAACGCGGACTTCCGTCCGAACAAGAAATGGTCCGCCAGTGACCAACATGCACGCATCTATGAACGTTTACGCCCCGACGTGGGGTCTATTTAAATGCAATCTGAGATTTTTGCCCTCGCTTTCATTACTATGAACTTTAGGCCATTGGGCCCCTTTTCCTGGCAATCAATCGAGGGTTTTCTCCTCTCCGAGGGGATGTAATTAACGTCGTAGCCTTTATGGTACGACGGGTTCTCAGTCCCGACATAATACGCACAATTATCTGATTAGTCAGATCGAGCGCACCATGGGCTTCTTTCAAGCCCGCATAAATCGTCACCTAGGTGACTGGCACGCCCTCACACTAATAAATTGAATAAACGAACAAAAGGACGAATAAACTAATAAAAATGAGCGATGTCCCGAAAGTGCATCCACAGCATGACATTTTACTGAATAACCTGTGTACATGGCATTTGGTCGAACAGGTGGTGTGCATGATCTTCATGTTGCATTATACTTATATAGAGCCAACGCTGTTGCATCCCTACGGTTTTGATGATGTCTCACACTATAAATCAATCCTCTATCTCTAGATTTATGTTGGTTCATCATGTAAGTGAGTACAGTTCATATGCTGTTTCATTATTTCATCTATCTACACTCTGCTTAGTTAGTATGAACAGTAGTGGGTCGACCCACCCTTGCTGATGCGTCGACCCATCAGAACACTGACTGTCTGGGTATCAAAGTCTGTACATCAGCTTGATCGAGTAAGTCTTTATAGCATGCCTTAGTGTTCATATCATTAAGTCTGTACATTGGCATCTCTTCTTCAAGTATGTACACCGGGCATCTTCTTATTGAAGTCTCTACAGCCAATGCACTTAACTGAAGTATATACACTGGTTTGTCTAACTTCAACTCTATACATCCGATTACTGTTGCAGTGTTCACCAAGTCTATACATCGCCTTCAGACCTTCAACTCTATACACTGCTATAGGAACCAAGTCCATACACTCTCCCGTTCAAATCCTTCTAAGTCTGTACATCGGTTTCGCTTCTCCAAGTCTATACACTGGACTTTGTTTCACCAAGTTTGTACACTCCACATCTTTTCCTACGCTTGGCCAAGTCTATACACTCATACCTTTCCCTACGCTTTCCTGGCCAAGTCTATACATCGCTAAGTCTGTACATTGCATACTGCTCAAACGATCAAAGCCTAAAGTCTGTACAGCGTGAAGTCTATACATTAGCTCAGGGGCTTCAAGTCTATACATTGAACTGTTCTTCAAAGTATGTAAAGTGGCTTCGAATCGGCAAGTCTGTACATCGGCTTCTCTCGTCAAGTCTATACATCCACAGTGGATCATCAAGTCCATACATCCACAGTGGAACTTCCAAGTCTGTACAACGCTGAAGCCTTCACAAGTCTGTACACTGCTTGAGCCTCACCAAGTCTGTACATCGCTTCAAGCGACTCAAGTCTATACAGCCTGCCTTCACGATCAGAGTCTATGCATCGTTCCTCAAAGGCTAAGTGTATACATCCTTCCAAGCTTCAAGTCTACACACTCGATTGTTAGGTCTTCAACCCTATACATTCAATGGTTAGGCCTAAGTCTATACACTCAATTGTTAGGTCTTCAACCCTATACATTCAATTGTTAGGCCTAAGTCTATACACTCGATTGTTAGACCTTCAACTATATACATTGGTTGAGTCTATTCACTGAAGACGCTGAAGACCTCCAAGTGTATACACTCTCACATGATACCCACTTGGTTAACTGTTGTGTCAAGTTTATACACTCGATTCCCTCATGCATTTCACAGAAGTCTTCATATTCTATCTTGCTATGAAAATACTTTCATCACAAGTCTGTACACCGTCTTTTACATGCGTTCATACATTAAGTCTATACACTCACTCTCATGCTGTACACACTTGATCATTTGCTGCTTTAAAGTATGTACATTTGCTGATTAACAGTCTGAACTACCTAATTCGAATCATGTCTTCTGTCTCTGTCAGAAGATAAACACAGGTTAATGATCGGGCACGTGATCTGAGGATGATCCCTGGCACGTGATCCGAGGTGCTCTCTGGGCGGGAACCTGAAAGCCACACGCCCATCATCTGCTATATATATGGAGCATCGTCCTTCAGTGAAAGAAAGATCATGAAAAGAAAGAATAGAAGATATTCGAGTGAGGCTGCACGATCCAGAAAAGAGAAAGAGCAGAGAGTCCCACATTGTCCAGATCCGAGAGGAATATGTTCGAGAGAGAGAGAGCAGTGTCTGCGGTTTGATGAATTGCTTCCTTTGAAGCTACATTTGTATTGGTTTCAGAACCGACTGCTTCTTCGTTGGTCCTTGTTTCTATTTTGTGTTCTTTTTATTTGTTCATTCTTCTGATTCGAATTTGTTCCCCTCCAGTGTGTGGAGGAAGGGAGTGTAACTCCGGTTTCCCTCTGGGTTGCAGAGGAAGAGAGATCGGTGATCTCTGGTGTTGCTAGTGATGGGTTGTCATTAGTAGTTTCCCTCCGGGTTGGAAGAAGGGAGACTTGTCTCTGGTTCTGTTCTAGCTGGTAGCTGGAACAGGTTTCAAGCTCTGTGGGTAGCAGAGTTTGGTTGAGAGATTTGTTTCCCTTGGGTATTCAAGCTGTGTGGCAGCAAGTTGTTCGCAGACTGAGTCTGCCGTGTTCTAGCAGTGACTAGTGGAATCCTCACTCTAGTTGGAGTGAGGGGTGGATGTAGATTGCGGACTGCAATCGAACCACCTAAAAATCCGATTGCCTATACTGTGGTTTGCTGTTATTATCTCCGCTCTCCATATGCTTGTCTCTTTACTTCCTTGTGATCAGCTCTTCAATCTCATCTACTTATACTGTCTTGTTTGTTGACTGCGTTAGCATTCTCATTGTGCGGGTTCAGGAGGAGTGTAAATAGTAGAACTAATTTTTAGCCGAAGTTTTTACAAATTATGAGTGATCTATTCATCCCCCCCTTCTATATCACTCTTGCTGTGCTAACATTTGGTATCAGAGCAGGTTTACGCCATGCGGACGAACGGTGAAGGAAATGCCAATGGTGCTAGAACCTTCATGGCCGAAGGTCAATCCATTAGTCGCCCTCCGTTTTTTGATGGTAGTAACTATCTGTTTTGGAAGAACAGGATGGAAGTGTTTATCAGGGCTCAGAGCCATAAACTGTGGAGAGTAATTACTGTTGGGCCATATGATCTGCCACCAAATGAGGACGCTTGGACAGATGACCATGTCAAGCTATCTTCACTCAACTGGACGGCGCTGAACATCATCCAGTGTGTTGTTCATCCAGAGGAATATGCCCGTATATCTGCCTACAAGACTGCCAAGCGAATGTGGGATGAGCTGCAATTGATCTATGAAGGTACAGCTCAAGTGAAAGCCTCGAAGGTAAACCTCTACACTTCTAAGTATGAAATGTTTAGGATGAATGCAGAGGAGAATATAACTGAAATGTATGCCAGGTTGTTCTTGATCACAAACACACTTAAAGGGCTAGGGAAGGATCTTGCTGAGGCAGATATAGTCAGGAAAATTCTTAGATCTTTATCCCCGGCATGGCACACTAAGGCCATTGTGATTGAGGAGTCAAAAGATCTGACTATCTTGACTGTGAATGAACTCATAGGATCCCTTATGACCTATGAGATGAATTTCAAAGGAGGTGGAGAAGGAAGTGATAGGAAGGCTAAGAATGTGGCTCTAAGGGCATCCCGCAACAAGGGTAGCAACAACGGGAACAGTAGCAGTAGCCCCGAGTCCGAGTCCGAGCTTGAAGGTTTTTCAAATCTCGACCAGGAGGAGCAGGCAATGCTCACTAGACAGTTCAGAAAATTTTTGAAGAAAAAGGGAAAGACCTTTAGGAAGAAGAAGCCACACTCTTTTAACAAGAATGCTGAATTTACCAGTTACAGGGATAGAAATCCTAAGAGACTGACTTGTTTTAATTGTAACAAATAGGGACACATGAAAGGCGAATGCCCAGACCTCCAGAAGAAGGGTCCCTATCTTCAGAAGAAGAACACAAAGGTGCAGAAGAAGAAGAAGCCACAGGCGATGGTCTGCACATGGAGCGAGGAAGAAGAAGATCTCGAAGACACTTCCTCAGAAGAATATGAAGATGGAATTTGCCTTATGGCAAACAGTGAAGAGGAGGTAATAAATGTTTTTGAAAATTACTCAATTGATGACTGGGAGGATGCTTATGGTGAATTGTTAGATACATTTAATTCTCTTAGTAAAGAGCACAGAGTTCTGAAAAGAAAATTTAACACAAATATTGAAGAACAAACTCTAGTCTGTGAGGAAAATCAGAAGCTAAAAGAGCAATTAGGAGAAATGACCTCACTAAGAAAAGAAAATGATAAGCTCAAGGGAGAAGTTCAAGAAAGTCAAAATCAGCTCAATGAACTCAACATTAAAATTGAAGAAAGCAAGAATGAAATTAGAGTGAACTCAGAGAAATATGAAGCTGTGAAGAAAGTAAATATTGAACTTCTAAAAAATTCTGAGTCCCTTCAAAAGGAGCTAGAAGACAAACAGAAAGTCCTAGAAAAGTTTGTCCAAGGAAAAACTAGTTTAGATGCTATACTAGGGACTAGGGTCAATTTCAATAAGGAGGGTCTAGGCTATGACCCAACCAACAAGAGACCCTTGCAATTCAAGACCATCACCTTTTGCCCAGAGAAGGGAAAAGAGAAGCTGGACACACCATCCAGCTCAAACAGCACTAAGGGAATTCAAAGTCCTAAAGAAAACACAAAAACTAGTGCTGATCAACCATTTAAGATGGGAATGAATTGTATGAAGAATGTCACTAAGCTCACTCACCAGAACACTAATGGTAGATGGACCAAGAAAGTGAATCAGATTAAGAGCTGGAATTACAACAATCAAATGAGTCCAAACAGGAACTACTGGAGAAATAATGTTCATAGTCAAAAACATGTTAATCAACAAGCTTACAGGAAATTTCCTAGGGATCGGAAGACTAATGAATGGAATAGAACGCACTTCTCCAGACCAGCTGGATTCAACTTTAATAAACCAGAAAGGAAGGTGCCAGAGAAAACCATGCTGAAGCAAATCTGGATACCTAAACACTTGATCAGAGAGTTAAACAATGTCTTTGGACCCAACTCATCTTGGGTTCCAAATCACTCTGCTTGATGTATTTGTGTAGGTCGGCCTGGCAGCTGAAGACCACAAGTGGTACCTCGATAGTGGCTGCTCCAGGCATATGACAGGAGACCGATCCAAGTTTAGCAAGATAGAGATGAAGCCAGGGGGTCTGGTCAAGTTTGGAGGAAAGAACAAAGGTAAAATAATTGGAGTTGGTACAGTAGGTAAGTCTTCCACAAACTCCATTGAAAAAGTCTTACTTGTGGAAGGGCTTCAACACAACCTGATTAGCATTAGTCAGTTATGTGACAGGGGTCACAGGGTTGTATTTGATGATAGTTCATGCAAAATCCTTGAAATAAATTCTGATGTGGTTAAATTTGTAGCCAACAGGATTAATAATGTCTACATTGTAGACTTAGATGAGGAATCTGAATCTACTATTTGCTTATCTGCCAACTCTGAAAATGATGCTTTTGAATGGCATAGACGTCTAGGTCATGCTAGCTTTACTACTTTAAATAAATTGGTCAAGCATGATTTAGTTAAAGGCATGCCTAGAATTAAATTCAATTCCATTTCAAAATCATGTGATGCCTGTGCTCTAGGTAAACAGACCAGGAATTCTTTCAAATTAAGATCTGAGCCATTGTCCTCTAGACCAATGGAACTTCTCCATATGGACCTTTTCGGTCCCACTAGATCTCAGAGTCTTAATGGGAACAGGTTTGGCTATGTCATCATAGATGACTTCTCTAGATATTCATAGATATTTTTCTTAGCAAATAAGAGTGATGCATTTCAAAAGTTTAATCTGTTTTTCAATAAGGTCAAACAAGAAGGGAAATACAAGGTCTGTTCTATTCAATCTGACCATGGAGGTGAGTTTGAAAACTCCATGTTTACTGATCTTTGTGAAAAAGAGGGACTAACTCACATGTTTTCTTCTCCCAGGACACTTGAACAGAATGGGATTGTGGAGAGAAGAAATAGAACTGTGGTGGAGATGGCCCGAACCATGTTGATTGAAAGTAAATTACCTAGAAGGTTTTGGGCAGAAGCGGCCAATACAGCAACTTACATAATCAACAGGGCCATGGTAAGACCCATTCACAAGAAAACACCCTATGAGCTTCTAAAAGGTAAGAAACCAAACTTGTTTCATTTCAGAATTTTTGGAGCAAAATGTTTTATTCATAACAATGATAAGAAAGATTTAGACAAGTTTGAAGCTAAAAGCTCCCTAGGAATATTCTTGGGTTACTCTGAAATGTCAAGGGCATGTAGGGTATTTAACATATCAGATCAGAAAGTGGAAGAGTCTCCACACATCCTTTTTAGTGAAAAAAAAGATGTTGCTAATGTTGAAAATCTTGACAGGGATTCCAATTATGATGGGGATTTCCTAGAAGACCAACAAGAAGAAGAGAAGACTCAGCCGAGTGGAGAAACAAATTCCCCCAATCAGGAAGGGCCAAGAGAAACAGGTGAGTCTTCAACAAATGTTAGATTTCTTAAAGACCATCCATTAGAAAATGTCATAGGCAATCCTGAAGATCCTCTTCGGACTAGGTCTCATTTTAGAAATGTGAATAATGATGACTTAATTGCTTTAGTCTCACAAATTGAACCCAAAACAGTAGAAGAGGCCTTGGTTGATCAAGCTTGGGTCAATGCAATGTGTGAGGAATTAGGTCAGTTCGAAAGATATAATGTCTGGGAGCTTGTCCCAAGACCAGATGGTGTCAATGTCATAGGAACCAAGTGGGTGTTCAAAAATAAGATGAATGAAGATGGAATCATCTCGAGGAATAAGGCCAGATTAGTAGCCAAAGGCTACTGTCAGAAATTCGGTGTAGACTTTGATGAATCCTATGCACATGTTGCTAGGATGGAAGCTATAAGATTGTTGCTTGCCTTTGCTTGTTCAAAGAATATAAAACTCCAACAAATGGATGTTAAAAGTGCCTTTTTCAATGGAGTCATTAAAGAAGAAGTTTTTGTTGAACAACCTCCTGGATTTCAATTCTCTCCTCAACCTAACCAAGTTTTCAGGTTAAACAAAGCCTTGTATGGTCTAAAGTAGGCTCCAAGAGCATGGTATGAAAGATTGACTGAATTTCTGATCAGCAAGGGCTACAAAAGAGGTAAAGTTGATCAAACTTTATTTACCAAGGGCATAAATAGAGATCTGATCATAGTTCAGGTATATGTAGATGATATTGTATTTGGATCAACTAAGCATGAACTATGTGATGAATTCTCTACCATGATGTCTGCTGAATTTGAAATGAGCTTGGTTGGTGAACTAAAATATTTTCTTGGATTGTAGGTACAGCAGCTAGAGGACGGGTGCTTCATCAACCAAACCAAATACACAATGGAACTGTTCAAGAGGTTTGGTATGGAAAACTTAAAGCACATTACAACACCCATGGGCACCAATACCTCACTGGATGCAGATGAGACAGGTAAAGAAGTAAATGCCAAACTTTATCGAGGTATGATTGGATCACTTCTTTACTTGACAGCCTCTAGACCTGATATACAATTCAGTGTAGGAATGTGTGCAAGGTATCAGTCTAGACCTACTGAATTACACTTAGCTGCAGTTAAAAGAATTTTCAGATATTTGTCAGCTACTCATTCTCTTGGTTTATGGTTTCCTGCATCACACACATTTAACTTAGTTGCATACACAGATGCTGATTATGCAGGCTGTAAACTAGACAGGAAAAGCACTAGTGATCATTGTGAATTTTTGGGTGGGTGTTTAGTGTCTTGGGGTTCCAAGAAACAACATTCTGTGACCCTCTCCACTGCAAAAGCTGAATATGTGGCTGCAGGGAGTTGTGGAACACAAGTCATATGGATTAAACACCAGCTTCAGAACTACCAAGTAGACCTGGGGTGCACTCCAATCTACTGTGATAATACTAGTGCCATCAATATTGCTAAAAATCCTGTTTTGCATTCACGAACCAAACACATAGAGATAAGACATCATTTTATAAGAGATGAGGTGTCTAAGAATAATTTTGAACTGATTCATGTAGGCACAGATAATCAGATTGCTGACATATTCACAAAACCTCTGGATAATGAAAAATTCACCACATTGAGAAGAGAATTAGGCTTATACAAATTATCTTAATTATGAAGCCTGTTCTTGTTGTGAGGGGGAGTTGTGTTTGTCTGATGTTTAGCCTTATGTCATGCTAGTTTAAGGGGGAGTTCTGAATGTCTGCTGGTTAGCTTTCAGGAATGCTTTGAGTGAGGGGAAGCTTTGAAAATTTGCTAGATTGTTTCATTGAGGAATGCTATGTCTTAGGGGGAGCTGAGTTGTAGTGTGAGAGGAGAAGTTCTTTGATAGATTCAAAAGGACTGTCCTGATGTGTAACTTTGCTGGTTTTGCATGACTGATCTAGTGTGGTTCTCTCAGACAGTAGAGTGTCACTTATTTCTTAAGTCTATAAGTCAGTGACTCTAAAATCCAGTTAGAATCATTCCTTTGGTACTCCTTCAGAGATCTGGACTAATTACATAAAGTATATCTTCCTACATTGTCATTGATTCTGGTTCAGGCCAAAACCTGTATGTCTTGATATCTGACCCAATCAGCTTGAAATCTAGACTTCAAGACTCAATTCAAGAAATAGTCCTTCTGGTATTGTTTTCAATCATTCTATCTCTTTAACTCAAGGGCTTAACTAAACAAACATGTCCTGTTTTGATCACTGAGAAACTGGGAGCTTCATCAATGAAATGAATATTTCTTCCATGTCATAAGGTGTCAAATGCTTAAAATAAATGAAAAGACATGACAGAGCAATGGTGGCTTGCTGGTGAGTAACTGGGGACTCTGGCATCTAATCAAGGTGTTTCCTCATGTCAAAAGTCACAGTTACTAACTCTGTTCCTTAATAAAAAAAAAGGGAAGGAAGTAATGAGGTACTCACTCTGAGTAACTGGGGATTCATGCCTCTAATCAAGGTGTCTCCCTAATGTCAAAGGAGTGAACTACCAACTTACACATTGATCTTCTTGAAAATCATCTCAAAAAGAAAAAATTCCTTGTTGTTATGCAACTAATGGATTGCTTGTCCTCAATACCTTGAGAACACCTCTCTGATTTCGTCTCTTGCTGTCTTGTGGGATAGTTGAATGATCAGCCATATCTGGCCATACTTGTTAACTCCTGCTATAAATCATACACTATGTATGCTGATAAACTTTTCTATCATTCTATTTCTCTATTGTGTACTGGAGTTTAAAGAATCTTCTCTTGAAATTAGAACCTCACTTATTCTCTTAAGACCTACTCGTGACTTTCTGCACTAAGAAGTTACCTCACTTCTTCTTCATGTTTCCAGCACTGTCATATATTCTGCATTTCCTTTTGCTGATGTCAAAGGGGGAGAGAGGTTCTGCAATATCAGTGAGTTAGAGGTTCTGCTTTCGATGTGTAGAAGGTACCCTACCCTATCCATCATGCGGCCAAGAGGCTACCTCCCGGCGTCAATAAACCACCGAAGTTCGAAAAGTTTTACGGACAAGGTTCGCCGAAAGAGCACATATCTTACTACGTCAGCACAATGGGTGACCTGGCAACTGATGAATCCTACCTACTCAAGTTTTTTGGGTCCTCCCTCACAGGATTCGCTTTTGAGTGGTATTCTAACTTACCAGTCGGGTCTATCAATGACTGGCTAGATATGCAAAGGAAGTTCCGGGAGCGATTTCACGTTGCCGAAAGAGAAATAACCATGGCCGAATTATATGCTTCCAAGCAGAGAGATGATGAAACTTCTCTCAAATATATTAAAAGATGGCACAATCTCTGTATGAGGTGTAGGCGGCCACTACATCAAGAAGATGCAGTCCAAATCTGCAAATAAAATCTGAAGAGGAGAATCCTCGAAAAAATGATCGGGATCGAAATCAAGTCTTTCGATCGATTGAACAATGTGGTGGCGGAAATTGAGGCTTTCCTCTCCTCTACCCCTATGGCCTCAAGACAAGAGGCCAAATCAACAAATAAACGGCCCGCGCCCGAAGAAGTTCATACAGTCGACCTCGGGACGTTCGAGCGGAGAAGAAATAAAGATAAAGGCATTGCCAACCCTCCTTCGACCAGGCGTGTATTCCTTTCCTAAGGATAGGACCCGACTTTTGTTTGAATGGGCCGCCAGATATAACAAGGTCACTTTGCCGGAGCCGAAAAGGCCAGGTGACCTTAGAAGAAAAGATGACCCCCGCTTTTGCCCATATCACCAAATGCTTGGGCACTCCATTGAAGACTGCTATGTATTTAAAGACATAGCCGAAACCATGATCAGGAGGGGAGAACTCCAGATGGGCGAGTCCCGAGTGGATCCTCCACGCCCTCACGAGCTTCCCGATTTCAACAAAGCTGTCAACCTGGTGTCTATACACCGGCAATCACAAGATAACACATTGTGGGGGCACATGCCGGCTGTGGATGGGAAGAAAAAAAGTAGTCAAGAAATAAGAGGAGGGGCATTATTCTCTCCTGCAATACATTGTCGGCATCATCCGACGTAAGCCGAAGGGTGAAAGAAGAAGAAAATGAAAAAATATGCATTGTGCCGACAAGGCCGAATCAACTAGAGGCTTCAACCTCCAACTCTGGCCCCTCCCAGCCTGCGCTCGCCCTAATGATGGAGCTACGCCAGGAAATTGAAACAATGAAGAAAAAGATGAGTGAAATGGGTCTGGGCCCAGTCGACCCGCACCCGAATCTAACAGCTCTGCCAACAATGAATGAGCCAAGTATGGAGCAGACAGTTGGAGCAGAATCAGCCGAAGAAGAAGCCACCAAGGTAGAGTTATTTGAAACCAAATAGTGCTGCCCCCTTGACCCCCGCGACCTGACCGCGCAGGTCAATCCGCGTGCGAGGGCGCACATTGGCGAGTTCGGGCTTTACACTTAAGAATTTACTTTCTCGGACTGTGCGTGAAGAGAAAAGCAACGATGCGCCATGGTAGCAGACGTTGACCTCGGAATCCCCAACATGGTCATGATCTGGGCACATCTTGGGCCGATAGTTCATCAGCTTGACCCACCTCTACCGGGATGCAATCCCGCACCCACATTAAACTTGTCGTACCTACGGCAAACATCTGTATGGCTTTGTCGTTGTCTTCGATGATTCAAATGCGGACTCTCGTCCGAACAATAAATGGTCCATTAGTGACCGACATATATACCAGGATCTAATCCCGCACTTGCATTAAACTTGCCGTACCTACGGCATACATTTGTACGATTTGTCACCGTCTCTTACGCTACGAACGCGGACTTCCGTCTGAACAAGAAATGGTCCGCCAGTGACCAACATGCACGCATCTATGAACGTTTACGCCCCGACGTGGGGTCTATTTAAATGCAATCTGAGATTTTTGCCCTCGCTTTCATTACTATGAACTTTAGGCCATTGGGCCCCTTTTTCTGGCAATCAATCAAGGGTTTTTTCCTCTCCGAGGGGATGTAATTAATGTCGTAGCCTTTATGGTATGACGAGTTCCCAATCCCGACACGATACACATAATTGTCTGATTAGTCAAATCGAGCGCACCATGGGCTTCTTTCAAGCCCGCATAAATCGTCACCTAGGTGACTGGCACGCCCTCGCACTAATAAATTGAATAAACGAACAAAAGGATGAATAAACTAATAAAAATGAGCGATGTCCCGAAAGTGCATCCACAGCATGACATTTTACTGAATAACCTGTGTACATGGCATTTGGTCGAACAGGTGGTGTGCATGATCTTCATGTTGCATTATGCTTATATAGAGCCAACGCTGTTGCATCCCTACGGTTTTGATGATGTCTCACACTATAAATCAATCCTCTATCTCTAGATTTATGCTGGTTCATCATGTAAGTGAGTACAGTTCATATGATGTTTCATTATTTCATCTATCTACACTCTGCTTAATTAGTATGAACAGTAGTGGGTCGACCCACCCTTGCTGATGCGTCGACCCATCAGAACACTGACTGTCTGGGTATCAAAGTCTGTACATCAGCTTGAGCGAGTGGGTCTGTACAGCATGCCTTAGTGTTCATATCATTAAGTCTGTACATTGGCATCTCTTCTTCAAGTCTGTACACCGGGCATCTTCTAATTGAAGTCTGTACAGCCAATGCACTTAACTAAAGTCTATACACTGGTTTGTCTAACTTCAACTCTATACATCCGATTACTGTTGCAGTGTTCACCAAGTCTATACATCGCCTTCAGACCTTCAACTCTATACACTGCTACAGGAACCAAGTCCATACACTCTCCCGTTCAAATCCTTCTAAGTCTGTACATCGGTTTCGCTTCTCCAAGTCTATACAATGGACTTTGTTTCACCAAGTCTGTACACTCCACATCTTTTCCTACGCTTGGCCAAGTCTATACACTCATACCTTTCCCTACGCTTTCCTGGCCAAGTCTATACATCGCTAAGTCTGTACATTGCATACTGCTCAAACGATCAAAGCCTAAAGTCTGTACAGCGTGAAGTCTATACATTAGCTCAGGGGCTTCAAGTCTATACATTGAACTGTTCTTCAAAGTATGTAAAGTGGCTTCGAATCGGTAAGTCTGTACATCGGCTTCTCTCGTCAAGTCTATACATCCACAGTGGATCATCAAGTCCATACATCCACAGTGGAACTTCCAAGTCTGTACAACGCTGAAGCCTTCACAAGTCTGTACACTGCTTGAGCCTCACCAAGTCTGTACATCGCTTCAAGCGACTCAAGTCTATACAGCCTGCCTTCACGATCAGAGTCTATACATCGTTCCTCAAAGGCTAAGTGTATACATCCTTCCAAGCTTCAAGTCTACACACTCGATTGTTAGGTCTTCAACCCTATACATTCAATGGTTAGGCCTAAGTCTATACACTCGATTGTTAGGTCTTCAACCCTATACATTCAATTGTTAGGCCTAAGTCTATACACTCGATTGTTAGACCTTCAACTATATACATTGGTTGAGTCTATTCACTGAAGACGCTGAAGACCTCCAAGTGTATACACTCTCACATGATACCCACTTGGTTAACTGTTGTGTCAAGTTTATACACTCGATTCCCTCATGCATTTCACAGAAGTCTTCATATTCTATCTTGCTATGAAAATACTTTCATCACAAGTCTGTACACCGTCTTTTACATGCGTTCATACATTAAGTCTATACACTCACTCTCACGTTGTACACACTTGATCATTTGCTGCTTTAAAGTATGTACATTTGCTGATTAACAGTCTGAACTACCTAATTCGAATCATGTCTTCTGTCTTTGTCAGAAGATAAACACAGGTTAATGATCGGGCACGTGATCTGAGGATGATCCCTGGCACGTGATCCGAGGTGCTCTCTGGGCGGGAACCTGAAAGCCACACGCCCATCATCTGCTATATATATGGAGCATCGTCCTTCAGTGAAAGAAAGATCGTGAAAAGAAAGAATAGAAGATATTCGAGTGAGGCTGCACGATCCAGAAAAGAGAGAGAGCAGAGAGTCCCACATTGTCCAGATCCGAGAGGAATATGTTCGAGAGAGAGAGAGAAGTGTCTGCGGTTTGATGAATTGCTTCCTTTGAAGCTACATTTGTATTGGTTTCAGAACCGACTGCTTCTTCGTTGGTCCTTGTTTCTATTTTGTGTTATTTTTATTTGTTCATTCTTCTGATTCGAATTTGTTCCCCTCCAGTGTGTGGAGGAAGGGAGTGTAATTCCGGTTTCCCTCTGGGTTGCAGAGGAAGAGAGATCGGTGATCTCTGGTGTTGCTAGTGACGGGTTATCATTAGTAGTTTCCCTCCGGGTTGGAAGAAGGGAGACTTGTCTCCGGTTCTGTTCTAGCTGGTAGCTAGAACAGGTTTCAAGCTCTGTGGGTAGCAGAGTTTGGTTGAGGGATTTGTTTCCCTTGGGTATTCAAGCTGTGTGGCAGCAAGTTGTTCGCAGACTGAGTCTGCCGTGTTCTAGCAGTGACTAGTGGAATCCTCACTCTAGTTGGAGTGAGGGGTGGATGTAGATTGCGGACTGCAATCGAACCACCTAAAAATCCGATTGCCTATTCTGTGGTTTGCTGTTATTATCTCCGCTCTCCATATGCTTGTCTCTTTGCTTCCTTGTGATCAGCTCTTCAATCTCATCTACTTATACTGTCTTGATTGTTGACTGCGTTAGCATTCTCATTGTGCGGGTTCAGGAGGAGTGTAAACAGTAGAATTAATTTTTAGCCGAAGTTTTTACAAATTGGGAGTGATCTATTCATCCCCCCCTTCTATATCACTCTTGCAGCACTAACAAACGCTAGTTGCATAACTAGGGTCGGTGCTAGTTGTGTTTTCACACAGCCAAGGTCGATGCTAGTTGATGTTGTTTAAGTGCATGAGTTAGTGCATCACATGTAAAGTCGATGCTAGCATCACACAGATTGCATTTTGGATCAGTGCTAGTTGCACCTTGTGCATACTAAGGCCGGTGCTAGTGTCATGTATCTTGCATGCATAGTCGGTGCTAATCACTATTGCTTGAATAGTAAGGTCGGTGCACTTGTGAGCATTTTGCATATAAGGTCAGTGCACGTTCCAGTTGATACTAGACCTGAGTCAGTGCATATCTACCCTAGCTTTTCTAGGGTCAGTGCATAGTTTGCACATTTTGCATTGTCATACGGTCGGTGCATTTTCTGTTCCTCACATATAAACCCCAAGCACATTATGCGTGCAAAGGTCGGTGCATGCCTCGTCTTTCGCATGTAGAAGGCAGAGCATATTTTGCATAAGATCGGTGCATCTTTTGTCCCATGCACACAAAGTCGGTACAGTGTCTGCATTATGCATAAAGGTCTGTGCTAGTTTAGGTGTCAAAGGCTCAAGGTCAATGTACACACTGTAGCCGGTCGGTGCAAGTTTGTATGCAAGCATATAAAGGTCGGTGCATTATTTGCCTTGTGCATATAGGTCTGTGCATATATGTTTACTAAGGTCTGTGCACATTTTAACTTGAGCAACTAAGATCGTTGCACATTCTCTGGCATGTCATACAAGTCTGTGCATGTACTGTAGCACACTCAACTTAAGGTCAGTGGACATCTTATTTGACTGAACCTAAGGTTTGTGCATGTTTGCACGTTACACTATAAAGTCTGTGCACCCCTTATGACTCATGTTCACAAGGCGTTTGATGAAACATCTTTCTTCCAACTAACATGCTCAAAGCAACTTGTGAGCTCGAACTGAAGCAGGCCTGTGTTCCCAAAAAGGCTGGAAGCTGGCACGTGGAAACCTGCTCGTGATCCAAGACTGATCTATTAACTGGAGATCTTGACACGTGGAAAGTGAAAGTGCTAAGATTACAACACGTGGAAAGAAGAGATCTAGATCTACGTGAAAGTTTGGGCGAGAAACATGGGTTCCACGCGCCCATCGCTGGTTGCCTATAAAAAGGGGGGACATATCATCCTTTTCAGATATAGGAGAAGAATGAGAAGAAGAATGAAGAGAAGAACGAGAAGAAGAATGAAGAGAAGAACGAGAAGAAGAATGAAGAGAAGAAGAAAAGAGAGGAGAGCGGCTAAAAGCCAGCAACAACTAGAAAAAGAGAGAAAGAAAAAGAGATCAGAGAGTAGACTGAGAAGAATCGGAGATAGAAGAATCAGAGAGAGTTTTGAGAGTATAGATCATAAGAGAGTGCAGCAGCAAGATCGACGGAGAAAGAAGATCTATAGCTTCTGGATCAGATCCAAGCTTCATTGCTCCAGAGCGAGCTATATTATCTGAGCTTTAATTCCAGCTTTCTGTTACTGATTTTTACCATTTATGTTTTTCCATTTTTACATTCCGTTTCAGAAGCTCTGACTCAGCGGTGGCACAAGCTGTAAGGCCTAGCGGTTTGAAGCTGTGAATTAGCAGTGGCATAAGCTATAAGGCCCCCAACGGTTGAAGCTGTGATGCCCAGTGCTTGAAGCTGTGAATCAGTGGATTGTTGGCAAGCTGTAAGGCCCAACAGTTTAAGCTGTGTATCAGCAGAATCCACACTCTGGTTGGAGTGTGGGGTGGATGTTGGTCTGGAGGACCAAACCACCTAAAAATCCTCTATGTGCTGTGGTTTGATTATCTACTTTGATTTCGCTAGATGCATGCTTAGGATCATGTTCTAATTGCATAATTTTTGACGGCCCTTGATCAATTTGCTACCTATCTGTGTGCATGCTATCTGCACATTAAATACCTAGCTGTTCCTTAGGCCATCGATTTGTTATTTAGTGAGTCTTTCAATTAACTAAGTCAATCAGCTTTTACTTCACATAGCTTACCAATTAGAGTTCAAACTGGGTAGAATTTTTAATGGGGATTCATTCACCCCCCCCTCTGAATCCGTGTGTGCACCATTGAATCTAGTCTTCACAGACTCACACTTGGTATCAGAGCGGGTCTCTGACTTCCAGATCTAACGATCTGCAGAGGATCCTGCTTACTTGGTTTCGTGCTTTACTGTTTTAGTTCGGTGCATCTCTTATATATTAGCTTCCAGTCTTTAGATCTACATTTGGTCAGTTGTTTTTCAATGGCTCATCCACCGATCTTCAGTGGTAATGATTTTGATTTATGGTTAAAAAGCTTGCATCGATATGTACGATCAACTGATCCTGATCTATGGAAGGTAATTGTTCATGGTCCACATAAATTATCAAAAGATAAATCTAAATGGACTGATGAGGATAGATTAAGAAATTCTGACAATGTTAGAGCATTAGATCTGATGAAGGCATTAGTTGATAGAGCTCTGATTTCGTGTGTTTCATACTGCAGGTCTGCCAAAGATATTCTGGACAAATTGAAGATTGCAGGGAATTACAACACATGTCTGATGGTTGAAAAAGATGGACAAAATAGTGATCAAGAAGAAGATGAAGATGAGGTATATTTTGACTTTGAAAATTATACTGTGGATGACTAGATTAGTGCCTACAATGATTTACTCGATTCTCATGAACAGTTAAGAAAATAAAATAGAAAGCTAAGAAGAAAACAAAACAGTGTAGTGAGCTCGAGTATAGACAATGATGATTTCAAAACCCTGGAAATAGAAAATAAACATATGAAGAAACAATCGGAAGGTTTTGAAAATGTTATTTCAAAAATGAGTAAAATGTAGTCTATAAATGAAAGTCTTGAGAAAATTATTGAGAAGAATGATGAAAAGGTCAAAAGACTTCAAGAAGAGAATCAAGTTGATGTTCTCAGGCATAAAGAATAGAATTATCTGCTGAAAAATAAAAATGACAAATTGCATTCAAAAATTTCTGAATTAGAAGAAACGTTGAGCTTATTTAATGATAATCAGATTGGTTCTAATATTTTTTGTGAAAACTATCTGAAACTGAAACAGTCATTTGATGAATGTTCATCTAATGTTCATGCATACAAGAAACAAGTGTATTCATTAAAAGACGAGAACGAAGAATTTAATCTGAAACTTTCTGAACTACAAAAAAATCTAGATGAGGCAAAAATTGATCTAAAAAAGGGGATTAACTTAAATGATCAGGTTCTAATAAATGAACTTGTCCAAAATGAGAAGCTAATGGAGGAAATAGAGAAATTAAAGGAGCTTAACAGTATCATGTCTGAAAGACTTCTTGCCTTAGAAAAAGGAAAAACTGAGTGTAATGAAAAATTTGAAAAACTGAGCAATCTGGAACAAGAAATTGAGAAATATAAAATTGCAAACAAGGTGCTAAGTGAATGTGTTAATTGCAGTGAACAAGAGATTGTCAGTTATGAGATTAATATTGCTTCTCTAGAAAATGAAATTTGTGATCTAAAAGACTCTCTGTCAAAAACTCTCAAAGGTAAAGAGAAGTCAAAAGATCTCTTAAATGATGAAGTAACTGAACAAAGAGAAGGGGTAGGCTGTGATTCTTGGATTGAAAGGGGTATAATGAATCAACTGTATACAACCTTCGTGCGAGGTTCAGAAGGAGCTAGCACTTCCAATGTTTCCCTGAAAAAATTGGCACCCCAGAAAATTGAAATAGAAAACGAAAACCTGACAACCAATAATTCATCTATTTTTGAATTCACTGCTAAGAAGAATCCTAAGCAAGCTACTGTTAAAACAAATCAGAAACAAAGTAAAAAGGGCAGAAAGAATGGAAGTTTTTAGAAAAAGCCGATTCATCCTCATGTTGAGAATGTGCATGCTGAGAATAAAATGAACACACACATGCATAAAATGGAGAATTCGAACTTTGGAAAAATGCATGTTAAAAACTCATCTGATAGAAACCTTGCTACAAGGAAATCTAACAGTTCTTGTCATTACTGTGATAAGCATGGTCACCTCATGGATGATTATTCTGTGTTGAAAAAGGATGATCTGAATCTTAATAGAATGCATGCTAGGGACTTCAATGTCAAGAAATTTCTTGCCACTAAGAAAAGGAGTATCACATGCTTTAATTGTAGTAAGGTAGGACATGTTGCTGCACGGTGCTGGTTTGCAAATGGTAAGAAAAACTCACAGTCATATCATGCTAAATTCCCAACAAACCATCGTGGTTTTAATAAGAACAAATCTGTCTCAATAAACCATCATATCACATGTTTCAATTGTAACAAGCCAGGTCACAAGGCCACTGAATGCTGGTTAGGTTCTCATAGAAGAAATTCTTCTTCTTGCTCTCACTGTGGAAAGCATGGCCATATAGTCAAGAACTGTTGACATGCTTAGGGACATAACTTTAAATCTGAATGTGTTAAATTCCCTGTAAATCAAAGTGTTTTGTGGAATAAATCTATTTTTAAAGAAAAATTCATTACATGTTTTAACTGTGGAAAGTCAGGCCACAGAGCTACTGATTGTTGGCTGGCTGGTTTCAGTAAACAGAATATTCATTCTGTTAACAGAAATTTCCATAAAAATGCACATAGATTCCATGATTACATTAATGTGCAAAGAAAGATATTTAATTATGTTATTTTATGTCATTATTGTGGACAATACGGGCATTATATGGATAACTGCTCGTTAATGATAAGTGATGATCTGAAGGCTCAAAAAATGTGGAAAGCACCAGTCAGAGGTGCCACTGTTATTTCAGGACCCAAGATGTTTTGGGTACCTACTAGTGCAAAATAAGGAACTACATTGCAGGTGTGCCTTGAGATTGAAGAATAAAGAGGGGTACAATAAACCAAGGCACCCAAGTTGGTAAAATCCCATTCTTGTACTTTTCAGGTAATATTTGTATTCTTCACATTTGTTCAGTTGAATTTCTTAAGAATCTGTCTGAAATTGCATATCATGTTAAAAATTGATTAGTCAAAATTTTCATGCATACATTTTTTTTTTGCTTAAACAATTGCATTGAGCAATATATTTCTCATCTGCATGCATTAATGTTTTGACACTTGATTGTGCACATAGAGAAGGTTAGGAACTCATGAGCATAGTCTGCATATTTGTGCATATATGTGAATTGCTTATGTCAATTGTCTGCATACACATCTGTTTGACATACAATCATTGAAAATCTGATGCATATAGGACTACTTTGGCACTGCATTGTCATGAATGATCATTATGGTATATCAAATGGTAAGCTACTAAAGGGTAGATGAAATCTATCTGGAGGTTCTTACTATGTGTGAGGTGGTCTTTTAGACCAAGTCCTCTACCTGGTACCATGGGTCATGTTGCATAGAGGGCAGTCTAAGACATAATTCATTGAACTTTCTTGTATAATGTACCTTGCATATGTTGCAGTTAAAACTCAGTTTTGAGTACATGTAGTTCATTTAGTCAAGGGGAGTCAATGCATAGGCATGCATGTGTTAATTGCATATCATTCATATTAAAAATACCAAAAAGAGTAATTGTCATGCATACTCTTAGGGGGAGCTCTTGTCTTAATCTCATCCTTGGATTGAGCTGCTCCTTCCTCAATCTGAATCTCTTTTGATTGAACCTCAATGTTTCTTGATGCAAGTGAAGTAAAATTCACTTTATCCTTGATTGATTCTGTATGCAAGCTTCATCTGATCCTCAGTGTCGACACCATGAGTCGACATTATTTTTGAAGCATTCTGTTTAAATGCTGACACCAAGAGTCAATATCTTCATTGGTGTGATTCTACTTCTATATTTGTTCAGGGGGAGCATAAAAAGAATTCTTGGACTGCATGACCATCTTTGTCATTCTGATCTTCTTTGCTCTTCAAGCACCTTATTAAACATGGCATCAGTCGATCTCACTTGTCTTCATCTGCTTCAAAATCAGTTGAACTTAAATCCCATTTGCTGAGGGGGAGATATTGTCTGCACTTCCTGATTACCATAATCATTCTTTTATGGTTGAAATTTCCGAATCAATGATAATCACCTGCTCGGTATTATTCTTTGAAAATCTGTCTGGCTGATATAATTCTTCCAAGACTAATCCTTGATTCAGATCTTCTGAAAAACTTCTCACTCTTTGTATGCTACTTGATGATCTTTATTCTGAATCATTCACTATGGCTGAAACACTTCTGTCAGATATTCATGAAGATTTCAATGGGTTATCCTGATCATAAATATGAAAACAATGGTACTAGGAATCTTCCATTGTATGGAACTATGAATATCTGAAATAACTCAGCTGGTTTAAGTCTTATGTATTTCTTGAGTTTGATTTCGAACATCTTGAAAATATCTAAATAAATCCTTTAATAAACCTTAACCAGTTGATTCATCTTATATCATGTAAAACCTTTTGAAATCTGAAAGTTTTATAACCATGGCTTTCTTTGGTAGAAATACATCAGGTGAGTGTTGCTTTTAAACGTTTGTTTGATTTGAGTAATGTCTGAATGTAAATGTTAGAGCAATGACTTTGGTCACTGAGAAACCATGTCCAAAGGACGGTGTCATGAAGTGCCTTAGTTATCTATGGTGAAAATTTAATGAAAAATCTATGAAAGGTTAAGGCAGAGCAATGATTAGGTTGCATTGAGAAACTGGGATCCTCATCAAAGAAATGGAGTCATCCTATGTCATGAAGTGTCCTAGTTAACTCTATTCAATATGAATCATGACAGTTAGTCATACTAAGTACTTAGGGGTACTGGCGTCTAAACAACGTGTATCCTCTAGTTACACGGTGTGGACTAAACTCGATTGATCTTGAGAGTTATTGCAATATACATTGATGTTGCATAGATAGAAAAATAATCTAAAATTTTGAAAATTGTTGAAACTTTGGACAAAATCAGATCCTTTCATGTCTGTTTAATATCAACACTACATTTTGTAAATCCTAAAGGAGTCATTGAAGTTGAATGAGTAAGAGATAAGGAGGTTAAACTAGATGTTAACATGAAGGCATGGTTCATCCTGATTGAAATTGATTTCAAATATAAGTATAGAATGCACGAATAAAACCTAAATACATCATATTTAAACCAGGGTGTTCAATAAAGATTATGTCATAAGTCTTTATAGTGGAAGAGTCTGAAATACCTTAACCTTGGAATTGTGACTTTGATGACTCATTGCAATTTTTTAAAAACTGATCTTCATCTGCTTACCTGTGCTTTGCTGAACTCATGTTATGTCTGATAAACTTGATTCCATTCAAATCTTTCTGTTCTTTCAAAGAGGGAGATTATCTCATCAGCATCTTTCTTTTCCAGTGATTTGAAGGGAAGAACATATTCCTATCTAGACTGCATTCATTATTTCTCAAAGGGGGAGAATTATCTGCAGTTTCATCTGGTTTGTCCAAGGGGGAGAATGTGTTTTGCTGATATTTGCCACATCCTTAAGCATCATGTCTTGCTCAAACTGCCTTTTGTACTTTTCAAAGGGGGAGAATGAGCTCCACTTCTGCTATCTTTATTTTAGTTCACTCTGCTCCATTGGTATCATTCTATCTGTGCATTCTGACTATCCTCTTTTTGATGAAGTCAAAGGGGGAGAATGATTTGAGTCATCTGTAGGTAATAGGCTGAAAATATTTTGGTTGTCATATAGATTGTCATTGTGTTTGGGGAGAATGGAAGAGTAGTTCATATCTGTTCCAACATAGGTTTTGGGTCGCATTCATACCTGCATTTTAATTGAGCATGGCCCATATGACATTCCAGTAAATCGATCTAAATGGAATATGGGAGAATGCTGTTAGTCTCATTCTCTGGTTTACATGATTCCTATGACTCATAGTGTTGCTATCATCAAAAAGGGGGAGATTGTTGGAATCATGTGTTTTGATGATGACAAACACTGTGACTCATATGTATGATGTCTTAAGCGCTTGTATTGCTGTCACATATGAGTTACATGGAATGAACTGCTGCACATCTGCGTATTAATTTATATGTTGACTGTCTGTATATATTCATGCATGTCTATGCATGTTTGTGGATGTCTCTGTATAAGCATTGCATAAAGTCTGGTACAACTGTTCATATAAGTAACGCATCACATGTTAACCAAAAGTCAATGCAAAGTCAATATTGTGCACATAAAGTCAACGTGTCTGCATAACGTTTACGCGCATGACATTTTACTGAATAACCTGTATACATGGCATTTGGTCGAACAGGTAGTGTGCATGATCTTCATGTTGCATTATGCTTATATAGAGCCAACACAAGTTGCATAACTAGGGTCGGTGCTAGTTGTGTTTTCACACAACCAAGGTCGATGCTAGTTGATGTTGTTTAAGTGCATGAGTCAGTGCATCACATGTAAAGTCGATGCTAGCATCACACAGATTGTATTTAGGATTGGTGCTAGTTGCACCTTGTGCATACTAAGGCCGGTGCTAGTGTCATGTATCTTGCATGCATAGTCGGTGCTAATCACTATTGACTGAATAGTCAGGTCGGTGCACTTGTGAGCATTTTGCATATAGGGTCAGTGCATGTTCCAATTGATACTGGACCTGAGTCAGTGCATATCTACATTAGCTGTACTAGGGTCGGTGCATAGTTTGCACATTTTGCATTGTCATACGATCGGTGCATTTTCTGTTCCTCACATATAAAGCCCAAGCACATTGTGCGTGCAAAGGTCAGTACATGCCTCGTCTTTCGCATGTAGAAGTCAGAGCATATTTTGCATAAGATCGGTGCATCTTTTGTCCCATGCACACAAAGTCGGTACATCGTCTGCATTATGCATAAAGGTCTGTGCAAGTTTAGGTGTCAAAGGCTTGAGGTCAATGTACACACTGTAGCCGGTTGGTGCAAGTTTGTATGCAAGCATATAAAGGTCAGTGCATTATTTGCCTTGTGCATATAGGTATGTGCATATATGTTTACTAAGGTCTGTGCACATTTTAACTTGAGCAACTAAGATCGTTGCACATTCTCTGGCATGTCATACAAGTCTGTGCATGTGCTGTAGCACACTCAACTTAAGGTCAGTGCACATCTTATTTGACTGAACCTAAGGTCTGTGCATGTTTGCACGTTACACCATAAAGTCTGTGCACCCCATATGACTCATGTTCACAAGGCATTTGATGAAACATCTTTCTTCCAACTAACAGGATCAAAGCAGCACGTGAGCTCGAACTGAAGCAGGCACATGTTCCCAGAAAGGCTGGAAGCTGGCACGTGGAAACCTGCTCGTGATCCAAGACTGATCTATTAACTGGAGATCTTGACACATGGAAAGTGAAAGTGCTGGGATTACAACACGTGGAAAGAAGAGATCCAGATCTGCATGAAAGTTTGGGTGGAAAACGTATGTTCCATGCGCCCATCGCTGGTTGCCTATAAAAAGTGGGGACATATCGTCCTTTTCAGATATAGGAGAAGAACGAGGAGAATAACGAAAAGAAGAATGAATAGAAGAAGAAAAGAGAGGAGAGCGGCTAAAAGCCAACAGCAACTAGAAAAAGAGAGAAAGAAAAAGAGATCAGAGAGTAGACTGAGAGGAATCTGTGATAGAAGAATCAGAGAGAGTTTTGAGAGTAGAGATCGTAAGAGAGTGCAGCAGCAAGATCGAAGGAGAAAGAAGATATGTAGCTTCTGGATCAGATCCAAGCTTCATTGCCCCAGAGCGAGCTATATTCTCTGAGCTTTAATTCCAGCTTTCTGTTGCTAATTTTTATCATTCGTGTTTTTCCATTTTTACATTTTGTTTCAGAGGCTGTGAATCAGTGGTGGCACAAGCTGTAAGGCCCAGTGGTTTGAAGCTGTGAATCAGCGGTGGCTTAAGCTGTAATGCCCAGCGGTTGAATCTGTGAATCAGCAGATTGTAGGCAAGTTGTAAGGCCCAGCCGTTTAAGCTGTGTATCAGTAGAATCCACACTCTGGTTGGAGTGTGGGATGAATGTAGGTCTGGAGGACCGAACCACCTAAAAATTCTCTGTGTGCTGTGGTTTGATTGTCTACTTTGATTTCACAGATACATGCTTAGGATCGTGTTCTAATTGCATAATTTTTGATGGCCCTTGATCAGTTTGCTACCTATCTGTGTGCGTGCTATCTGCACATTAAATACCTAGCTATTCCTTAGGCCATCGATTTGTTATTTAGTGAGTCTTTCAGTTAACTAAGTCAATCAATTTTTACTCCGCATAGCTTACCAATTAGAGTTCAAATTGGGTAGAATTTTTAATGGGGATTCATTCACCCCCCTCTGAATCTGTGTGTGCACCATTGAATCTAGTCTTCACAGACTAATAGGGGCCGAATAAAATATATGAAAGTAATGCTCATTTTGTATAGAGGGATATAGCACATGTAGGTAGGCAATGTAGGAAGACTTATTTGTCAAACCAGTTCCTAGTACGTGGCGGAGTTTTGCTCCCACGCATAGTGAAAGTTTCCAGCTGGGCCTAACCCGACCTTCTGCTAGTCACCATTTGATATACCGGATAGTCGGGGAGGTACAGGTATTTGTGCAAGTATTTACATGGTTGAATACGGGCAAAGGTGCATATAGCGGTTTATTCCTTCATTAGAAAACCAAGGGCAGAAGTCAGCTACATCTTAAAGCGGGCTGATTGAGATCATATTATTATTATTATATTTAATCATTTATTCACAAATTCAAAGAACATTTCGACAGCATCTCCCTTGACCTAAAGAGTGTTAGGGAGGGTAGAGGAGACTCGTCCACGAAGCGTCGAGACGAACCCTTGAATGACAGTCTTGCCTAAACGGCAATCCCATACCCTATGATGAGTGGGGAACCTGAGGGCTAGCCCTCTAAGTAACCTTAGTCACTCGTAGGGCTGTCGATCCATAGTGCCTTTTCATTATGAGACCGTGTTAATCATAGCGGTGCACGCATATGGGCCCACGAGTGGTGATCTAGCATGATCGCGTTCAGGCGGACTCGTATATTACCGAGACAATGTATGCCGAGAATGGCACTTATTAATGATTTAGTCCCTTTTGTTGGGTACTTGGTCCTCATAATTCGGCATGAGTAGCCGTGAGGCCATTACCACCATAGGGTACAGAAACTGAGTGGAAAACCCGAGAAACATGATACATAATTAATTCTTGAGTTTTTGAGAAAATTTCGGCAGCATCTCCCCCTGTCCCAGGACATTTTGGGGGAGATGTATAAGAGACCCATTCACAGCAGGCTGAGAGAGGATCCATAAAAGACAGGCACGTCAGAGTGATGACCTAGACCCAACAGTGGATAGCGAATGCTTTGTCGATTGATTTTGACCCATTTCGGCACTGTGGTATATGCACGAAAGCTTCAGAGATAGCCGACATAACTGTAGATCGAGGGGCCTATGAGGGTTGGAGCAATGTTCGCCTTCACGGTGGTTTATGTATTATTTCCCTGCAGGGTCATCGGAGCTCACACAGTAGTAGATGGTGAAGCCTTGTGACTCAGTGGGATGATCGGGAAGACACGGGAAAGCACATTGCGACATTGAAACACAGATCCCTGAGAGAATTTCGGCATCATCTCTCCCTGCCCTGGAACGTTTTGGGGGGATGTATAGGAAATGCATCCGCAGCAAGCTGAGACGGGTTCCGTAAAAGATAGGCATGTCAGAACGACAGTCTGTGAACCGAGGGGGCGAGGGGCGACGGGGCAGTGTTCGCCTTCAATTGCTTGTAAGAATAGAATGGGCGAATGTCAGGGGCAATGTGAGGTTTTATTACTTGGGAAGGAACTTCAATTGCTCATGGAGAAAGTTATGTAGGGTTAGGGTGCTCTGGTGAGCTGGGAAGTGGACAAACCTTGAGTTCAAACTGAGCAAAGCTTAGTAAAATGGCGGCCAGAGCAAGTTCTGTTTCAGAATGTAAACAAACAAAAACACGAGGCCGTGTGTTCATCGCTCCAGTAGGGAAGGTCAGGGATCATGCTGGGGGACATACCAGCCCCTGATTCCCAATGGAGGAGATAGGCGAGAGCCAAAACTTCACGAATTCATGGATATAGGTAAGAAATTTAAATTGGATTATCCTCGGATATAGATCTATGTAGAGTAGGGGGAACGAAACCTGAATTTGCCCCTTCCCACGGACGCTCAGGGGTCACACGTAGAAGCTAGTGAATCTCTGATGGCCAACGGGGGATGATTCTAGAGAATTATCAAAGAAAGAGGGGAGGGAAGCAACACGATGCTTATTGACATACTCCTGCGAGCACGGAGATCATCAAATTTAAAACGATCGATGATATAGCCCAGTGGGGTAGTTTATTCCGCCCAACATATGCTCAGGCTGTTACCCAATCACAGAGAAGAGGGAGAGAGATGGAGACAACACCAATCAGTAGAATAACTTCATTCATTCATTTAATTCCAGAATGCCTTACATGATAGAAAAATTGGAACAAAGTGTTACAAAAGAATACAAGAATGGGGGAGGCAATGATTGTAGCCCACGATGGGCAATACATAATAGCGAAACCCACCTTGCAATTGCTTCGGACTCCTCTGTCTGCTCGCTTCCCCCCTCTCTCCTCTCATTCTCACTTTGTTTTCTTTTTATCTCCCCGAGTGTCTTCCTAGGTCTTTGTATCTTCTCTCTTTTTTTTTCTTCTCTATTTCCCTCTTGCTCTGGTGGCTTCTCTCCGTATATTCTCTTCTCTTCTCCCTCCCTTGCGTGCTCTGCTATCCTCTTTCCTCTGTTCGAAGTAGGTTTTTTTATAGACGTGGAGGGTTCACTTGAGATGGCGGCATGAGGCGGATGTGGCCACCCGACGGCACTAGGCGCGCTCTGGCTGTCGGGTCAGGGATGGCCACCGGGTTACCCCCTGCCTTGGCCCATTTCGTTTTCTTTAAGCCCATTTGATCATTCTTTTGGCCAGTTTGCTTCTTTTAAATCCGTTCGAATCCTACCTTGGCCCATTTAATCCATTTAGGCCGATTTGATCACCCCTTCTCTTTTTCCACTTCCTCTTTTCTTCTTCTTTATTCCTTAAAAAATGGCAGAAATAAAATATCTTAGTATTATTTTCCATGTGTCAACAACAGACTTAGTGTCTAAGTCAACAGACATAGATTTAAGTCGACTCATGTCCAAGTCAATAGACATAAGATTTAAGTTGACTCAAGCAGAGAGCAAGTCGACTTAAAGCATCTTCCAGAACCAATGTGGAAGATAGTAAATTATCCACAGAGATAGTCGATAGAACAAGGTAACAATCAGTCGACAAAGTTCAAATTCAGTCGACAGATATGTGTCCAAGTCGACAGCCATAAGACTCAAGTCGACAGACATAAGACTCAAGTCGACAAATCTGTCAACAAGTCGACAGACTTAAACCTGCAGTCAAAGCAACTCCAGCCAACAGAAGACCCAACTGACATCAACAAAAAGGCAAGAATATGCTGAAGAACTTAAGGAGTGAGACAAGGGATAGGACATAGAACGAGAAGCTCAAGATGCCATGTAAACAACATGAATTTTGTGTTACAACAAGATTGAATGAAGATAGGCAGAGTGTAGAAGAAGAGTTAATAGAGAAAGGAACAATCAGTCGACCAAGTTCAAACTCAGTCGACAGAGGTTGCTCAGCCCGACTGAAAGGATGATCATGCAAGGAAACACTGAGTCGACCTACCAAGCCAACTAGGTCGACTGATATCGTCTGAAGCTCAGAGCACTAAGACGATAGATCATAGCTTCAAGAGTCTCAGTAATGACAAGTTCCAATCGACAGAACTGTTTACTCAGTCAACTAACCAGAGGCCAGCCGTACAAGCACGTGAGCTTTTAAGCAATCACGTGATTTCTCTTTCCAATCATCGGCACATGCCTCCATGACACGTGGCTTGAGTTCTAGAAAGGCCCTATGTAAGAATATTCTATTTTTTACATGGACCAATCAGAAAATAGCACTGAAAAAGGGAATTATCCATATTTCTCTTCTATAAATATGGATCTATCGTCTGGGGAAGAAGCAACTGTAGCCCTTAGTCATTAGAGACGTCCTGAGCATTTCGAAGAGCATCTGAGAGGAAGAAAAGAAGGGAGAGCAACCTAGCAGTTGGGCTGAGCAATTCCAGTCCATAGACAATAGATCTGAGAGCAATTTGAGAGTGCCGTCTTCCTAAAGTTACTGTGTGGCCACTGAATAGAGAGGCAGACCAGTTTCAGATCAGAGTCCATATCTGTAGTTACAGCTTCCAGATTTCTATCTAAAGCTACATTTTTCATTTTACCATTTCGATTTTCTATTTTCTTTTTGAAATTCTTCATCTGTTAACCATGTGGAGTCGCTGTGGTTTTAGCATTTTTTCGGTACCCTATTTTTGAGATCAGAGTGTGTTTTGGCTGCCGAGCAGCCGTGTGTGTGTGGTCGAGGAGCATGTTCCTCGAGTCAAGTTGTTTGTCAACGTGTGTTTGGTTTAGGGTTCATCCCCAGTGGTTGCTGCGATTAACATCGTGTGTGTGTATGGTTTGGGGTTCGTTGCAGAGTGTGGCTGTGAAAACAGCGTGTGTGGGGGGGGATTCATCCCCGACTAAGCGGTGTATCAGAGAGTTGTTGGGGACTTGTCCCTATGTGTGTTGCTGCATTTGCAGCATAGTAACCCTCATCGGGTTTTGTTGAGGGGTGGACCTAGGGAGCACGACTGTGGTCCCGAACCACCTTAAAAATGTCTATGTCATTGTCTGAATGCCTGTGTGATTGTCCATCTCTTCTATCTCTATTCACAGGTTCAAATTGACACCATCACACACACTCAATCTAAATCAGACTGCAACAGACATTTATCTGCACACATAAATTGCCTAGTTGATTTTGTTTCATCAAGTCACTTTATGTTCTTAACCACGATCAATCTTATACTTGTTGAATCTAAGTCTCGCTTAATGGGTTCTAAGTGATGTGTTGAATCCGCTGTGTGCTGAATTTTAGAGTATCATCTAGTTAATTTTTTGAATAGGGCGCAATCAAATCACCTCCCCTCTTGATTTTGTTTGCACTAAGGTACCCAACAATTGGTATCAGAGCCTAGCTCTGCTTTACCTAGATCCAATGATCTATAGAGGAGATCCTAGTGGAACTACAGTTATGAGCCTTAGTGTTGAACAGTTTTCGATGAATTCTCCACCTATTTTTAATGGTTCTGATTACGCTTTGTGGATTGGAAGAATGTGTAGGGTTATTAACTCTCATAATCCCAAGTTGTGGAAAGTTGTTTCTCAAGGCCCTCACGAATTACTTGAAGAGAAATCCACATGGTCTGCTAAGCATAGTTTGAAGAATGATGAAAATCTCAAAGTGTTGAACTTACTGAAAGTTGCAGTCGATTCTAACAAATTTTCATTTGTCTCGGATTGCAGCATAGCTAAAGAAATCTTGGATGGCTTGATCAAACTTCATGAAGGAAAGATGGAGAATGTGTGTTTGATGGCAAACAACAATGGTCAATCAAGTGAGGAAAACACAGAGGTAAACTCTGAACCTGATGAAATTTCCCTTGAGGAATTGATGGATGCCTATGATGAATTGTTAGGCAAATATAAGAAAATAAAGTCTAAAAATAGAAATTTAAAAAGAAAAATTGAAAATACTGCTCGTGATAATCCTTCCTGTCAAAAATGTCCTACTTTGGAAAATGAATTCACTACTCTTAAAGACATGAATGAATCTCTGTTGTTTGACACTGATATGCAAAAAGAGCAAATTGCTAGCTTGAGAAAAGAAAATGAAATCCTACTTAGCAAAGTTAATCAACTTGAAGAGAATGAGAAAGAATGGATACATAAATTAAAATCAATGCCAGATGATCAGAGAGTGCTTGATGAATTGGTCGAAAACAAGAATCTTAGTGAAGAAAATGAAAAGATGAGAGAGCAAAATGTAATGTTGATTGATAAATTGAGTGTTTATGAAAAGGGAAAATGTGTGGTTGTTGATGAGTCAGAAAAATTACATGAGTTAGAGCTAGAAATTTAAAGTTATAAAACTATGAATGAAATGTTAAATGATAGGGTCGCTGTTTATGAGAACGAAATTGCTAGCTCTGAATTGCACATTTCATCTCTGGAAAATGAAATCAAAGACTTGAATGTTTCCCTGTCAAAATTTGTTAAGGTAAAAGAAAACTTGGATAAAATCTTGCGGACAAAAATTAATTTTCAGAGAGAAGGGCTAGGCTACACCCTTGAAAATAAAAAATCCTTTGAGCACAAATTAGTTACTTCTTTTGTTTAAAGTTCGGATGTAGCTAGCACGTCAAATGTTCCCCTAAATCAGCCTACTGCTCAAAAAACCCAGAAACATGATAGTAAGCAGCAAATGAATCACAATTTAAAATAGAAAAATAACTTCGCTTCTTCTAGTGTGCATGCTAAAAATCCCGCTAGACACTTTTCTGAACCAAAAAGAAGAAATGTCTCTTGCTTCTACTATAGACAGCATGGACATGCTATGGATGATGACTGGGTCATGAGAAAAGATTATCGAAATACATGCAGATATGAAACTGTTTTTAATAAACAAAGATAATTTTCAAATTGGAAAAACATGTCAAGGACATATAACTCAAACAATAAAAACTTAGTTAAAAGACATCCTTCTCAATGCTGTTATTCATGTGGAAAATTTGATCACATCATGTCAAACAATAGATCAGCCAAAAGGGGAAATGATTTTCATGCTAGAAATGTTAAATTCTATGTCCATCAACATAAATTTTCTAAACCCATGCACAAGATGAATGTGAAACATCATGTGTGTTGTTATTATTGTGGTGAGGTTGGGCATGAGATGTGTGATTATTTTTGGATGATGAATGACGATTTGAATTCAATGAAAAGATGGACCATGTCTACTAGAAGAGGTACTAACCCTCAAGGACCCAAGAAAGCTTGGGTACCTAAAAATATCAACTGAAAACTTGTGATGCAAGAATGCCTTGAGGCTGAATAAAGGATGGTAAGAAATGACTGCTCAAGGCACAAGTTTGGAAATAAAATTTTAATTCATGTTATTATTACATGTTAAGTTCTCTGTGAATTGTTATAGTTACTTTTTTCCTGCTTACAATAAGTTTTGCTCAAACTAAAACTTCCTCTCTGAATTATTGGAAACCTTTCCTTGGTTGAACATGGAGATCTGATCAGCTTATTTGGTTAATCGTGATATTAAGAATATCTGATTTCAGTGGTATATCAAATGGTGATCTATGGAAGGATAGATTAGGTCTGTCTGGAAATTATCACCATGCGTGAGTCGAATCTTCAGGATTACTATACTCTGCCAAGTACCAGAACTCAGAGAAATCAATTAAAGATTTCATGAAGGAATTTTGTGTGATATAAATTGCTATAGCTAAATGGTTGGTTTTGAAAATGCTTTATGATTGCTGGAATGTCACTGCTAATAGCTGTTCTTAATGATATCTACCTGAGTTGTATTGAAATTTTAATTCCATCCCTCAAGTGAACATATGTTCTGCTGTCAGTATGTCCTAGTGTTCATAAGGATTATATTAAGGGGGAGTCAATGTGTTGTTGAGACATATGGTCTGATGTTAGTTCTGTCAGATAGCCTGAGTACTCTCAAGGCTTGAGTTCAGGGGGAGATGCCATCTGTTCAGATTAGGCCAAGGTTGTATGTGTGAGAGTCCTACTTAGAGGGAATCAAATTCCTATTGAATTCATGAATTCTGAAATCATTATTCCTGATCTGGACTAAGACTCAGTTTTGTTTCTTCACAGGCCTTCACTTTCGATCAATAGGACCATAAAAATAAACTCTAGTCCCTGTCGACAAGTTCACAAATAGCTTCTGTTTGATCCATGTCTATACAAACATGTCGATTATATCCCTGTGATTTTGATGATGTCAAACACCATAAGTCCTCATGAGACTGTGCATTGGAGTCAGTGCACTTGCATGAAGTCATATTCTGTTGATTACAAGTCGGTGCATACATATTAACAAGTCAGTGCATAATCATAACATTCTGGTCATTTAATCAAACAGATTGCATGCATAACTGTGCTTTGAATATTGAGCATTTGGTCACTGTGCATTGGGTTTGCTGATGTCCTTGTAATCAATAGCATGATATTTGCATTTTCAGATTGATGCATTTTCATGATTCATGAAACTTAATCAGGTTGATGCTCATACTGTCTGCTTTGTTCATAAAGTCTATGCACATAATAGTAAAGGAGAAGCTAGTGTGTACGTTTACTCACTAAGGTCGATGCTAGTGTGTACGTCTACTCACTAAGGTCGATGCTAGTGTGTATGTGCTTCCTACTAAGGTCGATGCTTGTATGACAGGGGTAGCAACCTCAGGTCGGTGCACATACTGTTCAAGATGGTGCAAATACAGTTAAGATCGATGCTACCTCAGTCTTCACAAAAGAAAGGTTGATGCACCTCAACAACCTAAGAAGCAAGGTCGATGCAACTAAGAAGTAAGGTCGGTGCAGCTGCCACGGTTAAAGAAGCAAGGTCGGTGCACATCCAGTCTGCACGGGACTAAGGTCGAGGCACATCTTGGTAATGCAGAACAAAGGTCGATGCACCTTGGTGATTTCAAGATTACAAGGTCGGTGCACATTGTCACACTTTCATACCAAGGTCAGTGCACTTGAAGAACTAAGGTCGATGCTACCTCAGTGCACAAGAAGAAAGGTCGGTGCACATTTTGTTAGTCAGCACATAAGGTTGATGCCTCTTTTCCTCTCCTGCATATAAGCTCCGTGCAACTTTGCTAAACTGCTAGCAAGGGTCTGAGCACATATGTACTATAAGGTCAGTGCACACATACCTTGTGCATGAAGGTCGATGCACATGTACAACACAAGGTCTGAGCACATGTGTATTACAAGGTCAGTGCATATATACCTTAAGCATGAAGGTCGATGAACATGTACAACACAAGGTCTGAGCGCATGTGTATTACAAGGTCAGTGCATATATACCTTAAGCATGAAGGTCGATGCACATGTACAACACAAGGTCTGAGCACATGAGTATTACAAGGTCGGTGCATCAACATATTAAAATGTATAGAAATCAACTAACAAGGTCTGTGCACATGTGGAAGGTCAGTACAGCTACTTCAATTCTGCCTAGTAAGGACGATGCTACTAGTCAATCATACAAGATCAGGTCCATGCATATTGAAAATTCACATACATAATGTAGACACGCCAAAATTGACGTTACTGTGAGTACATCTCATATTGCCTTGTAATATCCCAATTTGACCCTCAAATTAGTTCTATTTGAGTGGTTTTTCCCACTTTTTTTTTAGATTTCTCCCCTTTTTTCACCCTTTTCTATTTTTCCCTATTTTTCTGGATTTTTCTAGATTTTTTGGGCATTTTTTTCTATTTTTTAGAAATAACGACTTGATCTGGGGCGTCTTTTAAATAACGACTTATACATGGGCGTTTCTTAAAAAATTGACGACTATACTGGAGGGCGTCCATTCTTTCAAATTTCCATTTTTCTAGATTTTTCTGGGAATTTTTCGGAATTTTTTTGAAATTAACGACTTAACCATGGGCGTTACTTTGAATGTGAAAAGAATAAAAAATCAAAAAAATTAAGTCACGCCTTACTCACGGTCGTGTCTTTCAAATTGAATATTTTAATATTATTTTTCAACCCCTTCCAGAGGTGATTTGATGGCCTTCCGGGTGTCAGAAAAATTCGTAAAAATAGTCGTTGGAATCAGTGAGACGAGATGCACCTTCACCTAAAAAATGGAAAAATAATATTGAGAAATGAAAAATGGCCCTATTTTGAATATTTTAAATTAACGTATTTTGTTAGGGCGTGTTTTAATTAACGCCTTTGAATCAGACGTGTTTCACAATTTTTCAAATAAATTCCAAAATTTGATTTTTTAATTAACGCCCTGATCTAAGGCGTGTTTTTAAGAAACGCCCTCTGGGCCAGTCGTCAATTCAACAATTGACGCCCTGAACCAAGTCGTGTTTCACTTTTGTGCTCCGAACGAACGCAGCCTTTCCCAGAGAGACTCCTGCTTCGTTTGGGCTCTTGCCTAGCTTAATCCTCCCCTATTTTGGGCTCTTGCCCATTTTTATCTCTTCCTCCTTTGGACTCTTCCCTCCTTATCTCCTCTTCTATCCTTAATAGAACTTCGGTAGCTCTGTTAAGGGGTGATGATTCTTCTGCTTCTTCTTGGGTTCTTCTGCTTCGGTGTTTTTTTTTCTTTTTTTTCGTTTTTCTTGTTCTTCTTCTGCCGTCTTCTTCTTCTGTCTTTTTTCTTCTGTTTTCTTCTTCCCCTCCTCTCTTCTTTCTCTTCTGTTTTCTTCTTCACAGGTGCTGCTGCTGCGGTTAGCTCAGGAGAAGCTGCACGAATCCATCTTCATCCTATTTGAAGCTTCCTCCCCCTTGAGCATCAGAGCCAACGCACAGGCTCCTCCTCTTTACCTTTATTTCTTTTGTTCATTGCTTTGTTTTCGTGCATGCATGCCCATCTCCTATTGATTATTTTTTTTTCATTATTCTCAACCACGTTGAGTATCTCCCCTTTAGTGCACTCTTGCACTCTTTCCCCTTATTATATTTTGCATTCATCATTCATATTCCCACCCTTTTGCATAGGGGTTTAAGGGCAACCACCCTTAAGGTGTGTTCATAATCAATTTATCATGCTCATATTTCTATTAAGAATTGATGCTACACTCACCATGTTCTAATTCAATTTCTTTTATTGGTGTTCGTCTTTGTTTTGCAAGGGTAATCAAGAAAGAAGAACTCTCTTCGTCGGCCGGCCGATTTGAAGAGAAAGGAGCACTCACAATCCCCGCATTCAAGGTATTTTTCGCGATCCCTCCATGATTTTTATTGTTATATTTTGAGGCCTCGTGTCTCTGGCGATCACAAACTCCTCTTGTGCACCTCGTGCATGTTTTATCTCCACTATTGTTTATTGTTTGCTTATTCTTAATATTTTTCTTAAGTGGATTTTAATTAAGATCTACAAATTGGCGATCACGGTGGGACACTTTTCATTTTTCATTTGATTACCCCTTTCCCCTTGGCACCCTCGCGTGCCCTTTCCTATTGGTACCCACAGTACCCCTCCTTTGTGCCCCTCGGGCACCCTCCATTGTTTTCTGA
The DNA here is from genome assembly GCA_022559845.1 of Amorphophallus konjac. Classification (NCBI taxonomy): domain Eukaryota; kingdom Viridiplantae; phylum Streptophyta; class Magnoliopsida; order Alismatales; family Araceae; genus Amorphophallus; species Amorphophallus konjac. The sequence continues at coordinate 57,465 of JAHNEJ010001158.1, forward strand.
TCCCACTTGTGATCTGTCAGTTGATAGATTTCTTTTTGAAATCCCACTTTATCCAAAAAATAAAATTTGATGAGCATGATTATGTTTTGATATTCATATTTGTTGATTGACTGTGATTGACTCTGTGAGTGTTTCTCTGCTATTGCTGGCCGTGAAGAGTTTCTGGAATAAGGCAATTAACGCCTCTGACAGAGGCGCGTTTTTTGTTAACGCCCTAGCATAGGGCGCCTTTTCCCTGTTTAACGCCTTCTGTCAGGACGCGTTTTTATTATATTTGGTGATCTGTTGAATTCACGCCCTTCCCCAGGGCGTTTCTTTCTTGATTAGCGCCTCACACCAAGGCGCTGTTTCATGATTTGACGCCCTTGGTCAAGGGCGTCCTTTTATTTGTAACGCCTCACCACGGGGCGTTTCTTGACTTGGTTGGCATCTCCCCACAGTGTTTCACGCCCTGCCCCAGGGCATCTTTTCCATTGGTAGCACCCTGCCCCAGGGCGTCTTTTGATTTATAGCGCCCTGCCCCAAGGCGTCTTTTGCCTGTGTTTTTACTACACTCCTTCTTCATCACTGTATTATATTTTTTTGATTATATCTGTTGCATTCATTCATATTGCATTGGTTTGGGAGACCTCCTCTCTCCACATATCTAGGAGCCACACACCCCCTTGGTGAAGGAACGACCCTCCATTGAGCATTCCGTCTCTTTGGATTGGAAATTCCTAAACCAAGCCTCCGTAAGTCCCCGCACCCGTGGATTCCCTCACGGACGCCGGGCAGGTTGTACCTTTTTGGAGTCCCGATATAGTTGGCCTAATACGCGGTGAGAGAGGGTTCCTAGTTGGCATTGAAGTTCAAATCATATTGAAACTAGGTTCCCCCCCTTTGTGTGAATCATTCAAAACTTTATTAAAATTCATTAATTCACCAAGGATCAAACATAAAAATCACGGTAACCATTCCAACTTGTGTGTTTATTTGCATAATTATTGAGAATTTTTGATTATATAATGGCTTACCATGATAGAAACATGTTCAATTCAATTCATGAGGATGCACAACCTAGCACTTCATATCCTCAATTTCAACATGTTAATCAGCATTCTCACCATTCTTTCAAGGGACCACGTCCTCATTCTTATGGTCATGCCCAACCCATGGGCAATGTCCATTCTTATGGTCCCCCTCCTCAAGTTCGAGCCACTACTCCCTCGGGATCCTCTCGTCCCAATGATGAGAAAGTCTCCCAGATCATTCATGCATTAGATCATCTTACCCCTCAACAGATCCAAGCCCTTAAGGCTGTCGTTGAGGGTGCATCTCCTTCATCTCTCCCTCCTTCCAATTCTATTCGGGTGGCCCATCACCCATCTCCCTCCAATTCTACACGGGTGGCCCATCACCCACCTCCTCCTTCCAATCATATTCGGGTAGCCCATTACCCATCTCCCCCTATTCATTCTACTCGGGTGGTCCGACACCCGCCTCCTTCTATTCCTCCTCCCTCACGGCCCCGAAGCCCATTTATTCATTGCAATCCGGCCCATCCGGGTTCTTTTACGGGTCATACCGTCAACTCCCCTCCACGGCCTTTTTATGCGGCCCCTCCTCCTTCGAGGCCCTGCCAACCTTCTATTGTTCAAGTCACACCCCTCCAACAATCTCTTTTTGATAAGATTACTTCCATGGAGGAACAATTAAAGAGGGTCACGGTTCCTCCTACTCCGGTCAATCCTCTCCATGCCGCTTTGGACGAGATTACTAAGTTGGAGAGAGAATGGAAGGATAGGAGAGATGATTATGATATCGGCATTTCAAGCGAGGAAGAACCGGCAATTGAAGAATACGAGCCGGTATATGATGATGAAGCTCCGCAGGCACCCCTTCCGAGTTTCCTTAATTTCCCACTCCCTCCATTATCATTCAATGAACCCCCTGCTCAGGAGGAAACCACTCCCAATTCAACCCCTGTTTATGAAACTAGTTGGTGTTACGACGATGGGTCGATATTCCAATCGTCCGCACCGGCGCCTATTGAGTCTCTTCCCATTCCCACTCCCACTCCTAACACTGCTCGCCCCGTCCGGCATTTTCTACGCACCAAAGCTTCACCCATTAACCCTCCACCAACTACACCTCCGCCCACTATACCATCAACCTTCACACCATTAGCCACCGCTGAGCCTTCCATTATAAAACCTCCACCTATTAAGTCAGTAACCTCCACATCGGCCTACACCGAGCCTACCACTGAACCTCCTCCAATTGACCTCCCATTACCACCATCCCTAAAAACCACCTTACCTACCCCACTATTTAACCCTCCACCTTTACCTATGGCTAATCCTGAGCAGGACCCACCACTTTTTGCACTCGAGCTAACCCCGACCGCTTGCAAGCAAAGGGAGAAACTCGATGTGTTTGAACCTCCGCCTCCACTTATGCCAACACTTTCCATTATACCTCCACCACTCACAAAGCCTTCCGCCTCCGCTTCACCTCCTTTTGCTACTCGGAATGGGAGTGCTTCTGCAAGTATTTGTGCCGAAGGTGATCAAGAGCCGGGCAAGACAGATGTGGCCACGGTTATGCGATTCAAGATTCAAGAAGTCATTTACCGGATGCCAATCCGGATTATTGTGCCGAGCATGGTCGCAGAGGCCAAGTCACCGCCATTGCTCAGGGAAGAATGCCAAGAATTGATGCCATCCAAGGGCCAGGCAGGGCACCCTTTGTTCCCTCTTCCAAATCTTGATTCCATTCCTCCATACAAGGGGCGAATGCCCAATTTGTTCAACACTTCCTATACACCACAATTAATGGGCATGGCAATGCTTCATGTTCCAATTTTCCAACTCCCTCACACCATTACTTTGCACTCTCCTAGGGAGTTGTCATTCACCATTGAAGCCTCGGCAGGGGCTATTTCTCATACACTTTCACTGCCGTGGAGGGGCAGTTATCTTAATGCTAAGGGGCCATCCCTTATTTGCTCCACTTTCTATTCATCCATCTCTATCACTTTTTCTTCATGGGCCATTCCCAGGGTTAGGAGGAGGATCTCATCCTCTCGCCCTTCACATTCTTCATATTCTTTGCATTTCATGCATTCATCGCATCCATCCCATTACATACATTTGCACCTCCTGCTTCCCGGGTTTCCAAACCCGTATCTTCCTCACCTTCCGGCACCGTCGGATATTCCGCATTTCCCATCTTATTCATATTCATCCTTTTATCCACTCCCCTTGGGGCATCGCGTCCCCCTTCCTGCCATTTCCCTGGAACCTCCAGGAATTTTATCCCTCCTCTTTGGGCATCTCGCCCTTTCTGATTCTATTTCTCCGGAACCTCCGGACCTTTCCCTCGGGCATCGCGCCCCTTTCCACTTTATTCTCCCGGAGTCTCCGGATCTTTCATACCTTTCCCTCGGGCATCGCGCCCCCTTCCACCTCATTTCACCGGAACCTCCGGACCTTCTTGGGCATCGCGTCCCTCCTTCCATCATTCCTCCGGAACCTCCGGATTCTTCATCTGATTCTCTCTATCTTTTCCCCGGGCACGACGCCCCTTTCCATCTTCTCCTTCCTGATTTCATTCCTCCGGAACCTCCGGATTTTCCTCTCCTCCCTGGGCATCGCGTCCCTTTCCATTTACTTCCCCCGGAACCTCCGGACCCTCCATCTTTCTTCCGATTCATCTTTCTACTCCTCCGGGACATCACATCCTTCATTTTCTTCTTCCTTTTCCATCATCTTTTTCCCTATTTCTCCCCAGGGCATCGCATCCCTTCTTTCGTCATTCCTCCGGAGCCTCTGGAGTATTCCTCCACTCATGATTTTCCTCCTCTGCCTCCGGACCCTCCGGACCCTCCAGATCCACCTCTTTCCATCTACCAATTTCTTCTTCTGATTCCTCCTAATTCTGGGTCTGACCCAACTTCTTCCACATCCACTGCCTTGGGCATCTGCCCTTTCTCCCATTGCTTCCGAGGCTTTAGTCCTCACCCCTCTTCTTGATTTTCCGCTTCTTCTGTAGACTGTTCCATGTGATCAGGGTCTCCGCGCCTTAGTGAGGGAGTTCTAGCCCTCGCCTCTTTTCCTTTTCTCCTTATTCATCTGAGTCTGGTTTGAGCACCACTCATTCTTGTTAAGCCACTCCCAAAATCTTTTGCTTCCAATCCTTTTGACTGCCAAAGAGGACGAATCCCACGATGATCAACCTCGCCTCTGACAACTGCTTCTACAAAGGTTGCAAGGTAACATATTGGCGTAAGTACGCATTTTAATGATATCATTTTCTCATTACTTCACGCATGATTTTCAAAATCAAGTGCTTCTTAACAAGATTAAGAGTGGTGTTTTAAAACCTTTATCTTAAGCTTTTGTTTAATTTAATCTCCTCAAAAGAGTCTTTAGGCTTGCTTTTGCAGCACTTTGGTTGATAAAGAACCCGCGCTGGGAATTCAACGTTCTCTCCCCGCTTGTTAAGAGTAACCCCTCGGTTGGGCATTCCACACACTTCACGGCGTCCTTAGCCGGCTCCTTTGGTTAAAACACCGTTGCTACCTTGGCCATGCCATGAATATATCTGAAAGTCTTTTCTCTTCTTTACTCGGCCGCATGCAGGGACAAGAGGTTGACGGATAAGATGACCAACCTTGGTAATCCCCAATACGAGAGGAGTCTCAAATAGGGGCAGTCTTGACCCAAATTAAATGAGTTTTCATGATATACATTTCGCCAAAAGGGCTATTATGAAAATCAAGTCAAAATTTTGATAAAAGCAAAAGTATGAATTATGGCATGTCAAGAGTGGCAAAGTCCCCGCAGGGAAAACCTTGGTCGTATGCATGTCAAGGGTCTAAAAATTAAAGGCACAAAGCCCCGGCACAACAGACTACCTCTTTGAAGGGAACACCTTGGAAGGAATTCAAGTCCCGATATCTCCCATCCTGCACAAAGTTTATCCTCAATTATTCTTCTCTTCTCCCTCCAAGACCGAATGTTTCTCGGGTATGGCCTTGGTAGGGGCACCGTTGATCAAAGACGGTCGGTTATAGGATGCCACCCTTCAATACACGCCCGGCTTTGGGAAATTTTAGCGAAAGGGGAGGGAACGAGGACCCCTAGCCAGTGATTTAAAACACCCTTTGATGCTGCTTTAGCAATGTCTAACCAAAATCAAACAAAAAATTGAATATTTCTTGTCCAAAATCCATAAAAATTTGAATACCTTTCTCAAAACTTCACAAAAATTTGCATATTGATCAAAACTCATAAAAATTTGAATATCTTTTTCAAAACTCATAAAAATTTGCATATTTCCAAAATCCAAAAAAAAAATTGCATTGTATTGTCTGATGGTGTTTTGCAGGAACAACTTTGCAAAGACCAAAAGCACGGGATGAGTCCTATCTCCACTCATTATTATTAATCCATTGATTCTTCCCGATATTCTCATGACTTGCCGCTGGACATTTGCTTATCTCCCTTTGATTACATCTCCCCGGGCATTCTGTTCATATCTCATGATTATTCATCTCCAAATTTTTTTTAATCAACTCCTGCTAATTTCATCTGATCACTCCGCCGATAGGCATTATATCAGATCTTGATCATTCATCTCCAAATCTTGATTAGCCAGATTGTCTCCTCATAAAAAAAAACAACAAACAATGCTATGATTTGACTTATGCTATTCATGCCATATACATGTTATAATTGATGCTTTGATGATTGCTATGATTGGATGTCTCATTTATTGCTTGTTATCTTTTATATCTTGGCTGATGAATTTTTGAGCGCAGGATAAGAAGCTCTTGGTCCCGCCGACTGGGCATCATCATCAAAGTCCCACGGTGCTTGCAGCTCATCTCTCAGTTCCCCCATACTTATTGCTCCACCATCTCTCCCTGTATGCATTCTACTATATGTTATTACGCTATTAGATTATATCAAGGACCTTGTGGCTTTGGTAAATCTGGAATTTGAGTTCCCCTTCATCAAAAACAATGATAATTCCAGAGGAGTCTTAGTCACACGGATAGGCCGTTGAGCCATCCAAGACTGGGGACGATGGTTCCCTTTTACGAGTTGGTGCGTGGATAAACGGGCTTCGGCTTAGTATCAGCTCGCGAAATTGGTTTCTTGACCCAGTCTTGGCAGTTTAACAATATTATCCTTGATTATTCTATATTTTCATTTGATTTATTTTTTCCCTTTAAACCCAGCATGCATTCATGTAGGAATTTGAAACAATTGTTGAAAAATCATTCTGATAAGCTGTTTTTGTGGGTCAAATTGATCTTGATCTTCAATGTGAGATATTCCATGCCGAATTGAGTCCTCAGTTCGTTTTGTCGCTGTTTTGGGTCATTTTCTCGAAAGCTCCTTGTTTGGATTTCTATCATCTTATTTTAATCCTTTTCCCTTTGATCCACCTTGGCTGCAGCACGTCCACTGGCTGGTAACCGCTCCCCAATGGTGAAACCTTCAGGTTTGTGACCTGGGGTACTTCCACCGCGCTGGAAGTTGATCATTTATTTTATCTCCTTCGTGCACCGCGTGCACACTCCCCGCTTTATCCGAACATCGTTGGTTTCATTGAATTTCCCGGGATTGCTTCATCTCGTGCTTCTGATTTGATTCTCATCAAGTGATATTGATTGCGTGTCTCATCACACCTTGGCATCTACTTTTCAGTTTGCTCTGCTCCCTTGCAAAGCAGACGCCAAGGCGGGGCAGGTGTAGACACGCCAAAATTGACGTTACTGTGAGTACATCTCATATTGCCTTGTAATATCCCAATTTGACCCTCAAATTAGTTCTATTTGAGTGGTTTTTCCCACTTTTTTTTAGATTTCTCCCTTTTTTCACCCTTTTCTATTTTTCTGGACTTTTCTGGATTTTTCTGGATTTTTCTAGATTTTTTGGGCATTTTTTTTCTATTTTTTAAAAATAACGACTTGATCTGGGGCGTCTTTTAAATAACGACTTATACATGGGCGTTTCTTAAAAAATTGACGACTATACTGGAGGGCGTCCATTCTTTCAAATTTTCATTTTTCTGGATTTTTCTGGGAATTTTTCGGAATTTTTTTGAAATTAACGACTTAACCATGGGCGTTACTTTGAATGTGAAAAGAATAAAAAATCAAAAAATTAAGTCACGCCTTACTCACGGTCGTGTCTTTCAAATTGAATATTTTAATATTATTTTTCAACCCCTTCCAGAGGTGATTTGATGGCCTTCCGGGTGTCAGAAAAATTCGTAAAAATAGTCGTTGGAATCAGTGAGACGAGATGCACCTTCACCTAAAAAATGGAAAAATAATATTGAGAAATGAAAAATGGCCCTATTTTGAATATTTTAAATTAACGTCTTTTGTTAGGGCGTGTTTTAATTAACGCCTTTGAATCAGACGTGTTTCACAATTTTTCAAATAAATTCCAAAATTTGATTTTTTAATTAACGCCCTGATCTAAGGCGTGTTTTTAAGAAACGCCCTCTGGGCCAGTCGTCAATTCAACAATTGACGCCCTGAACCAAGTCGTGTTTCACTTTTGTGCTCCGAACGAACGCAGCCTTTCCCAGAGAGACTCCTGCTTCGTTTGGGCTCTTGCCTAGCTTAATCCTCCCCTATTTTGGGCTCTTGCCCGTTTTTATCTCTTCCTCCTTTGGACTCTTCCCTCCTTATCTCCTCTTCTATCCTTAATAGAACTTCGGTAGCTCTGTTAAGGGGTGATGATTCTTCTGCTTCTTCTTGGGTTCTTCTGCTTCGGTGTTTTTTTTTCTTTTTTTTCGTTTTTCTTGTTCTTCTTCTGCCGTCTTCTTCTTCTGTCTTTTTTCTTCTGTTTTCTTCTTCCCCTCCTCTCTTCTTTCTCTTCTGTTTTCTTCTTCACAGGTGCTGCTGCTGCGGTTAGCTTAGGAGAAGCTGCACGAATCCATCTTCATCCTATTTGAAGCTTCCTCCCCCTTGAGCATCAGAGCCAACGCACAGGCTCCTCCTCTTTACCTTTATTTCTTTTGTTCATTGCTTTGTTTTCGTGCATGCATGCCCATCTCCTATTGATTGTTTTTTTTTCATTATTCTCAACCACGTTGAGTATCTCCCCTTTAGTGCACTCTTGCACTCTTTCCCCTTATTATATTTTGCATTCATCATTCATATTCCCACCCTTTTGCATAGGGGTTTAAGGGCAACCACCCTTAAGGTGTGTTCATAATCAATTTATCATGCTCATATTTCTATTAAGAATTGATGCTACACTCACCATGTTCTAATTCAATTTCTTTTATTGGTGTTCGTCTTTGTTTTGCAAGGGTAATCAAGAAAGAAGAACTCTCTTCGTCGGCCGGCCGATTTGAAGAGAAAGGAGCACTCACAATCCCCGCATTCAAGGTATTTTTCGCGATCCCTCCATGATTTTTATTGTTATATTTTGAGGCCTCGTGTCTCTGGCGATCACAAACTCCTCTTGTGCACCTCGTGCATGTTTTATCTCCACTATTGTTTATTGTTTGCTTATTCTTAATATTTTTCTTAAGTGGATTTTAATTAAGATCTACACATAAGGTGGTTGATGAAATGCCTGAGTGAACACTGGGTTGACAGCAGCGACACTGAAGTAAAAGCATGCAATTATGGCACAACGGGTGAATGGCACGTGACCACTTTAACACTTGAAAGGGGTATCTGAGGATTTTCACCCAACACCTCAGATGCAATACCTGCGCCCATCATACGTGCGAATTCTTTTGGCTCGAAAAGGCATGACCACATGGCAGAACTCCAACAATGATGGGCACATGATCCAAGGAAGGATGGCACGCCGTTTTCGGAGGTTTCCAGAAGAATGTTTAGTATGCCAGGTGGACCAATCAGAGTTCACTAGGTTTTCTGCCATTACGGAGCCCCTATTCTATAAAAGGATGCCTTGCCCTTCGATGAAGGATGTTGAAAGCTGTAAAAAGCTATGAGTGCTCCTGCTACGTGAGAATCCCACTCGAAAAAAGGAACAGCACCAGAAGAAAAAGTGATAAAAAAGAAGATTTGATAGAAGCCAGCCGTTGCATCTGAAAATGCTTCATTGAAGCTATATTCTGTCTTTATTTTCCATTCACTATTTTTGTTGATCCTCGCTTTGCAATTTTTGTTTTCTATCTCCCTCCGAGTACTCTTGGGGGAAGGAAGACATTGTCTCCGGTTGCAAGTGACCTAGGGTCACTCGTGGGTTCCCTCTGGTTCAGAGGAGGGGAAGAAAATTTCTCCGGTTCTGGACTTGTGGTTTGCAAGTCCAGGGAGTAGGTTCTGTGGGGTACAGGACCTGGGTCGAGGGATTTGTCTCCCTCAGGACAAGTTGTTAGGCAACCTTTGTTGCAGACTGAGTCTGCGGTGATTTTTGCTTGGTTTAAGCAAGAGAACCTCACTCAGTTTGAGTGAAGGAGTGGACGTAGGCAGATCTTGGATCTGGCTGAATCACTATAAAACTGCCTGTGTGCTGTTTGTCTATTTGCTCTTTTCAATTCCCTTCTGAATCTGATTGAATCTCTCCGCTGGTTAATCTTTCCACTGTTTTATCTGTTAGCCGCTTGCTTACTCCTGTGTTAGCATCCGTCATCGTGATCTACTTTTAGATCTTCTTGTGCACTTTCTCTATTTGAGCTGTGCTCCGTTAAGTGTGTGAGAGCTATAGTTTCTTATTGTTGCTATCTGTTCATAGATTAGCTCTCAGCTTTTCGTTTGGTAAATAATTTTTACTAGACTGACATATTCATCCCCCCCTTCTATATATGTCTTCTCGTCTATCACTGTCGACCTAATCTCAATAGCCTATTAACTGAAATGTCTCTAGTTTTTTAATCTCTGTTAAATATTTCTGGCATTTCTAGATCCTATATGGTTCCATTTTATAATTTACCTCCTACTCATCTCTGGAAGTTGATAGCTCATTCAAAGGGAGAGGTTGCAATAAATTTCCTTGCTTCAATTTTTCCTGTTCCAATAAATCTGTTAGATATCTGATCATGCGCAATTAGGTGCATTTTGCATATTCATGCATATAGGGCATTAGATGCATAAAATAGAGCTTGCATCTCAGTCATGCATGTCATGTATAAAATGAAAAATTGACTTTATCAAGTGTCATTCATCCATATTACATTTCAGGTATAAATTGGAGTCTGCTTGTCATATTGCATGACTTGCATGTTGCATTCTTCCAATGTGTGTTTGCATGATGTATATGTGATATCAACCCCATTGGAAATTTCTATGGCCAAATACTTATTTGATAAACAGGCTGCACTTGACTCATGGTTTGTGTGCGATATGTCATACACTTAGGGGGAGAAATCATTTTGATAAGTGTATATATTAAGGGGGAGCTTAATGATATATATATGTAGCATAATTTTCAGCATACACTTGAAATTAAACTTACACAAATTTCTGCATTGAAATGTATTTGATTAATATCATTTATAAGGATATAAGAAATTCTTCTTAAACACTTTTGTGAAACTTAAAATCTTGCATCTTCTTCGAAGACTTATGTTGAGAAAACAATTTCTTGCCTCAATTGAAAAATTGTTTTCATGCTAAAAGAAAGGAGGAAAACCTAACCTAGTAACCGGGCCTTCCCATTACAGAAATGAGGAGAGTTCACGTAAAAGGACGAAGTGGAACTCTAATCTGAATTAAAAGAAAGGAAAAGAATATAGAGCAATGATCAAACTCACTGAGTAAGTCAGATGCATGTCACCTGAGACGTGATGTGGTTCGCATTAAAAAGTGTTGTTTTGATTAATCTCAGTTCCAAAAGGAAGTGGAACGGTTGACACACTGAGTAACCGGGGACTTTGGCATGTGATCCATGTGTTTCCTCATGTAAAAAGGTGTGGATTAAACCTGACCATCCTTGTTGTTAAAAAGTTGAGGCAGAGTAAAGCTATCATAATTGAAGTCTGAAAATGCATGTGCAGATAGAGAGTTATCCACTAATGTTAATTAGAAAGTCCATGTATCCATATGCTTGATGTTCATTGTGCATTTTAATTGTTTTGATAAGAGATTTGATTTTGAGTGTGCTCTGAAAATTTATCTATCTTCATGGATTTGCATGTTTCTCTCTAAATCACTGCACAACCCCTTTGTGGAATTGTTATTAAGCATAACATGCCATGTGAATCATTTGCATGTTCTGTAATCCCATCCGGTTGATAAGAAAGGGAGAGATGGTTTGCATATATACATAGATATTATGTGTTCTGACAGAATGCTTGCATGATTCATGATACATCATTATGCACGATTGGCATTAGGCATTGAGACTCATCTGGTCATAGAATCATTCATCTGCATTCATTTGCACTTGCAAAGAGAGAGAGAGAGAGAGAGAGAGAGAGAGAGAGAGAATTTGCTTGTTTATTGAACTCAATTATGAAAAAAGCTGATCATTTTGAATCTCCTAAAGAGTTGAGTTTGTCCATCCCATGTCTCTTCCTACCCCACTTTGTGATCATGTCAAAGGGGGAGAGAAAATGTGGTTAATTGTAAATGTGTTACTTGACTGAGTGCATGAATGCATGATCCATAATGCATCATATCTAAATTGGCATTATATTGAATAATTGAATTTAGTCATTAAGGGTCATTTGATCATAAAGTCATTCATTTGCATACATGTGCATCTAGGCATTCTTCAATGCAATAATTGGTATCAATCCACCAATTGGTATCAACCTTCATCATGTATGTAGTTAGATCACACGTTTTAAATTTCATGCATTGCAAAGAAAAATTAAAAATCTAAAAAATGAGACTGATAAATGGTTGAATAAAGAGATTGCATGCTGTATCTTTTTCTTGGCTATGTACAACCTTGATCTGAGTCTATCTTGTTCATGCCTATGTCTGGATTTGATATTATCATGTCCATTTCTTACACAGGTTCTCATGCTGTGGGCTCACGGGTTCAAACTGTGCCTAATTTCTAAATCTCTACTTCTATCTACGTGTTGCCACTTCTATATGTTTGTCTTGCTCCAGTTGCCCTCACTGTTTCACCCCTACTCTGAATATCTCTTGATGTCTATACACCTGACTATATCCTCTACATGATTGTTTTCTCTAACCCTGAATATTTGCTTCCTTTGATCCCCATCTTCATGAATGTTCCATATATTCTCTCCATGTCTTTTGTTTTGATGATATCAAAGGGGGAGAGATTATATGAGTCATTATTTGATTGGTTCAGAGTTTATAGTTGCATCAAGGGGGAAAGCTTGCAAGGCTTGCAAAGGAGGAGAGTTTTCATTCAGGTTGTTTTTGACTGAATTGAAAGTTCAATGGATCGTAGTTGCCATAATGACTCATAGTTGTGATCATCAAAAAGGGGGAGAATGTTGTGCATGTGTGGTTCATATGTGATTTTGATGATATCCAACTATGATTCATAATTGTGCTTTTGATAATGATTCAACTATGATTCACTGCATGGGTTGATGATTTTTATAATGATCTCACTATGATTCATTATTATCATGGTGTTGTGCTATTTTCTGTTATGTCAGTTAAACAGAGTTGTCTGCAGGGTACAGGTCAGCTTAGGCCTAGGTCGAAAAACTTAGTATCCAAGTTGATAGACATAAGATTTAAGTCGACTAATGTCCAAGTCGACAGACATAAGATTTAAGTCGACTCAAGCAAAGAGCAAGTCGACTTAAAGCTTCTTCCAGAACCAGTGTGGAAGATAGTAAATTATCCATAGAGATAGTAGACAGAATAAGGTAACAATCAGTTGACCAAGTTCAAATTCAGTCGACAGATATGAGTCCAAGTTGATAGACATAAGACTCAAGTCGACAGATCTGTCAACAAGTCGACAGACTCAAGTCGATAGAGAAAGGAACAATCAGTCGACCAAGTTCAAACTCAGTCGACAGAGGTTGCTCAGCCCGACTGAAAGGATGTTCATGTGAGGAAACATTGAGTCGACCTACCAAGCCAACTAGGTTGATTGATATCGTCTAAAGCTCACAGCACTAAGACAACAGATCATAGCTTCAAGAGTCTCAGTAATGACAAGTTCCAGTCGACAGAACTTTTTACTCAATCGACTAACTAGAGGCCAGCCATACAAGCACATTAGCTTTTAAGTAGTCACATAATTTCCCTTTCCAATCATTGGCACATGCCTCCATGGCACATGGCTTGAGTTCTGGAAAGGTCCTAGGTAAAAATATTCTATTTTTTACATGGACCAATAAAAAAAATAGCTCTGAAAAAGGGAATTATCCATATTTCTCTTCTATAAGTATGGATCTATCATCTAGGGAAGAAGCTGCTACAGCCCTTAGTCATTAGAGACACCTTGAGCATTTTGAAATGCATCTGAGAGGGAGAAAAGAAAGGAGAGCAGCCTAGCAATTGGCCTGAGAGATTCCAGTGCATAGATAAAAGATCTTAGAGTAATTTGAGAGTGCCGTCTTCCCAAAGTTGCTGTGTGGCCACTGAATAGAGAGGTAGATGAGTTTCAGATCTGAGTCCAGATCTGAACTTACAACTTCCAAATTTTGATCTGAAGCTACATTTTTCATTTTATCATTTTGATTTTCTATTTTCTTTTTGAAATTCTTCGTATGTTAACAGTGTGGAGTCACTGTGATTTTAGCATTTTTCCAGTACCCTATATTAGGGATCAGAGAGTGTTTTGGCTGTTGAGCAACCGTGTGTGTGTGGTCAAAGAGCATGTTCCTCGAGTCAAGCTGTTTGTCAACGTGTGTTTGTTTTGGGGTTCATCCTCGGTGGTTGCTGTGATTAGCAGCGTATGTGTGTGGTTTGGGGCTTGTTCCCATGTATGGCTGTGAAAATAATGTGTGTGTGGGGGGGGTTCATTCCCAGCTAAGTTCTGTATCAGCGAGTTGTTAGGGACTTATCCCCGTGTGTGTTGCTGCATTTGTAGCGTAGTAATCCTCACCGGGTTTTGGTAAGGGGTGGATGTAGGGAGCCCGGCTGTGGACCACCTTAAAAATTACTGTGTCATTGTCTGAATGCTTGTGTGATTATCCATCTCTTCTATCTCCATTCACAGGTTCAAATTGACACCATCACACACACTCAATCTAAATCAGACTGCAACACACATTTAATCTGCACACATAAATTGCCTAGTTGATTTTGTTTCATCAAGTCACTCTATGTTCTTAACCACGATCAATCTGATACTTAGTGAATCTAAGTCTTGTATAATTGGTTCTAAGTAATGTGTTGAATCCACTGTGTGCTGAAATTTAGAGTATCATCTAGTTAATTTTTTAAATAGGGCGCAATCAATTCACCCCCCTCTTGATTGTGTTTGCACTAAGGGACCCAACAAATTTCTAACGATTTCTTTTGAGAATAGATTAATTTGTTTGCTAAGTGTGCAGGATGCAAGTTTTAACACTGCTCGTTCAATTATTTCTCATCATTCTTCCTCATTGCTTCTCTCTAGTTTTGCTCACATCTTTTGATCTATCTCAACTTTTTTCCCCAACCATTACTCAATCAAAGCTCCTTACATCACCAACTGTTCTCCATATCTGATTATTCTCCCTTATTATATGATCCGATGAGACGATTCTTACATGTCTATGAACCCGATAGTTCTTTGATTAGTTCTGATTATCAGTTGACTGAAGTGTTTGTGTTTTGTCTTAGTTCTTCTTCAGCTTTATATGTCTTCTGGTCTTTACCTCTGATTGTCCGCTCTGTTTGCAATTCCATTATGTCTCTTGTTTGGTTGTCCGCTCTGTTTGTAGTCTCGCCTTGCTTTTTGTGTTGTCCACTCTGTTTGCAGTCCCATTATGCTTTTGTTTGGTCATTCTATACAGCTCGTGTCTTCATGTGCTTGCATTTCACATGATCTCGAAAGTATTGTTATTTGTCTCTTGTCTTTATATTATCTTTGAAAAAAATCCATAAAAATCTTTTAAAAATTAGAAAAATAAAAAAAATCATGCTGTACACTTTTTAGGTAAGCCAGGTAAGTATTTCTATCCCTTCTTCTTTGCATTACTATATGTTATCTACCCTATTATATCATCTCAAGGACTGACTGGTTCTCTGTGTGTTCTGGGATTTAATTTCCCCTTTACCAATAATAGTGATGATCTAGGGGCACACAGTTAATTGTCGGATAGGCCATTATATTAGATAAGTTAAGGGACGAAGGTTTCTATCTCGCACGCCATGGTTACGGAAGACTCTTGACCCTAATTTGTTTGGTGTGGAAATATTATCTTTAAGTGCTTTCTATTTTAACTTTCTTTGCATTCATTTTTATGATTTATTTTACTTTAACCCAATATGCATCATGTCATTTTTGAACATTCAAGACTCTCAATTTGTTACAGTTTCTCTCTAATTAATGATCAAACGTGCTTAAACTTTGAATATGAGATCTCTATTCCAGTCTGAATTTGAAAGACTTCTCTAAGTTAGTTGCTGGGTTTTGTTGGTCTGTGTGACCCTTGTCTGGAATTTTCCTTATCTCAATTTAAACCAATTCAATTCAGTTGTTCTTCCCTTTGATCCACTCATTAGTTGTGAACCGCATGATGGCGATGATTGTTCCATCGGGCTTACATCTATTCCTCTAATTGAGTGAAATCTGCAATTGCTACGCATTGGGGTGCCTCTTTATGCAAGAGATTGATCATCTTTATTTATATCTCTTATTTTCCTTGTCTGTTTTTCTAGACATGAGTCATCCATGCTAGCTTGACCTTATGGTTAGCTCGGAGTTTTCTGGATTATTCTTATCACTTGTCGGTTGTTATGGGTGTCTTCTTACCTTGATATCCACTTATCAATTCACTTCACTTCACCTCCGCTTCGTCTACACTTCTTGTCGCCTCCGTTTCATCTATGTTCGCTCTCCTACAAAGTGGATATCAAGGAGGGGCATCTGTAGACACCCTTTTTCGGCCCATGAGTTGAGCCATTCTCTTATTCTCATTGATACTGCCCCAAATTGGTCATTATTTGATTGATTCTTTGACCTGTCATGAGCCTATTTAGCCTATTCAACCCATTCTAAGACCTAAAGACCAATTTTCATCCCCTAGAGGTCAAACCCATGTTCCAATCAACTGAACCTGAATGCGGTCTATTGGGTGACTACTTTCTTTAGGCCACAGTCTGCATAAAGACCATGTTCATCCAAATTTAAAAATTTTGTTTTGACCGGACCAACCTAAACGTGGTCTATCACATGACCGCGTCCTTCAAGCCGCGTTCACTGTGTCGGCCGTGTGCTCAGAGGGAAACACAGTTGTTGAACCCAGAAAATTTTCCTAGCAAAATATCAAGGAAAAGGGGCTCGGGAATTTCCCTGAACACCTTCAAGGCATTTGTCATCTAGCCCTTCCTACGACTCCCCGGGCCCCACCAAGGGTCCTAACCAGCCTGCCGTGACTAACGGCATCTCCAACAATTGATTGGGGCCACCCTTGATCACCCAGTTCGTGGATTTACCCGCCTTCAACCAAGCCACCCGGGCCAAACAAGGGGTGCCCTGACTACATGCCACGCCGCGTGGCACCTAGTAGCAAGGTCGGGGCTTACCCTTAAAACGCCTTCCTCCAGCCCTCCAAGGTCAAAGGGAGACCTAGCTAAGTCAACCACAGGCTTAGGAGGCCCGCAGCATGCATATACGACCCACGCACGTGTGTCAGGAATTTCTTGGAATACCTTGCGGGCGCGTATATCCCAGCCACTCTACAGCAAACCGTGGGCCAACTTGTGGCTCCAACACACCAGCCGGGTTCTACAACAACCCTCCAGCAAGTCGAGGCCACCCCCGAACCTCAGATACGCGGCGATGAGCCGTGAACTTTTAGCTCCCGGGGCAACTCGGGGCTACCCTGGCAACCCGCCTTACAACGCGGCATATACCACCACAGCAGGGGCCACACGCCCAAAGCGCCTTCTCCAGACTTAGGCAAGCTCCTACCCTCAACCCGAGGCCAATTCTAAGGCCCCTCGGCCAGTTACCCACGCCGTTCGACAACCCGAGGTGTGTCGAGAAATTACCCGAACACCTTGCGAGTGGCAACTACGACGCAACAACGATAAGCCCCCACGGGCCAATCCTAGTGTCCCGGAGCATCCTTTAAAGGACAGCCCCAAACGACATCGAAAGGCCAACCAGGCTAGCCCCGCAGCCGTGGCTCGCCCCCGGGGGGAGTTTGCCACGGGCGTGGCCGTGCCCCAGGGAGGGTGAACTCCCTTGGGGGTCGCACCCTCTTCCCAGTCCAAAGGCCCCACCTGCCATTTTCCAGCCCCAGTCTCTCCTAGTTTCATGCAAGATCAATTGACGTACCCGTGCATGGAATAATTCGTGAAGACGAAGTCTCAGGATCATGCGGAAGCACGCGGGTCAATCTCTCCTCGATCTACATGGACGAGTGGCCAACCAACCAGTCAAGCTCTGTATCCTCTGTCTTCTTGCGGTCACACTCAGTCAATCTGGGGCCAAAAGAAGTAAAAAATCAATTTTTATAGAGTGGTGACCCCCCTCTCTCTCTGCCCACGCGAACCCCCCCTGGGGGGGGGGTTAGGCGGACCAGACCAGCCCCCTGGCCTGGTCCGCCTAAACCCAGTAAACCAAAAAAAACATTTTTTAATGAAAAAAACCAGCCCCCCAGTCCGCGTAAACCCCCTCCAAAAATAAAAAAAATATTTTTTCAAAGGGTTTAGGCAGACCAGAACACTCCTTCAATCCGTTCAGCCTAAACCCCGTGACCCTTCAACTTCTTCTATAAATTCCACCCCTTGGAAGTTCAAGGGATACACAGACACGGATAGATAGGTAAGGCATACAACACACCCAGACGTAGGCACAAACACCGAGGACAGACGCAAGGAGCTAAGTGTGCGCGCGTGGTTGGTTTGTTGATCAGCTCATACACGCCGAGGGTATGTCACCTACACTTCCCTCATATAGCGTTTAGCCATCTCATACAAGCCCACCTCCGTCACACGTCAGGCGCTACAACAACGGCAAACACACCCGCATCCCGGGTCTGCCCGCGTATGACGACCTACGACGGCCACACATATGCCATGACGCTGCACCTACCTCCATCACGGAATCGCATGCCCATCGGTCGCCCCGAGCTGGCCATCGACCGCTTTGACCGATGACTCAAGTTAGCCGGACCCTGGCCCGAGAGCCACGTTCCCGGGGCTGGCCCAGACTCCCCAGCATGAAGATACTCTCCCCTCAGGCCCCGTACCCAATTGCTTATCCCGAGCCGCATCCGGCCCTCTTCCAAGCGACGACCAGTATCTCTCCCTGCCATCCAGTCTAGCCCTCCCTCGACAAATCAGGCACGTCCCTCGCCTCGAGGAGAGCCTCTGTAAAAACCCATGGATGTTCGCCTGGTCATGCATTGACCCGGGGACCAACCCACGTGCTGGAATTGTCCCGTGGCTTCCATCAGTTGTACTTCGGCCCCTTCCGCCCACCTGTAAAGCCCATGTGGCTCTCATAAAATATATTACTACCTGAATGTATGTGTATGTGCCCATATCTGGGTCCTAGCCCTCCGCCGCACCACTCAGTGTATATAGAACCCCCAACTCCAGCAAACTAGACTTCCCAGTCGAACGTGCACCCATAGCTGTGGAATGCTCCCGGCCCTCTACCCATGGCTTCAGATATATACAGACTCCTCTTCAACATGGAATGAAGGTGTTCGGATTCAATCCGATGTACATAAACATTGACTACTTACGGTCGATGGGGAATGACGTCCAGTACATGATTCCCCACAATCGTCTGTGCACACGCACCTGTGAAACCTCCCTTCTCTCCACGTGTTGCCCATTCCTCGAGCCCACCTGTCTCGTCCTGGCGACGCTCCCTAGTTAATCCTTGGTTTCATAGGTGATTGTCGAGAAATCAATTGGCATGCCCGCATCCAAGCCTCGTCTCCCCAAATCCCAGAAACTTCTCGTGCCATTCATGTCCCTCTCGGCTCTCCGTAAAAGGCGAGTGCCCGGTACTGCCCTGAGGAGGATACGACCATGGGGGGTGATGCCCGAGATATATCAAGCTCCCGTGTCTCCCTCCATCGCCTTATCCCGTCCCTAGCCCGGTCACCCATACCTGCAGGAAACCCAAAAAAAAAACCTCGGGGAAACAAAAAGGATGCCACGCCTGGTGGGGCGTCTCCCGCCTTCCTTCTTTTTACTGAAGAGAAGCCTGTGCCAGCCCTGAAGCCCTGGTGCCCTTTTCCTATCCTTGCAGGAGAGGCAGAGGAGGGTACTCGCGTGCATTTCCCAGCAGCTCCCAGCTCGCGTTCCGACCGCCGAAGCGCGCTCGGCGACCATCAGCAACCGTCGCCTCTACAACTTTCGGTACTCCAGCAATCATGGCGGCCGTCACCTATGGTCCCATCATCTTCACCACCTACACGCGGGTGGGCTACTTGGTGATGCCGATCACCTTCGGCAGCTTTGCCCTAGTCGTAAGATCACCCTACTTCTTGGGTGTGTTCCCTGTGGCTGTTCCATAGCTACTCTCAGCCTCTGCGCCTATCGGTGCGGTAGACATGCTGTGCCGGTCTCCAGCATCAGTGGCCCACTCGAGCATCACACTTGGCCCGTCCATCATCGGCCCCCGTAGGGGTCCCAGATCATCTCCTGCTCGGGCGAGCCATGCCCCCCGGGCCCCATCTCGGCCAACCTCTAGTGTGGGCCTTGTGCCCCAAGCTTCGGCCACGACTACGGAGCCTTGCTAAGGCCTTCGACCCCGAGCCCCAGTCAAGTTGGCATCTGACACGGGTTTCTACCCCCAGGTGCCTAGCTTCCCATCACCCTGCTCGAGTCTCCAGTCCCGAGTCCCAGCCGAGCCAGCTCCCCGCATGGGTTTTCCAACCCGGGGACAAGGCTCCCCAATACTTTGTTCGAGTCTTTTGACCCAGACCCCGAAAGAGCCCTCGCCCAACGCGGGTTCTCAACCCTGAGTTTGAGGCTCTCCAGCGTCCAGACCGGGCACACAACCCTGAGATTTCTCAAGGTCGGTCCCCGGTGTGAACTCTCCTTATCGGGCCCCGGGCCTCTCAGCTCCACTATGGGGTTCCTCCCCCTACCACTCAGCAACTCCTACTCCCAACACAGGATTACCTCTATAGGACGCAGTAACTCTAATGTCCGCTGTGGGTCCTCGGTCCCATGCCCCAGCTCTGCCAGCGCTCGATACAGGCTCACAACCTCGGGTCTCTGGCACCCCAGCATCTCCTACGATGTTGGTTCCTGGTCCAAGAGTGTCACCTAGAGCATCGGCAACACTCTTATCGGCTCGGGCGAGAGCCTACACCCGAGTCACCCGGCCACCGACTCTCATCGCTGACTCCTTGCCCTGGGGGCCAATCCCAGTACTTTCAATTGACAGCCATGTGCTTCCAGCAACCGTAGGCCGGGTCTTCTCAGTCTACCACCTCAGAGTAGGGTCTTCCTCGGCTTCCCAGAAGAAGTGTTGCCGCGGCCGCAAAGGCAGGCGACTGGTTGCTGTGACCAATAACTCCGGCAAGACCATCCTTGTCGGTGACCTGCGGATTCACCTCAATGGGGGTGAACCAATCATATCCCAGGAACGGATCGTTCCGACTATTCCCACCTCTAACTATTTCAGCCTCCTGCGGCAAATGCGAGAGGACAAGGTAGAACCCATAGAAGCAGGCGCCCCGGCCGCGGTCCGGGGGCACCCACACCAGTCTAATGTACAAACTTCCAGGTCTTGTCGGAGGAACAATGACAAGGGAGACCAGCAACTCAACTTGAGAAGAATCTGGGTCACCCGGAAGAAGCTCAAGCTGTTCGGAAGGCGCGCATTAAAAACCCCCTCCGAGCGCTCAGACGTAGCATCAGACAAGATGTAGCCGATTCCCCAATGGCACCGTCTGACGCCGCCCAGCCATCCAATGTCTCTCGCCTAGGCAAGCGGAGGCAAAGATGGGGTGGTACCGGGTCCCACTAGCAACCGGTCCCAAGTTCACCTCAGGCCGACACCGCTATGGAGGCTCCTCTGCAATGCACCTTGGTCTTCGATAGACTGGGGACACCCGTCTTCCTTAAGGAACATCCTCAAAGGACACGAACGGCCTGATTCATCAAAGACGCGGTTAGGGTGTTCGGTGTTATGCCACCGGGCACCAACCTGACACCCAGTCTGACGACCTGAACTAGCCTCTGGCCCATTTCAGGAGGTCGCGTCATCAAACCCCGTCGCCTACCCCAACAGGTCACATTGGCACTTCTGTCGGACCGCAGGCATCGGAACGTGTAGAAGAAGTTTCAGCCGAGGACCGTGACGCTCCTGTCAACATAGAACTGGTCAATAATGATCCTCTGGCAAATGAGGTTCAAGAGGTGACCCTCGAGACTCTCATTAAGGAGAACTAGCATTTGAAGGCCCTCCTGCAAGACCTTCTTCAAGAACGGGACCTTCACCCTCAGCCACCTGCTAGGCCTCCGGCCGAAGCACCGGCCCCACCAGCTGGGCGCGATAGTGCCAACACCTCAGCGGCAGCTGCCCGAACCCCGATAGCAATCGGGTTCAGCACGCCCCTAGTCAAAGCTCATCCACGAGCAACCAACAAGCGAGTGCCAGAAAATCTCATGACACAGTGCCAGATGATCGAGCGGATTGTCGAGACAAAGCTCGCCCAGTATGGGGAAGGGATCGCCACTATAGGCCTCTATAGTGTGCCCTACCCGCTTCACCACCAGTTAAAAAAGCTCCCTCCGGAGTACGCCAAGCCCCCAAAGCTACAAAACTTTGATGGGCAAGGGTCTCCACATGAGCTCTTGGCCTACTACGTTATGGCCATGGGTGAGCTAGCATTGGATGAGTCATATCTCCTCCGCTACTTCGCCACTTCACTTACGGGAACGGCCTTCTAATGGTATTCCCGCCTGAAGCCCAACTTAGTGATCGACTGGGTGGATCTCTAGAAGAAATTCCTTGACTATTTTCAAATGGTCGAGTGAAAGATCTCCCTAGTCGAGCTCTGCTCTCTCCGACAGAAAAAGGGCGAGAGCGCCCTCGACTTCATCAAGAAGTGGTGAGACCTCAGCATGAGGTGTGTTAACCCGCCAGTTCAAGAAGATGCCATCACCATATGCCGTCGAGGCTTGGCGGCTGAGGTCAGCAAAAAGCTCCTCGGCACCAACATCAAAGGCTTCGACTAGCTTAATTCGGCAGTCACCGAAATAGAGATGTTCTTCGCCGACAACCCGAGCTACATTTCAGCAAAGGGTAAACATGCACGAGAACGCCAGTTCGGAAAGGAGGTGAACATCATTGAGTTCACCCCCGTTGCCAAAGCCAGTAAGGAGGCCGAACCAAGCGGCCCTGACAAAAATCCAACAGGCAAGCCGGGCGCTCCTTCCTTCTCGAAGCGTATGAAGACACCCTTCTCCTTCAAGAAGGAACATACGAAAATGCTTTTTGACCTCTGCTTGACCCAGAAGATTGTCGAGCTGCCAAAAATCCACAAGCCGGACGAGACTCAGAAGATCGACGATCCTAGCTATTGCCCATATCATCGCATGTTGGGGCACCCAATTGAAGATTGCTATGTCTTCAAGACTCAGGCACAAAAGCTAATCCGAGATGGTATCGTCAAAATGAAGAGTGGTCTCGTCAATCCCGCGCACCCGCATACGTGGTCCAGGCTAGCTAAGGCAGCGCGTGTGGTCCACTACTCGACCAATGTGATCCATATGATGGCCGCGTGCTCCCTCTCTGACGTTGAAGCAGAGGAGCCCAGCACCAGTCAAGGTGAGCGTTCGCTCTGGTATCCGGGGTGGAGGCCCTGCCATGATCGCATACCCCTCTCCTTCCCTAAGGAGAGGACCTGGTGACTCTTCGATGTCCTTTTCGAGAGGGGCCAAATCATACCCTGTGATCCATCAGCAGACTACACTCATTGGGACTTTAGTCACCCCCAGTATTGCCCTTTCCACGCCAGAATCTGCCACGCGATCGAGTCCTGTGGAGAAGTTCAGTACCTCATCCAGGAACAGATCCAGTGGGAGCAAATCGATGCTGAGGGAAACTCCATGGCACTTCTGAGACTTCGACAAGCTGTCGAAGAAACCCTGAGCGTTGCCAAGGATGCACCAGAATGGCCAGACCCTCCTCAAGAAAATGGGCACGGGCTGCCTTACCAGCATACCCCAAAATGACACGAGTTTTGGACCGATAATCGAGAAGCTCTGGAGTGATTGTGAAGGCACAGAGAGTAGGATGCCAGTGAAGAGATTGGGCCGAGTAACTTCTAGATCAATGTCATTCATACTCCTGCTATTTCGGCCCCTCCGGACTCCCGGACACCGCCAGCCAGCCAGCCAGCCCCTGCCACTTCGGCCATGCAATGGCGGCCCTGGCAGGAGCTGGAGTCTCTCCCCTTCTCCAGAGAAGACACTGCCAGGCTCCTCCGAGTCCTTCTTGGCAAAGAGAATGTCCTGGTGGGAGAGACGACGATGGGCTCCTCAAGTCCCTCTCGCTCTCCCCCTGCCCTACCTCCATCTCTGGCATCCGGGGATAGGAAGGGGAAGCAAAAGCAGGGTGAGATCCCAGCCTTGCCGTGTCATGTCCCCTCAGCCGGTGAGCCATCGGGTCCTCCCCGCATGCTCGACAACCCAGTCCATACTGCAAAGAAGATATCTTCAGAGCCTCCAGAGATGCAGGTTTACAACTCGGTCCCACCACCATAAGGCGCGCTTGATACGCGAAACCAGGACAACCATCCGGAGCGGCAATATCCTATGATGTTGTCAGTTGTCACCAGACCCTGCTCCCAGCCAGGTCACAAAGGCAAGCCTAAAGTGCAGGAGGCCAAGCGCGCCTTTCAGTCGGCCTCTCAACAAAAGTCTCAGCCACCGAGGGTAAGGCATCAAACCACGCATACGTCTTTGGACATTGGCTCCAGTGTACCAGCTCAGCAGAAGACACCTCCTCCGTCACGGTCGCTAAGGCATCAAACTATGCACACGTCCTCGGATGCCAGCACCAGTCTGCCAGCTCATTGCATGTCTCCTTCGCCACCACGGGTAAGGCATCAAACTGAGCACACGTCTTCGAACGCCAGTCCCAGTATACCTGCATACCAAGAGTTACCACCTGAGGTAATCGAGCAGGCGATCAATGCCACCTTCCAGATACAACAAGCGGAAGGTGCCGACATTGAAATCCGGGGAAAGAAAGGTCATCGACCTCACCCTGCTAAGGCACTGGCTTGGAGATATATTCATAGGGATTTATCAACTCCGGCCCCAGCACCTCTCTCTCCTATTCCCCTGGAGGTGACCGTCGCCAAGAAATAGGAGAAAAATAGGAGGAAGAACCTCAAAAGGCGGCTCAAGAAACAAGCTGAGCAAGCGGCTGCCTTAGAGGCTCCGACCCAGTCAACGCCTCTCCAAAGGCTCCAACGGCTAATTGACGACCTGGAGGAATACATCCCTCCTCGTCTTACCGGAGCTCTCCCGCTCGATAGCTGTATCCCGTGGGGAGAGATGTAGAAGCGAGCTTGCCTCAGAATCTGGGTCCAAGAGATGATCCAGAAACTCAAGAACGGTGAAAGGCTCCTCATCCCAGAAGAACAATCCTTGTGCTATATAGGCAAGGAGATCACAACAGAGCAGCCGGAAGTGTTGTGCGCCTTGCATATGATTTTGATGATAACTAACTTTTATGTATATGTTTTTTTTGATGACTACATGATGAATGTTGCTATGCCTCAGAATTTCAATGACCTGCTTAAAATGATGTATACACTTGTTTATAGCATGGTTATTTCATGAATATGCTTGGTTGTATAAATGGATGATATACACATTTATTCAAAAGCCTTCGAATGATTGAAACAATTCATGGAGCTTGGACTTTCATATGAAGCTTAGCTTGGACTTTCATATGGAGCTTGAAATTAAACTTGACATTGTTATTGAATGGTTCTTCGTGTTTACAGGTGCTTGAACCTCGTTATCTTCCTTCTATGATGTTTGAATTATCAAGTTGATAAACTTGTCAATGTGAAATATTTTGTGCTTTAAACTCACATTTCCTTACTTGAGGTCATGAGAGCAAAGATAGTAGTGTTCCAACTTGATCTACATGTTATATTGTTCACTCTCATTCAAAGAATGCTAAATACAAGGGAGCAGTTTATTTGATTTACAAATCCATACTAATTTGGTTTTTCTATGGTTTTTCAGGTTCAAACGATTAGAATTAATCATCCGGAATCAAGGGTCTTTGGTCACATTTATTCCATTGGGTTTTCATGGCTCAAAAGGGCTAAAAACGGCTTTCTCACAGCCTTCAGCAGAGGGGTCGACCCCTTGGGTCGACCCCCCTTGTGGGCTGGGCTGTCTGCTCAACAGAGAGAACTCCCAGCTGAAGGGGTCGACCCCCCTCAGACAGAGTTCTGTCTGGTGTGTTTTTGTAGCAGAAAATGAGGGGGTCGACCCCTAGGGTCAACCCATTCCGTCACGGGAATTGCGAAACTCATTGAAACCCATTGTTTTGACTTTAAATCTTTACCAAACTACCCCCCATTATTTCCTAAACATATGAGGGTGTTTTTAAGACATTTTGGGAGGGTTTTATGTGTCTTTTGTCCACTCTCTCTAGTATATATATATGAGCTACGATTTTGTGAAATAAGAACCCTAATGCTTGTTTGTTCTATCTTGCAGGTGAAGAAAAGGGGCAAAGAAACGAAGGAGCTCTTGAGGAAGGGTTTTCATCTACATCAAAGGGTTTTTGGAGCTCGTGATAGAATAGAAAAAGGAGCGGATCGAGGAGAGGAGCAAGATGATGGCAAGTTCATGATCATCCGTCAACGAACCAAGGAGAACCATATCTTCTAGATAAGGGGGAGTTCTATACATGATGGGTTTCTTGCTTTTGGTCTTCCTAGCATATCTTGGGAAAGAATGTATTCATTTGTGAGTCTTTCATAAATTTATGAACGATCTTTATGTGTGGGTGTTCGGAGAGTGGGCTCTCCGAGTGGTTGTGTTGACGCTTGTGCATCGTATTGTGCGGTAGATATCTGCGTGTGGTTTGCAGTTTTTACCCCGCGCGTGTGTGTGGGGAGAAATCCTCGTGTTTGCTGCATTTGCAGCGTGTTGACGAAGCCTCACCGGTTTGGTGAGGGGTGGATGTATGGAGTCCATCGTGGTCCCGAACCACCTTAAAAATAATTGTGTCGTATCTGAATGCCTGTGTGATTGTCCATTTTCTCTATCTCCTTCACAGGTTTAAATTGACATTATCACACACACACACACTCAATCTAATTAGACTGCTTCACACATGTAATTTGCACACACACAAGGTGCATATTTGTGTTTGGTTCTTCAAGTCGCATTTGATTCTGAACGTCCATCAAATTGCCTCTTAGTTAATCAACGTTTTGCCTAATTATCTTAGGCGTTGAGTTGAATTCCACTGCGAGTAGGTTTGTGTTTTTAATTGGACATAGATTTTTATAGAGGGATCTATTCACCCCCCCTAGATCCATCTTCCTACACTACGGGACCCAACAATTGATATCAGAGCAAGGCTCTGTTGTCCCTAGATCTAATGATCTACAGAGTGATCCCAGTGCATTCTACAATCATGAATTTTTCTGTTGAACATATCTCGATGAATTGCTTGCCTATTTTTAATGGTTCTGATTTTACTTCATGGTTAGGTAAAATGTGTGGAATGATTAATTCTGTTAATCCTAATCTTTGGAAGTTGATTTATGATGGTCCTCACATATTACCTCTAGATGAGACCAAGTGGTCTAATCAGGATAAATGGAAGAACCATGAAAATGTCACTGTCTTGAGTTTATTGAAAGGTGTCGTTGATACTCATGTGTTTCCATTTGCTTCTTCTTGTAGAATGGCAAAGGAGCTAATGGACCGGTTGATCAAAGCTCAAGAGAAGGAAGGACAAAAAGGTCTCATGGTCGACGATGTTGATCAACACAATGACGAAAATGCTGAAGAGGTAAACTCTAATTCTGATGAAGATGAATTCTCATTTGAAGAACTGTTAATTGGTTATGAAGAACTGTCAGAGAAATTTAAGAGAACTAAGTCAGAAAACAAAAATTGAGGAAGAAAACTGAAAACACCATTCATGACTCCCTCTGTGAAAAATGTGTTGTGTATGAGGAATTAAATGAGACATGCATGATTGACATTGAAAATTATAAAGAAACAATTGCATGTTTAAGGAGTGAAAATGAAGCTCTCATGGATGAAATGAATCAAAAGAATAAAACTGAAGAATGCCTTAAGAACAAGCTTGCTTCTCTATTTGATAATGAGAAAATGTTTGAAAAACTTCTTTTTTATGATAAGTAACCTAGGAGGTGACCAGGAGAGCGCACCCCGCTCCAGAAGAGCGGAGCGTACCTGCTCCACCGGACATCGCCAGGGTTGAAGAATATATTAAAATAAATGAATGAACAAAGTCACAGAAGCAAGCCCCTGAACAAGCTTGGAAGGCACAAAGAAACAGCAAAAAAAGGAATGAAAAGACTATCCTATCTTTCTTATGCTGCCTAGCTGGATGCGATCTAACCTAAGAAGGCCCTTAGCATACTTCGGCACCTCTGTCTCAGTTCTGAAAAATTGTGGGGTGCTAGAATCACATGCGAGATTGGAGAAGAAGTCCGCCACTTGATTCCCCTCTCGGAAAGTATGTTGAATGGAGGGGCTGAAGTGGTCCAGAAGTCGCCATAATTCCTCACAGAGCTCCAGGTATTTCCAAGGGATTTTAGATCTATTGTTTAGCATCATTAAAGCACCATGGAGTCGACCTCAATGTAGTGAACCCATAACCCTGAGTGTATGACACATGCGCAACCCATCAAGGACCACAAGGGTCTCTACGTCTAAGCTGCTAGTGAAGCCATATGGGAAAGATCCAGCTAAAATTAACCGGCCCCTGTGATCCCTCAAAATAGCGCCTCCACCAGCAATACCTGGGTTACCCCGTGAAGCTCCACCTGTATTTAGTTTAAAGCAATGCGCAGGAGGGGGGTGCCATATAACAACCTGAAGTTGGAGCCTTGAGACGGCAGGTGTAAGTTTGAAGTGAGAAAGGAGCCCAATGTTAGTGTGAGCGTCTGGTGGATGTCTATCATTACAGAGGACATGATGCAGCTGTTGAGTCACTCGCTGGATAACCATTTGTGGCCATGGGCGTGCGTTATCAAAACGAGCTCGGTTGTGCATTAACTAGAGCTCCCAGCAAACATAGACAGGGAGCGCCCTCCGCAGGATATGAGCACGCCTATTCCCGATGTTACATCAGAACCAACCAGAAAGGTAGGAAGCCATAGATGAGCGAGCTGAAAATATATCGAAGATCGACTCAAAGTGGTTCCAAACCACCGAAGCCATAGAACTATCAAGAAAGATGTGTTTGACCGTCTCCACCTCCGGCTGAGGGCAACAGCTACATGCTGAGCCAATATGAATTCCCAGAGCTTGAATTGATGCATCCACAGGAAGTCTGTTACGAATGAGATGCCAGGTGAGGAATGAGAATTTGGGGGGTATTGATTTATGCCACAACAAATTCATAAAGGAAATATTATTGCTGCCTTCATGTGGCAGAGGTTCTGCGGCCTGCTCCAGAACCTTGTATGCCGATGAAATGGTGAACTTGCCATGAGTGTCAGGTGTCCAAAGATACCTACTACTTGTATTTTCAACAATAGGAGAAAGTGTGGTAATATAAGCATACAAGATCTCCGGGGGGATCATACTGGCCAGCCTATGAAGAAGGTCAGTGTTGGGACTCAGAGCATCAGCAACAGATATGTTCTTGTGCGGATATGTGGCCCAAGTCCCCGGATCAATATGCTGAATGAGCGCTCCCATACCGGACCAATTCTGAAGGAAGAATTTCACAGCCCCATTGCCAATATTGCATTTGCATAAATTCTGAAAGGTGTGCCTTGAGCGGCAAAGACTGCGCCACAATTTGGACCCAACTTCCTTAGACGCAGAGTCGAAATGGCCATCAGGATAGTATTTACCTCTCATGTAAGAGCACCACAGTGAATCGTCAGAGACAAGCTTCCAGCATCGTTTGAAAGAAAAGGCTTCCGCCAGTAGAAGGAGGGATCTAAATCCAACTCCTCCCTTCTCCGGGCGCTGACAGAGGGCTTTCCAAGAGATCCAGTGGTGTTTGTGAGCAGAGTCCTCAGAGGACCATAGAAATCTTGGCAGAATAGCTTCAATGCTATGCAAGACAGAGATCGGGGGAGTGGACGCACCAATCATATGGATGGGCATCGATAAGAGGACATGTCTGATAAGAGTCAGTTTCCCCCCATAAGATAGCGGATGACCCATCCACGATGACACCCGGGCTTGAATCTTCGAAATGATGAAGTCGAAATAGGAAGCCTTGCTTCGTCCTATGAAGATGGGGGTACCCAAGTATGTGAGTTTAGTATTACTATGGTGTAGGCCAGTAAGTCGAACCACATTGGCAATATAAGCCGGAGGGGTAGAAGAGGCCATGATAAAGATGCTCTTGGTGAAGTTTATTTTTTGTCCAGACGCCTCTTCATATTTGTGCAGGAAAGAGAGCAATATCTTGAGGGCCGTGGAAGAGGCATTAGTGAAGATAAGAGTGTCATCCATAAATAATAGATGAGATATTGTAGGGCATGTAGACGACACATTAAACCTACACATTGGGTGAGAATCCATGAGGGACTTAAGTCCTCTACTAAGAATCTCCTCAGCCAGAATAAACAAAGTCGGAGCAAGAGGGTCACCCTAGCGCAAGCCACGGGATGATTTGAAATATCCTTTGCAAGTACCATTTAGCATAACTGAAAACCAGCAATTAGTAAACATTGCTCGGATGTAAGCCACCCATTTATCATGGAACCCAAACCTGTTAAGGACAACACAAAGGAAAGGCCATTCTAATCTGTCATAAGCCTTCATCATGTCAAGCTTAATTACTATGTTCCAGCCTCTGGATAGATGAGAGATATCCTGTAAGAGTTCTTGAGCAAGATTGGTGTTATCAAGAATGTCTCTTCCCTGGACGAAGGCTCCTTGCTCTGGGGAAACAATGCGTGGGAGTAGACCTCGCAGGCGATCTGTAAAAATCTTTGCAATTAATTTGTAAACAAAATTGCATAGGTTGATTCAGCGAAATTCAGCAATAGTACGAGGTGAATCGGATTTGGGGATCATGACCAGAAAAGATGAAGTGTAGGCTCGAGGAAGAGAGCCAGTGCAAAAGAATTCCACGACAGCTTCCACAACATCATTACCTACTATTTACCAGCATGCCGTGAAGAACAAACCAGGGAAACCGTCAGGTCCTGGTGCGCTGTCTCCAAACATTTTGAACACTATATCCTTAATCTCCTGAGGGGTTGGGTGAGCTAACAGTAAAGTATTATCATCCTCCGAGACCAAGGGGGGGATGAGGTCCAGGAGGTCCTCATGAGAGACATGATGCTCCGAACTAAACAGCTTAATGTAAAAGTTGACAGCACGGTCTAGGATTTCGTCCATCCTTTCATATGTATTGCCCTGCTGATCAGAAATAGTGGATATAGCAAGTTTTTTTCTATTGTATTGGGTGACGGCATAGAAAAACTTAGTGTTTTGGTCTCCCTCCAGCAGCCACCTCACCTTTTATTTTTGTTTTCAATAAATCTCCTCTCTCAGCTGCATTTCTCTAAGAGTTTGCCGAGCTTTCTCAAGCGCCAATAGTGCATCATCAGTAGGATTTGCAATATACTTCTGCTCACTTGAAAGTAGCTCCTGTTCACATTGAGAAATATGATTAAAAATGTTGCCAAATGTATCTACATTCCATCTTTTAAGCAAGTATTTCAGCCTTTTAAGCTTGAGGACAAGTCTATGGAGAGGAGGGGCCCTTAATGGAAGTTCCCAACATTGCCTAACTATGCTCAGAAAGGACTCATGCCGCACCCACATGTTCTGAAATCTGAATGGTCTTGGTCCTATGTTGGAGTGATTCTGGAACCTGGCAAGCAAAGGAGAATGGTCCGAATAGACTCGTGAAAGGTGAGTAATCCTGATTGATGGAAATGACAAAAGCCAATCATTGTTGTAGAAGGCTCTATCCAGTCTGGAAAAAATAGCTCGGTCGCCAGATTGGCCATTCCACCAGGTGAAAGGGGACCCATCAAATCCAGCATCAATGATGAAAGAAGCCTGGATAAAAGAATTGAATCTTTTTATGCTTGGTGCTTGAGGGGTGCCGCCACCCTGTTTCTCCGCCATGGTGCAGATGGAGTTGAAATCCCCCGCTAGAAACCAAGGGGCATTGACAGACGCATCAAATTGTGAAAGATGTGCCCACAAGGGCCTCCGGTTAGGGACAGTGCATTTGGCATAGACCACAGTAACATATGCTTCGGGCTGTTGAGAATTACCTACCGCAAAGGTGAGGTACTGTGGATGGCAGACTAAGCAAGTGAGTGAGAAAGAATTTTTCCAGAAGACCCAAATAGTGGGGCGATCCTCCCAATTGAAGACACCAGAGTGGAAACCAGCCTTTTTGCACACTGTCAACATGTGAGTGTTGGATAGCATTGGCTCAAGAATAGCAAAGAAATTACAGTGATGTTACCGAGTAAGTTGATGAATACAGGAGACGGTGTTAGCATTGCCCACACCACGGGCATTCCAAACGATAGCAACAGTCATAAATCCAAGTCATCTTTTGATGCTTGGGATCGCCTGGCCGACCTCGTGGACAAATGAATACCATCAACCGACTGCACATACTTCCTACGCAGCCTTTTCTTTCTTGGTATAGTAAAGTCTGATGGAGCCTCTTTGAAAAACTTCCTGATAATGAAATTGATAAAGAGCATCATGGCCAAAAATGAGGAACTTTAAAAGAAAAACGGTGCCATGCTAATTCAAATTTCTTTACTTGAAGGCAGCTTGAAATGTTTTGAAAAATTTGAAAAAGAGAATGCGTTGTTAAAATCTGAAAATGAAAAGTTGAAACAATTAAACAACGCCATGTCTGAAAAACTGCTTGTTCTTGAAAAAGGGAAATCAATTTTGGAAGTTGATGAATCTAAAAATATTCTTGCTTTAAAACAAGAGATAGAAAGCTTTAAGAGTGTTAATGAATTGCTGAATCAGAAAGTTAATTCTTGTGAAGATCAGATTGTTAGTTACGAACTTCATGTTTCATCTCTTGAAGTTGAAATTTCTGATTTGAATAATTCTCCGGCTAGATTTGTTAGTGGTGAAGAAAATTTAAACAAAATCTTGGGGAGCAAGGAAAAATTCTAACGGGAAGGTCTAGGATATGAACCTAGTAAAAAGAAGGCCTTTGGTCTGAAAACTCAAACATCATTTGTGCATGCTTCCTGTTCTTCTAATGTGTATTTTGTTGAGAAACCCAAGATTAAAACTCTAGCCCGACCTAGGACCAAGAAATCTGCCATGTGTTGTTTTTATTGTGGTAGGGCTAGTCATGTTAGGGATGATTGCTACATGTTGAAAAAGGATGATTTGAAAGCATGTCAAAATGAATTTGTTTCCAAAAGAAGAAGTATTTCTTGTTTCAATTGTGGAAAGTATGGTCATATGATGCATGAATGTAATGTCAAGAAAAAGGATAGCCTTCATGCATACAGAAATGAAATTGTGTTTAGCAAACCAAATAATTCTTCTGATCAGTGTCATTCATGTGGTAAGCTCAGACACCGTGTGTCATAGTGTTGGCAAGTAAGTAAAAAAAAGAACTTTCATGTTAAAAATAATTACATTTTTGCCAACCCACAGAAGTTCCTTGCTTATCCTGTTAAGAAGAATGCAAGATTTTCTGTTAGTTGTCACTATTGCGGTGAATTTGGGCATACCATGCATGACTGTGCTTTAATGAAATTTGATGATTTGCATGTTCTAAAGAAATTGAATACTCATGTTAACCATCTAGGACCTAAAAAGATTTGGGTACCCAAAACTGTTAAATGAGAACGTTATTGTAGGAGTGCCTTGAGGCCAATGAAGAGATGTTGATAATTAAGCATCTCTCAAGGCAAAGGTAAGAACATAAAGTTTTTCTTTGAAGCTCTTGTTCTAGGTGCCAGTGCTATCTCTTGACAGATATTGAACTTGAAACTTTGAATAGTCTTTGATTGTTTTTGACTATGTGGAAAATGAATGCTTGTCTAAGAAGAATTTGAAAAATCTAAGAAGTTTGTATGAGAATATCTTGGCTTTTGAATGATTTTCAATCTAAATTGCTTGAGCATTTAAGTGTAATTGTGTATCTGGTATCTCAAATGGTGTGTAGTGGAAGGATGGATTTCATCCACCTGGAAGCTCTCACTGTGTGTGAGTCGGGTCTTCAGACCTTCAACTCTGCCTTGTACGAGAACTAGATAAATCTGATTGACTTGTGAATGGTCTTTGAAACATCTGAAATGTTACTAAAAATCTATTTTTGAACTGTTTCTGAAAATAATGGGCTGCATTGCATATTTCTGATCATGTCTAAATCCTTGTTCATAAATGTCATGAAATGGAGAATGATTTCCTAAATGTCTTATGATGCTCCTAGTAAGGGGGAGTTATTGGCTGAATGACCTGCAACTGAGATTCATACCTATCTTTCAAAACCTTCACTGAGTCTTCCTAAAAATCATGCATTAGAGTTCATACATTAATTGCATCAAGATCACTCAAAGCAAATCTGAACCCATGCATTCTTCCATGTATTTAGATCATTCAAATAAAATCTAAAAATTTGCATCACATTACATTTTGCAGTGCATACTGCATGTTTTCCCACTGTGTGCTTACATGTGAATATATGCTATTTACCCCCGTCCTTTGGAATTTCTAAGACCTCATACTTCTTGCTAAATAATGTTGCATCTGAGTCTCATCACTGGTGTGTTTAATGTCACACACTCAGGGGGAGTAAATTTTTGATAAGTGCATCTAGATAGGGAGAGCTGCACTGTCATGTGTTCAATAAAATTTTCAGTATACATGCTAAATCAAATTCACACACTTTTACACTAAATGTGAAAATGAGCGTTTAACATAAAGATATAGGAATTTCTTTACAATACTCCAGAGATATTAAACTTGTTGTATGTATGTTGAAGAGGCATTTTAGGAAAAAGTTACCTGCCTATTTTTTTTAAAAAGAATCTGAAAAAGAAAATGAATGGCAGAGCAATGCTCAGTCTCACTAAGTAGATTGGATGCATATCACCTGAGACGTGATATGGTTCATTTGGAAAAGTGTTGTACTGAAGTATCTCTGCTCAGTTGAGGTGGGATGGTTAATGCTCTCAGTAACCGGGGAGTCTGGCATGTGCTCCATGTGTTTCCTCGCGTAAAAAGTAGTAGATTGAACTTGATCACTATTAGAAAAATTCAGATTGTCCTTGTGAAAATTTTTGAATTGAAAAATTTAAAAAAAAAATGATTGAGGTAGAGCGAAGCCTCCAATACATTGTTCTCTAGACTGGAATGCAGTCTGTGTAATTACTCTTATGCTTAATTGAAAATCTGGATATCCATATGGCAAAAGCCTATTTTCATGTTATTCACTTATACACTTGGCAATTTGATTTAATATGTATTCAGAAAATGGATTGATTTCATTGACTTTTGCTTAATTCTCATATATGATTGTACAATCCCCTAAAGTGTTACACATGATCATGTTGGTTGTATTAATTGATATGCATTTTCCTACACCTATTCCAATTTATGGATAGAAAGGGGGAGCTATATTGTATATACCTGGACATGCTTGCTTGATTGCATAGTGCATAGCTCATAATTGCATTTAATGGGTCATCATTCATATGCATCAAGTTTCATGAATTCACCTTCTAAGAAAGCTAAAGGGTTGTTGCATGGATATTTCTTGGGCTATTATGTTCATACTGACTGTGAACTTGAGATATAATCTGAGAATGACAACTTTCTTGATTGTTGGTAAAACATGATCCTCTGAACCTCTGAAGTTAGTTTTCACTGATCTCTGAAATTCATGCATTTGACTTCTCAAGAATGCTTTGACTGCATTCCAAAGAGAGAAATATGTGATCATTCATTTTGCTTTTCATTGAATGACCCCCAGTTTTTGATTATGTCAAAAGGGGGAGAAGAAATTTTGTGTCATAAAGTTTGTCATCATCAAAAAGGGGGAGATTGTTGTGTGCCTTGCATATGATTTTGATGATAACTAACTTTTATGTATATCTATTTTTTGATGATTGCATGATGAATGTTGCTATGCCTCAGAATTTCAATGGCCTACTCAAAATGATGTATACACTTGTTTATAGCATGGTTATTGCATGAATATGCTTGGTTGTGTAAATGGATGATATACACATTTATTCAAAAGCCTTCGAATGATTGAAACAATTCATGGAGCTTGGACTTTCATATGGAGCTAGAAATTAAACTTGACATTGTTGTTGAATGGTTCTTTGTGTTTACATGTGCTTGAACCTCCTTATATTCCTTCTATGAAGTTTGAATTACCAAGTTGATAAACTTGTCAATGTGAAAGATTTTGTGCTTTGAGCTCACATTTCAATACTTCAAGTCATGAGAGCAAAGATAATAGTGTTATAACTTGATCTACATGTTATATTGTTCACTCTCATTCAAAGAATGCTAAATACAAGGGAGGAGTTTACTTGATTTACAAATCCATACTAATTTGGTTATTCTATGGTTTTGCAGGTTCAAACCATTAGAAATAATCATCCGGAATCAAGGGTCTTTGGTCACATTTATTCCATTGGGTTTTCATGGCTCAAAAGGGCTAAAAACTGCTTTCTCACAACCTTCAGCAGATGGGTCGACCCCCCTGTGGGCTGGGCTGTCTGCTCAACAGACAAAACTCCCTACTGAAGGGGTTGACCCCAGGGGTCGACCCCCCTCAGACAGCGTTCTGTCTGGGGTGTTTTTGTAGTAGAAAATGAGGGGGTCCAGGCTTGACCAATTCCGTCACGGGAATTGCGAAACTCATTGAAACCCATTGTTTTGACTTCAAAACTCTACCAAACTACCCCCATTGTTTCCTAAACATATGATGGTGTTTTTAAGACATTTTGGGAGGGTTTTATGTGTCTTTTGTCCACTCTCTATAGTATATATAAATATGAGCTACGATTTTGTGAAATAAGAACCCTAATGCTTGTTTGTTCTATCTTGTAGGTGAAGAAAGGGGCAAAGCACCGAAGGAGCTCTTTAGGAAGGGTTTCATCTGCATCAAAGGGTTTTTGGAGCTCGTGATAGAAGAGAAAAAGGAGCAGATCGAGGAGAGGAGCAAGATGATGGTGAGTTTGTGATCGTCCGTCAACGAACCAAGGAGAACCATATCTTCTAGAGAAGGGGGAGTTATATACATGATGGGTTTCTTGCTTTTGGTCTTTCTAGCATATCTTGGGCTTGAATGTATTCATTTGTGAATCTTTCATAAATTTCTGAACGATCTTTATGTGTGGGTGTTCGGAGAGTGGGCTCTCCGAGTGGTTGTGTTGACGCTTGTGCATCGTATTGTGCGGTAGATATCCACGTGTGGTTTGGGGTTTTTACCCCGCATGTGTGTGTGGGGAGAAATCCCTGTGTTTGCTGCATTTGTAGCGTGTTGAGGAAGCCTCACCGGTTTGGTGAGGGGTGGATGTGGGGAGTCCGTCGTGGTCCTGAACCACCTTAAAAATCATTGTGTCGTATCAGAATGCCTGTGTAATTATCCATTTTCTCTCTCCTTCAAAGGTTTAAATTGACATTATCACACACACACTCAATCTAATTAGACTGCTTCACACATATAATTTGCACATACATAAGGAGCATATTTGTGTTTGGTTCTTCAAGTTGCATTTGATTCTGAACGTGCATCAAATTGCCTCTTAGTTAATCAATGTTGAGTTGAATTCTGCTGCGAGTCGGTTTGTGTTTTTAATTGGACATAGATTTTTATAGAGGGATCTATTCACCCCCCCTCTAGATCCGTCTTCATACACTACGGGACCCAACAATTGGTATCAGAGCAAGGCTCTGTTGTCCCTAGATCTAACGATCTACAGAGTGATCCCAGTGCATTCTACAATCATGAATTTTTCTATTGAACATATCTCGATGAATTGCTTGCCTATGTTTAATGGTTCTGATTTTACTTCACGGTTAGGTAAAATGTGTGGAATGATTAATTCTGTTAATCCTAATCTTTGGAAGTTGATTTATGATGGTCCTTACATATTACCTCTAGATGAGACCAAGTGGTCTAATCAGGATAAATTGAAGAACCATGAAAATGTCACTGTCTTGAGTTTATTGAAAGGTGTCTTTGATACTCATGTGTTTCCATTTGCTTCTTCTTGTAGAACGGCAAAGGAGCTTATAGACCAGTTGATCAAAGCTCAAGAGAAGGAAGGACAAAAAGGTCTCATGGTCGACGATGTTGATCAACATAATGACGAAAATGCTGAATAGGTAAATTCTAATTCTGATGAAGATGAATTCTCATTTGAAGAACTGTCCAAGAAATTTAAGAGAACTAAGTCAGAAAATAAAAAAATGAGGAAGAAAACTGAAAACACCATTCATGACTCCCTCTGTGAAAAATATGATGAGTATGAGGAATTAAATGAGACATGCATGATTGACATTGAAAATTACAAAGAAACAATTGCATGTTTAAGGGGTGAAAATGAAGCTCTCATGGATGAAATTAATCAAATGAAGAAAACTGAAGAATGCCTTAAGAACAAGCTTGCTTCTCTATCTGATGATGAGAAAATTTTTGAAAAACTTTTTGATAATGAAATTGATAGCAAGAGCATCATGGCCGAAAATGAGGAACTTAAAAAGAAAAATGGTGCCATGCTAATTCAAATTTCTTTACTTGAAGGCAGCTTGAAATGTTTTGAAAAATTTGAAAAAGAGAATGTGTTGTTAAAATCTGAAAATGAAAACTTGAAACTATTAAACAACGCCATGTCTGAAAAATTACTTGTTCTTGAAAAAGGGAAATCAATTCTGGAAGTTGATGAATCTAAAAATATTCTTGCTTTAAAACAAGAGATAGAAGCTTTAAGAGTGTTAATGAATTACTGAATCAAAAAGTTAATTCCTGTGAAGATCAGATTGTTAGTTACGAACTTCATGTTTCATCTCTTGAAGCTAAAATTTTTGATTTGAATAATTCTCTGGCTAGATTTGTTAGTGGTGAAGAAAATTTAAACAAAATCTTGGGGAGCAAGGTAAATTTCCAACGGGAAGGTCAAGGATATGAACCTAGTAAAAAGAAGGTGTTTGGTCTGAAAACTCAAACATCATTTGTACATGCTTCCTATTCTTTTAGTGTGTATTTTGTTGAGAAACCCAAGATTAAAACTCAAGCCCGACCTAGGACCAAGAAATCTGCCATGTGTTGTTTTTATTGTGGTAGGGCCAGTCATGTTATGTATGATTGCTACATGTTGAAAAAGGATGATTTGAAAGCATGTCAAAATGAATTTGTTTCCAAAAGAGGAAGTATTTCTTTTTCAATTGTGGAAAGTATGGTCATATGATGCATGAATGTAATGTCATGAAAAAGGATAGCCTTCATACATACAGAAATGAAATTGTGTTTAGCAAACCAAACAATTCTTCTGATCAGTGTCATTCATGTGGTAAGCTAGGACACCGTGTGTCATAGTGTTGGCAAGTAAATAAAAGAAAGAACTTTCATGTTAAAAACAATTACATTTTTGGCAACCCACAGAAGTTCCTTGCTTATCCTGTTAAGAAGAATGCAAGATTTTCTGTTAGTTGTCACTACTGCGGTAAATTTGGGCATACCATGCATGACTGTGCTTTAATGAATTTTGATGATTTGCATGCCCTAAAGAAATTGAATGCTCATGTTAACCATCTGGGACCTAAGAAGATTTGGGTACCCAAAACTATTAAATGAGAACGTTGTTGCAGGAGTGCCTTGAGGCCAATGAAGAGATGTTGATAATTAAGCATCTCTCAAGGCAAAAGTAAGAAAATAAAGTTTTTCTTTGAAGCTCTTGTTCTAGATGCTAGTGCTATCTCTTGATAGATATTGAACTTGAAACTTTGAATAGTCTTTGATTGTTTTTAACTATGTGGAAAATGAATGCTTGTCTAAAATGATTTGAAAAATCTGAGAAGTTTGTATGAGAATATCTTGGCTTTTGAATGATTTTCAATTTGAATTGCTTGAGCATTTGAGTTTAATTGTGTATCTGGTATCTCAAATGGTGTGTAGTTGTGAGACTCGGTCTTTAACAGATCCTTACCAGTTTTAGAATAGAATTTAATCTGTGAATTTCGGCTAATTTTATGAAATTTATTAGCTTTTTCTAGTATTTAATCTAATTAGATTAAAGCCTTTATGTAAAATAAATGGGCATTTACATGTTTTTGCTTAATTGAGGGTTTAGAATGCAAATAAAGGGTAAAAATAAAAAAATATTTTAATGTTTTTTTTACCCATCGATCTCTCCCCCTCTCTCTTACTTTCCCAATCTCTCCCCTCTTTCCTTTTTCACCCGACGCGTAGGCGGACCCGGCCGAAC
Organism: Amorphophallus konjac; assembly: GCA_022559845.1. Lineage (NCBI taxonomy): Eukaryota > Viridiplantae > Streptophyta > Magnoliopsida > Alismatales > Araceae > Amorphophallus > Amorphophallus konjac. Next base: position 97,137 of record JAHNEJ010001158.1, read on the forward strand.
CCTCAGGGACGCAACCGCGAGCTTGCCGGGGTGGCGGCCCCCTCACCCTTGGCTCTCTTCTTGGTGGCGCGGCGGCCCGGCGGCCTTGGTGGCGATGGCGACGACCTCGCCGGCGGATCGGCAAGGAGGATCGCGGTAGTGGCGGGCCTGCGCAACCCCCCCCCCCTCTTCCCCTTTTTCCTCTTCGTGGCGGCGGCGACCCGGGGGGTTGCGGTAGTGGACTCCGGCGGCCTGACAAGGGGAGGACAGTGGCGGCACCCTCGTCGGAGGTGAACCTGTGGCGGAGGACGGTGACCTCCTCTCTCCCACTTTCTCTCTTCTCGGCACGCCGACGACCAGACGGCCTTGGCGGAGGAGCCGGAGCTCCGTCGACGAACTTGCAAGGATTAGAACCCGGCGGCGACACCGTTAGAGCCGAACCCCGACGTGGAGGGATGAAACCACGGTGGAAGACAGCGGCCTATCTCCCCTTCTCACGGCCCTCTCGCGGAGAAATTCGCGTCCTCGGCCTAGATCTGGTGGGGGGACGGCTTTCTAGCCTTGTTTGGAGCGATGAGGAACGTCGTGGCATCAACCCGGGATGATTCGTGAAGTGGAGAGATGGCCGGGAATGAGCGAACCGCGATGACCCTCGGCTTGTTCATGACCAAATCAGACATTTCGGCACGTTTGAGGTAGGGGGATCAATGACCTAGCCTGTTAAATTGTTCCAAAAGCATGCCCATCATCGCGGGGTTCATAGATTAATAAAAGCATGCCCATCGTCGCTGAGTTCATAGATTAATAAAAGCATGCCCATCGTCGCTGAGTTCATAGATTAATAAAAGCATGCCCATCGTCGCTGAGTTCATAGCTTAATAAAAGCATGCCCATCGTCGCTGAGTTCATAGATGATAAATTGTTATATTGAGATGATGGATTGGCCAGGAACAGGTTAAAAATAATAATTCCCGTCGATTTGAGTCGACCGGGAAGGGATCCAATTGTGATTCCGGTGGATCCGGTTCTCCGGTAAGGACTATGTTTAATTTATTTTAGATTTTATAACGGTTCGCCATAAACCTTTTATTGAATCGAGCGGCTGACGATTAAACCGCGTAAATAAATTAAATTTGAATGGTGGAAGAAATTTCACGGTTAGTCCGTTGAGTAGCACACGGCGGTTCGTCGTTCGACCGCCTAAAACCATAGCGGCCCTAGTTCGACCGCTTGTTCTATAATGATGCATGTTCATTTAAATTATGCATTTAATTATGGAATGATTGCCATTTTAGAATATTCAATTATTTATACATTGAATTATTGAATAATGGCCATCTTAGCATATTCAGTTAATTATGCCTTGAATCTTGCATATTTGCCATGTTTAATTGTTATCATAAATTATGGCATGTTTTTAGATCCCAATAGAACTTTATTCTCTTTCCTAGTGATGGAACCACCAGTCGTAATCTGACGACTTTTAGTGTTGATCCCACCGGGGAGAGGTGGCGGGGTATCCCAGTTTCATGATTTTTAAGCTAGTTCAGTGGGCCCCAGTCCAACCGTAGCGTCCTACGGAGGGGAATACTAGCTAGAGGCCTAGCTCTAGGCACGAGCCGGTGTGTGCACACGTGGTCAGAGACTTGGACTGACACTGACGAGTGTTGCTCTGACTAGTTACTTGTTTTGGTACTGTTACGCGTCTCGCTTGCTATGATCAGGCTTGCGTAGATGCTTGAGACGCAGTGTAAGCCGTTAGTGGACACATCTGGTTTCCTCTTCTGGTGGATCTCCTCTCCTTCTCACTCTTGTCACTTGGAAATGATTGAGTTATTGTCTATTGGTAGATTTCAAGTACTTGCATTTAAATTCTAATTGGCATGCTAGTTAGCTATTCATAAACTGTTTAGTTAGTTTTACATCTTTATTAAATTGTCATTTATTTATGCCAATACATGCTTTACTGCTTTCCTTTAGTTAGTTGCGAGTTAGGGATTTCTGCGAACCCTACTGAGTCTCTGTTGTGAGACTCACCCCTTCCTTTTACAGGTGAGGTGGAGCAACCGGTTGCAGGATTCTCTCGTGCTTTTGGCGAAAAACCTTAGAGCCAGCAGTGGTCTATCAATGGTCGGTCAGTGGTCAGTCTATCCTTCTTCTTCTTTTGAGTTGGGCTATGTCCCGTGTAGTTATTTATTTTGACCATTGTACAGTGTGGGACTTGTGATATATGGATATGTGCTACTTGTATAAAATTTACCACTCTGATATATGTAATTGCTTCCGTTTAAAGTTCAAATGAATGCTTTAATTAATATTGCGCGTGTAATTTCTATTCGTTATGCATCCCCTCGACAAACACTCACTAACCCTTACGAGGCCTCATCAGCCTCTTGGGTGGCTTCCCCGAGCTCTTAGTATCGATAAATCGATGATATCGGGTTATCGATATCCGGATCTCCTGGGTCGTCACAATAGTGGAGGTGTGGATTTCATCCACCCGGAAGCTCTCACTATGTGTGAGTCGGGTCTTCAGACCTTCAACTCCGCCTTGTACCAGAACTAGATAAATCTGACTGGCTTGTGAATGGTCTTTGAAACTTCTGAAATGTTACTGAAAATCTATTTTTGAACTATTTTTGAAAATAATGGGCTGCATTACATATTTCTGATCATGTCTGAATCCTTGTTCATAAATGTCATGAAATGGAGAATGATTTCTTAAATGTCTTATGATGCTCCTAGTAAGGGGGAGTTATTGGCTGAATGACCTGCAACTGAGATTCATACCTATCTTTCAAAACCTTCACTGAGTCTTCCTAAAAATCATGCATTAGAGTTCATACATTAATTGCATCAAGATCACTCAAAGCAAATATGAACCCATGCATTTAGATCATTCAAATAAAATCTAAAATTTTACATCACATTGCATACTGCATGTTTTCCCACTGTGTGCTTGCATGTAAATATATGCTATTTACCCCCGTCCTTTGGAATTTCTAAGACCTCATACTTCTTCCTAAATAATGTTGCATCTGAGTCTCATCACCGGTGTGTTTCATGTCACCCACTCAGGGGTAGTAAATTTTTGATAAGTACATCTAGATATGGGGAGCTGCACTATCATGTGTTCAATAAAATTTTTAGTATACATGCTAAATCAAATTCGCACACTTCTGTACTAAATGTGAGAGTATCGGCTCAAGTTCTTGAAGAAGTTAAGTATGCTTAATGGGGAGTTATACTAGGATGGGTGACCTGCTCGAGAAGTCCCCCATTCTGGACCCGATCACCCCTTAGTGTTTAACATAAGGATATAAGAATTTCTTTTCAACACTCTAGAGATATTAAACTTGCTGCATGTATGGTGAAGAGACAGTTGAGGAAAAACTACCTGTCTATTTTTTGTAAAAAGAATCTGAAAAAGACAATGAATGGCAGAGCAATACTCAATCTCACTAAGTAGATTGGATGCATGTCACCAGAGACGTGATATGGTTCATTTTGGAAAAGTGTTGTACTGAAGTATCTCTTCTCAGTTGAGGTGAGATGGTTAGTGCTCTGAGTAACCGGGGAGTCTAGCATGTGCTCCATGTAGGGCTGTCAATGGGACGGGCCCGGGCTCGACATTATATAAAAAATTCAAAGCCCGACTAAGGCCCGGCCCAGCCCGACAACTTAAATAAAATAATAAAAATTAATAGATTTAATATTATAAAACTTATAATCTCACTAAATTAATTAAAAATTTGATATTAATTACATAATTTGTGTGAAAAGAGAGTTTTAAAATTTTTAATTAAGTAAAATAATATAATTTTAACTAAATAATTTTTAAAATTTGAAGTGAGAATAAAAAAAGAGAACGGGCCGGGCAGGCCCGCGGGCCGAACTCAAAGCCCGAGCTAGGCTCGCGGGTCTAGTCGGGCCAGGCTTTTAGGCCCAACTAAAAACCCGCGGGCCGAAAACGACCTTGCGGCCCGGCCCAAAATCAGGCCAGGCCCGCGGGCTTGTCGGGCTTGCCCGGCCCATTGACAGCCCTAGCTCCATGTGTCTCCTCGCGTAAAAAGGAGTAGATTGAACCTGATCACTATTAGAAAAATTCAGATTGTCCTTGTGAAAATTTTAGAATTGAAAATTTCAAAAAAAATTGATTGAGGTAGAGCGAAGCCTTCAATACGTTGTTCTCTAGATTGGAATGCAGTCTGTGTAATTACTCTTGTGTTTAATTGAAAATCTGGATATCCATCTGGCTAAAGCCTATTTTCATGTTATTCACTTATACACTTGGCAATTTGATTTAATATGTATTTAGAAAATGGATTGATTGCATTGGCTTTTGCTTAGTTCTCATATATGATTGTACAATCCCCTGAAGTGTTACACATGATCATGTTGGTTGTATTGATTCATATGCATTTTTCCTACACCCATTCCTATTTATGGATAGAAAGGGGGAGCTATATTGTATATACCTGGACATGCTTGCTTGATTGCATAGTGCATAGCTCATAATTGCATTTAATGGGTCATCATTCATATGCATCAAGTTTCATGAATTCACCTTTTAAGAAAGCTAAAGGGTTGTTGCATGGATATTGCTTGGGCTATTATGTTCATACTAATTGTGAACTTGAGATATCATCTAAGAATGCCAACTTTCTTGATTGTTGGTAAAACATGATCCTCTGAACCTCTGAAGTTAGTTTTCACTGATCTCTGAAATTCATGCATTTGACTTCTCGAGAATGCTTTGACTGCATTCGAAAGAGAGAAATATGTGATCATTCATTTTACTTTTCATTGAATGACCCCCACTTTTTGATTATGTCAAAAGGGGGAGAAGAAATTTTGTGTCATAAAGTTTGTCATCATTAAAAGGGAGGAGATTGTTGTGTGCCTTGCATATGATTTTGATGATAACTAACTTTTATGTATATGTGTTTTTTGATGACTGCATGATGAATGTTGCTATGCCTCAGAATTTCAATGACCTGCTCAAAATGATGTATACACTTGTTTATAGCATGGTTATTGCGTGAATATGCTTGGTTGTGTAAATGGATGATATACACATTTGTTCAAAAGCCTTCGAATGATTGAAACAATTCATGGAGCTTGGACTTTCATATGGAGCTTAGCTTGGACTTTCATATGGAGCTAGAAATTAAACTTGACATTGTTGTTGAATGGTTCTTTGTGTTTACATGTGCTTGCACCTCCTTATCTTCCTTCTTTGAAGTTTGAATTACCAAGTTGATAAACTTGTCAATGTGAAAGATTTTGTGCTTTGAACTCACATTTCCTTACTTGAGGTCATGAGAGCAAAGATAGTAGTGTTCCAACTTGATCTACATGTTATATTGTTCACTCTCATTCAAAGAATGCTAAATACAAGGGAGGAGTTTATTTGATTTACAAATCCATACTAATTTGGTTTTTCTATGGTTTTTCAGGTTCAAACCATTAGAATTAATCATCTGGAATCAAGGGTCTTTGGTCACATTTATTCCATTGGGTTTTCATGGCTCAAAAGGGCTAAAAACTACTTTTTCACAACCTTCAGCAGAGGGCTCTACCCCTGTGGTCGACCCCCCCTGTGGGCTGGGCTGTCTGCTCAACAGAGAGAACTCCCAACTGAAGGGGTCGACCCCCCTCAGACAGAGTTCTGTCTGGGGTGTTTTTGTAGCAGAAAATGAGGGGGTCGACCCCCAGGGTTGACCCATTCCGTCACGGGAATTGCAAAACTCATTGAAACCCATTATTTTGACTTTAAAACTTTACGAAACTACCCCCCATTGTTTCCTAAACATATGTGGGTGTTTTAAAGACATTTTGGGAGGGTTTTATGTGTCTTTTGTCCACTCTCTATAGTATATATATATGAGCTACGATTTTGTGAAATAAGAACCCTAATGCTTGTTTGTTCTATCTTGTAGGTGAAGAAAAGGGGCAAAGCAACGAAGGAGCTCTTGAGGAAGGGTTTTCATCTGCATCAAAGGGTTTTTGGAGCTCGTGATAGAAGAGAAAAAGGAGCGGATCGAGGAGAGGAGCAAGATGATGGCGAGTTCGTGATCATCCGTCAATGAACCAAGGAGAACCATATCTTCTAGAGAAGGGGGAGTTCTATACATGATGGGTTTCTTGCTTTTAGTCTTTCTAGCATATCTTGGGCTTGAATGTATTCATTTGTGAATCTTTCATAAATTTCTGAACGATCTTTTTGTGTGGGTGTTCAGAGAGTGGGCACTCCGAGTGGTTGTGTTGACGCTTGTGCATCGTATTGTGTGGTAGATATCGGCGTGTGGTTTGGGGTTTTTACCCCGCGTGTGTTTGTGGGGAGAAACCCCCGTGTCTACTGCATTCGCAGCATGTGTGTTGGAGTTTTTACCCCGTGTGTGTGTGTGGGGGGGGGGGGGAGAAATCCCCATGTTTGCTGCATTTGCAGCGTGTTGGTCCCCGGGGTAGTCGATCGGACAAGAAGGGGGGTGGAATTGTCCCCCACGCAATATGGTAAATTAAAACTTTACGCAGCGGAATTAACAAATTTAATGAGATTGATGAAAATATACTAATACGTGTAAGTTAAGTTCTCTCAATCTCACCGATCTCACACGATCGACTAAACATATATATTATGCAAACCTACAACCACAAAGCAAATCACAATACACGGGGATTTTTAAGTTGGTTCGGGACCGCGATGGGCTCCCTACGTCCACCCCTTACCAAACCGGTAAGACTTAAGTCGCTGAAAAACCAGCACGGGGAAGACTCCCCAACGCGGAGCAAGGCTCTAACACACACGGGGATAAATCCCCAACACGGAGCATGGCTCCAACACATACGTAGGACGACGCCTGCACACACGCACACGAGTTTCAACAACCGCAGCACAATAAGCATACATGTACGTAGACGGTCCACACACACGAATATCTCTAGTTCAGAAAAATCAACACAAATATTCAAATCATGCTCAAACCACAATACTACTCATGATAACCATCACAAATGAGAAGAAATAAGATGTAGAGATTTTTCCCCCTTTGATTTCCAAAGCCATTGCATGTTGATGCTTGACTCTCGGATCGGATGATGGCGATTATTGGGTCCTCTTGTTCCTCTCGTCGATCTGCTCCTTTTCTTCTTCTTCCACGAACCCTAGAGATGCCTGGATGCAGATCAAATCCACTCCACAAGAGCTCCTTCTTCCTTTCCCCCCTTTTCTTCTCCTACAAGATAGAAAGAGTTAGCACAAATGGGGTTCTCACTCAAATTCGTAGGTCACATATGAGTATATATAAGAGACATGAGAAGACCCATATAGCCCACACAAAACCCTTAGAAAACCCCTCTAAGATGTGTATAATAACCCTAGGGGCAAATGGGTAAAAGTAGGGCACAAATGGATTAGGTTTAGATGATTTTTGGATCAACGTTTTTCAGTTTTCGCCATATTCGGTCGACCAATGAAAGGGGTCGGTCGACCAAATTTTACAGGCACAGAACTAGCCAACTCTGGCTAGTTCGGTCGACCGAACTGTCCAGTTCAGTCGACCAAACTCTGCAGTTCTCCAGACTATAGCAGTTCAGTCCAATGAGAGATGAAACCAAATGAAATAGAGAAAGGGTTAATGGATGAAACAATCAACCATGTATTCCTTGGTATTGAACAATGTAGAAACACATATCAACCACATTCTATCAAGATTAAAACTCTATATGAAAACTTACCAGTTTTCCCAAAAACACACACATGCAAAGTGCCAAGTTCTCACAATGAATTTTGATACCTTTGCATATGAGATGGACATTGCTTTCTAAACCTGCATAATAGAATAAATGAAGTTAAAACCATGTAAGTTCATCCACTTTGATGCCATCTAACATTTGATCAAAGTCTAGGTGTCTTGGGAGACTATTAAGCAATATGAACCATATTTTCAAAGCCATGAAATAATTCACACTTCATAACAAGAGAATTATATGATTCACTAAATGAAACTCAAAGACCTCTTGTAGAAGATACATGAAACACAAATTAAGCCCAATTTTCTCAATCCAAAGTTGAAGGCCCATTGGTCATTCACTCAACCAAAGTGTGAAAGCCATGTAATAACCATTCAATTCACATTCACTCAAGTTTTGTATGAATAGATTGAACATGATGCTAGCCCAAGAATCTCATGTAAGAGATGCATGAAAACATAAAGTTTTCCAACCAAGGATCAAGTTCATATAGATATGCATTTGTCCAATATGAGTACATCAAGTAACCAAGTTCCATTCAACACATTTTTGCCAATGTTTGAATGAGGGGTTCAACCTTTGCAACTTGCATGAAGGTCCTATAAAAAATATGCATGAAAATCCATTCCATTAATTCATACACATGAGAATATCATTCAACCAAAGATTGGGACAAATTTGACAAGTGTATAAGCAATGTAAAATGAAATAAAACATCAACTTCCCCGGATGAAATTGACAACCCCACGATGAAATTGGTTGGAACACAATCATGAAGTTCAAGCTAGAACTAAACCAACCCAAGGCCATGATATCAATGACGACATTTGAGTTCAGCATAAAAGACTTGCATAATGAACTTGTTCATATTAAAAAGCTATGAAACCTATTTGAAAACCCAACAATCTCAACCAAGGATCAATACCAAATAACCATGCATTTAAACAACTTGTTTGATCCATAAAAGTCCATTTGCCATCTCAACCATATTAGAACATCAAAAACACAAATGCTCATATGTAACCCATGCAAGCATAGCAGAGATCATGAGTGCACATTATCATCAAAAGCATATGCAAGCATACGCACACACAATATTTTGTTATCATCAAAACCAAGAGGGAGCACAACGAACCCAACACAGCATGTTGAGGAAGCCTCACCGGTTTGGTGAGGGGTAGATGTAGGGAGCCCATTGTGGTCCCGAACCACCTTAAAAATTATTGTGTCGTATCTGAATGCCTGTGTGATTGTCCATTTTCTCTATCTCCTTCATAGGTTTAAATTGACAATATCACACACACACAGACACTTGATCTAATTAGACTGCTTCACACATCTAATTTATACACACACAAGGAGCATATTTGTGTTTGGTTCTTCAAGTCACATTTGATTTTAAACGTCCATCAAATTGCCTCTTAGTTAATCAAAGTTTTGCCTAATTGTCTTAAGCATTGAGTTGAATTGCGCTGCGAGTAGGTTTGTGTTTTTAATTAGACATAGATTTTTATAGAGGGATCTATTCACCCCCCCTCTAGATCCATCTTCCTGCACTACGGGACCCAAGAGGAAGAAATGCTTCGGGGCTGCACCTGCAACATGGTGGCCATTCCACCCCCTGATAACATCAACGCCTCCCGGCGAGGAGAGCCGGTGGCCTCCCGAACTAGATAAAGGACTACAGCCCCGCTCGGGCTACAGCTAGCTCTAGAACAGATCGGCCGCGGCCGAGGTCATGGCCGGGGACGCGGTAGAGGCCGTGGGAGAATTCCTGAGCTACCCCTTCACCCGTCCACCTTTGACCCGGAGCGAATCATCCTCTTTCGACGAGAGGAACCTGCCCCCATTCCGGAGGTAGAAAATCAGAAAGGTGCCGGCATCTTCGACCCCTCCGGTGCGGAGGGGATAGTTGCAAGCATTCCAGTCCCTGCACCAGCTTGTTCCTCTTTCGCAGAACAAGCAGTACCGTCTCGTAAGGACGAGCCAACTCACCAGACACTCCCAGAAGAGCCATCATTGGCACCCCTGTTCCAGGAGTCCATAGGTGATCAGAGTCAGTCCGATCCCAGTGGCAAAGGCAAGGCAGTGCATCTCCCTGACGGGGAGCAACGTGGTAGCCTGCAGAAAGTTCAGTTAGACATACTCCCCTCCTTGGAGGATGCTTGAGCTCGAGCTGACCGGAAAGTCCTCCACTAGATGAAGCGCTTCCCCGCTAGCATTACGATTCGGGAAGCCATCGCTTGGATAATCTCACGCCCCGACGCGGAATATCGGGACTGACAGTAGAAATAAGTAATAATAATATGTTGATTTACAGACATGATATGCTAAAGATAAAAGATGACACACCACTATAAACAGAAATCAACTCCATTCACTAAATAATATTTACATAATCCAGATTTCCAATCACATAACTCCTTAAACACCCTTTTGACAACATCCTCTCAACACTATTACATTTGCTGACAGGAATTACAATTCTTTCAAACACACACTCTAAAACATAAATAGACACAAAACTACGACTAGATCCACAGGCTTCAAACTGGTTCGCTCCATTGCCATCACTCTTGCCCGTCCCCATCAGTCTGTGAATCCTCACCTGAGCTACCTGAAAAAGGGGGAACAACTGGGTGAGCGAACGCTCAGTAGGTAATAACAGGCAAGTTTAAGTAATTAACCAATTAAATTGCATGTTTAAGCTCGAAAATAAAGAACGAAATAAAATGACAATAAGACGAAACAATATAGTAAGAAGAAAAGCAAGAAAATGATATAACTGGACATTGGCCAACAAGCAAGAACTAACCAAGTCAAAAGAAGATTCAAGTAATAGATTATTATCGTAGACATCACGCTAGTCATGCACTCGGTGCAATGCCTCACCATGTCATTCAAACTCCCCGGGGCACAAGTACTTTTCGGGCGCTCCTTCCAGGACCAGACCGGGCCCTTATGATGCGTTGGCATTGATTTTTTGGATCCAAGATCCCAAGTTATGTCTAGACATTAATCAAATTAAATGGCTAATAATGTCAAGGTATACTTACCTCGGAGGATCCCAAGGATAAGTTGAAGAGATATTTTGACCAAAAATTCAAGTTATCAAGAACCACTCAGGTTCTTGGGTTCAAACACGAATAATCACGGAAAATCACTTCTGGATGATAAGCAATTTACACTGGGCCGCTCCACAAATACACGGTCGATACTGGACCATTTAGGATAGAAATGGGCTTAAGATCAGCCTCACCGAAGTCAAGGATATGTGGTCCATCTGGGACTGCTCTGGATAGAACGGTCAAGAATGGGCCGCACGTAGCTAGAAGGACTGGAAGCCCAAGAACACAGTAAATGGGCCTCATAGGGCCGCTCAACGGATGGACGGTCCAATAAGATCCGCTCTATGACGTGGGCAGTTCAAATTAGTCCTTTCAATAGAACTTAGCTCAAGGAAATAGAAATCTACCCAAATGGGCTTTGGGCTGTCATAAGTGGGGCAAAACTGAACTAGGTCTAGCCTACTATCCACTGGTCAGCCTAGGGCTTATTGGGTTGATCCAAACATGATTTGGTCGAAGATAGAACAAGGTTAATCGACGAAGGTAAGTGGCACTTGTCCAGGGTTGCACGGTTCTTAATGGGCTGCTCAGTGAGCCAGACGGTCCCTGTCGGGCCGCGCAAACCTCTGGGGGTCCAAGTTGAGCCGTGACTCACAACACGATAATCCAAGCGATTCGATCACGTACACAGGTTCAGGCTTTGGTGGTACAACTTGCCCGGCATCCTAGTGGGAATCCCAGGCTCGCGGGGGCTTACGGAGGTCCCGTAATGAAGGTCCTAGTCTCGACGGGAGGAATATCCGACGGAGAGTCCCAATCATTACAAGGAATGAGGCTATCAAATCATCGAAAATCAGTATGGCGGTCAGTCAATCCTACCGGAGTAGAACGACTGTCAAACAATCCTAATAGCATGAAATCATGGTTGAATTAACATATTGAAATAAATTAAGGCTATGCTGAAAGAATAATCAAACATTATGAAATCTATTCTCACATATGTTCCTTTTTCTTATGGGTTATTAACCTATCATTAGCCAAAATTCTACTAAGTTAAATCATGCTAAAAAGGAAAACAAGCAGTTCTGTACCATTGGGCGGTTCTGTCAGAGCCGCTCACTATCCTCGGCGGTCGCACGACAGGCCGTTCAGCCCTTTCGATCCTAAGGCCAGCTAGGGTGGAGCGGTCTGTAATGTGCCGCTGGGGAGCAGTGCACGGTCTGGGACTAGCCGCTTAAAGAGAAGGGCAGTTAGGGTTCTGTCGCACATTCCATAAAACCGATCAAATTAAAACACATGGACGGTCAGGAACTAGCCGCCTTCCCTGGTTGGGCGGTCTATCGTGAGGCCGCGCAAACCAACTCAATCCGCCACCCCTTTGCCTTGCCCGTCGCCGGCGGGGTCGGCTAGGGTTAGCAAAAAGGAACTAAATATGCATGATACAAGGCATAAAAGTTAGGGCTTTTATAGTCAAAAGAACAAGCATAACATGTTTTACAAGATAGCATGACCAATTTCATGTTTAGTGCCTGAAATCCCTACGTAAATCAAGATGGAATAATGTTAACCCTAGTTCAGGCATGCTTCCATGAAACCTCAAAATACTAATAGGATACTAGATTAAAATTTGGGCTTTCTAGACCAATCGAAAGAGGACAGAACAACGCTTATATTGATGTATCACACTTAGGGTTTGGCTTGCTATCAACTACCTTATTCGAATGATGAAGGAAGAAGAGGGATGTCGACGCGCTAGGTACACACCGCCAAAGATCGCCAGAATTCTCCCTCGATCGAGCTCCTCTCCGGCCGCCACATCAACTAAATGATTCTAGGGTTGCCAAGGGTCATTTTTATAGGTTAAATTGAGTCTAGGGAGTCCTAATCGCGAAGATAGAGTCCTATCATCGTGGACGTGCGAGATTCGTGCGAGACCGAGTCTATCCACTACTCCGCCGCCAAATACTCCTCCTAGGGTTAGGGTTTCAAAGATTAATTAGAGAGGAAACGAAGAGTTAATCTTAGCCTTTCATTTGCATCTGGTTTTAGCTTAAATGGTCGGGTATTGGGCTCGAATTTTGCGTTTTAAAGTCCGATTAGGCTAAGTGTGATTTCAAGCCCTAATCTATTAATTCGACTTGGTTAAAAATTTTATTTGGGCTGGTCATAGAAGATAATTTACTAAGCGCTTTGTCTACTACAAGATTCTAATTTTTCTAGATTTTTATAAAATGGTCGAATTTTGACTTATCTTATTCCTTAAGGAATCTCTTATTAATTTTCTCGAAATTTTTATTCTTTAATAAATCGGGGTGCTACACCCTCCCCCACTTAAAAGAATTTGGTCCTCCAAATTCTTTGCACTTAATAGAACGGGAAACGAGATAACTCACCTAGAATAAATCGGGATATTGCTTCTGCATGGTTTCTTCGGATTCCCAAGTAGCTTCTTCGGTTCCACGCCGACTCCACTGAACTTTTACCATGGGTGGTATAGAACGACTTCTGAGATGCTGCTGCTTACGATCCAAAATCTTGATAGTTCTTTCTTCATAAGTCAAATCTTCCTTCAGTTCCAAATCCACATGCTGAATGACATGAGTGGGGTCATACACATATTTTCGCAGCATAGACACATGGAAGACATTGTGTACTCCTGATAACTGAGGTGGTAGTGCTAAACGGTAAGCCACCTCCCCCACTCTTTTCAGAACTTCAAATGGACCCACATATCTTGGACTCAAGTTGCCTTGAATACCAAACCTGTGAATCCCTCTCATGGGAGAAACCTTCAAAAACACATGATCACCAACCTGAAACTCCAAGGCTCTCCTTCTGTTGTCGGCATAACTCTTTTGTCTTGATTGTGCTACTAGCAACCGATCTCTAATAACACGGATATTCTTGGACGATTCATAAATGAGATCTGGTCCGAGCCATTGCTTCTCACCTACCTCCTCCCAACATAACGGAGATCGACAGCTTCTTCCATACAAAGCTTCAAACGGAGCCATCTGAATGCTGGACTGATAACTATTGTTGTAGGTGAATTCAATCAAAGCCAAGTGATCACTCAAACTACCTCCAAAGTCAATCATGTAGGCTCTAAGCATATCTTCCACTATCTGGTTGATTCTTTCAGTCTGTCCGTCTGTTTGTGGATGAAAAGTAGTACTGAAATTCAGACGGGTTCCAAAAGATTCTTGCAATCCTTTCCAAAAATGTGAAGTGAATCTGGGGTCTCTATCAGACATAATGCTGACCGGAATACCATGGAGTCTTACAACTTCCTTCATATATAAAGCCGCCAAGACGTCAACTGTCCACTTGGACTTAATGGATAAGAAATGAGCAGACTTAGTCAACCTGTCAACAATAACCCATACTCCATCAAATCCACTGCGAGTCCTAGGCAAACCCATAATAAAGTCCATTCCAATACTCTCCCACTTCCATTGGGGTATATCAAGTGGTTTCAATTTTCCTGCAAGTTTAAAATGCTCAACCTTGACTTGCTGACACACTAAGCATCTACTCACGAATTCTGCAATTTCCTTCTTCATATTCGGCCACCAAAAGGATATTTTCAAATCCTTGAATATCTTAGTACCTCCAGGATGAATAGTGTATCTGGATCTATGAGCTTCTTCGAGAATCTTATTCTTGATTTCTGCTACATCAGGTACACAGGTCCTTCCTTGAAATAATAATCGACTGTCATCAGCTACCATGAAATCCGGTCTACTACTCAAACTCTCCTTGATCTCTACCAACTCTGGGTCATTGTCTTGTAAGGACTTGATTTCCATTAACAATTCTGGTCTGAGTTGAATCTGAGCGATCGTAACCCAATCCTTGTCAACATTGAGATCCAAACTAGCTAACTGCTCAAACAGCCTCCATTCTTGTAACATAAGATGCGACAATTTAGCTATTGGCTTGCGACTCAAGGCATCTGCTACTACATTCCCTTTTCCATGATGGTATTCTATAGAGAAGTCAAAGTCCTTTAAATACTCGAGCCATCTCCTCTGCCTCATATTGAGTTCCTTCTGAGAAAACAAATACTTCATGCTCTTATGATCTGAGAACACCGTAAACGTCTCTCCATACAAGTAGTGCCTCCATATCTTCAAGGCAAACACCACCACTGCAAGTTCCAAATCATGAATAGGATAGTTCTCTTCATGCTTCCTCAACTACCTAGAAGAATAGGCTATCACTTTCCCATGCTGCATGAGCACACAACCTAGACCAATGCCTGAAGCATCCATATACACCACGAAACCTCCTTCTCCTGATGGTAAAGCCAACACAGGGGCATTAGTTAGACATTCCTTCAAGGTCTGAAAACTTCTCTCGCAATCCTCGGACCAATCAAATTTGTTCTCCTTGCGGGTTAATCTTGTTAAAGGTACTGTAATTATGGAGAAATCCTTAATAAACCTCCGATAATAACCTGCTAGGCCTTGGAAACTTCTAACTTCAGTCACACTAGCAGGCCTATCCCAATTCTTTACTGCCTCTACCTTCGAGGGGTCAACGGAAATACCTTCCTTTGTAATAATATGCCCTAAAAAGGACACCACTTGCAGCCAGAATTCACACATACTAAACTTGGCGTATAGCTGATGGTCTCTCAATAATTGCAACGCCATCCTCAGATGTTCGGCATGCTCCTCCTTGCTCTTGGAATAAATCAAGATGTCATCAATAAACACCACGACCCATCGATCAAGATAGGGCCGAAACACATTGTTCATCAACTGCATGAAAGCTGCAGGTGCATTTGTTAGTCCAAAAGGCATAACCACAAATTCAAAATGCCCATACCTGCTACGGAATGTCGTCTTATAAATATCTTCATCCTTGATTCGCAGCTGATAATATCCTGATCGGAGATCAATCTTAGAAAAATGCTGAGCTCCTGCTATCTGATCAAATAATTCATCAATTCTCGGCAATGGGTACTTGTTCTTGATAGTCAGCTGGTTCAATTGCCGATAATCGATGCACAACCTCATCGAACCATCCTTCTTCCGGACGAACAAAACTGGGGCTCCCCAGGGGATGTACTTGGACGAATGAACCCCTTGTCAAGTAATTCCATTAGCTGTTGCTTCAATTCTCTCAGCTCCGCGGGAGACATACGATAAGGAGCTTTGGAAACAGGGTTCGCGCCAGGAACTAAATCAATAGAAAAGATAACCTCCCTCTCTGGCGGAAGTCCTGGCAATTCCTCAGGAAAGACATCCGAAAAATCTTAAATGACAGGAATATCCTTAATCTCGATTCTCTTCTCAGGGGTAGCATAAACAAAAGCTAGAAAAGCCTGACATCCTTTCCTCATCAACTTATCAGCTCGGAGGGCCGAAATAAGTGGCACAAACTTATGGTGCCTAACCCCTATAAAAGAAAGTCCCGGGTGTCTAGAGAAAGACACAGAACTGGAACTACAATGAACATTGGCCTCATGCTTAGCCAACCAATCTGCTCCTAGAATTACATCATAATCTTTCATATCCATACAAACTAAATCAGCTGTCAAGTTCTGTTCATTAATCATAACCTTACTAGAAGGATAGAAATACTTAATTGCTGAACTAGAAGTAATAGGGGTTGAAATCTCTAATGGGGAATTCATCAAGACCGGCTTCACAGCCAAAGACTTAGCAAATTTCTGAGAAACAAAAGAATGAGTGGCACCGGTATCAAAGAGAACGAATGCTGGCTTATCATGAATAACAAGAGTACCTTCAACGAGCCCACCCTCCTCAGTGGTTCCTGCATTATCTTCTTGTAGGGCTTGGAGCTTGCCCTGCCGCTTCTTGTTTCCTTGCGGCTTAGTCGGAGTCGCTTGATCTGACAAAAGGGGACACTCAAGAATACGATGGTCCCTGCTACCACAACGCAGACAGGCACCCAGCTTGTGCCAGCACTCTTCCATGATGTGACCTGAATGGTCACAAAACTTGCATAAGCCCTTAAACGGCACAATCGGGCCAGGCTTCTTGTCTTCATTCTTCGGGACCTTGCCCTTCTACGAACCAGACCCTGCATTGGGCCTCTTCTTGTCATTACCGGGTTTAGGGTTCCCGGACCCAGTAGGTTTCTCCTTCTTAACATTCTTCCCACGGATTCTCTCCGTCATCTCCAAGGTGTCTTCCAAAATCTGAGCTTTTATTACCATCTCCGCATATGTCTGAATTTCCATTGGCGCCAATTGATTAATATAATGTAACTTCAGCCCGTTTAGGAAACGCTTGGCCTTCATCTTCTCTGTGGATATCAAGTGAGTGGCATAACGAGACAATCGAGAAAATTGAGATTCATATTCTGCCACAGATAGATTTCGCTGCTTCAAAGCAGCAAACTCGGCCGCTTTCTTCTCTTAAATTCTATCGAAAAAATATTTACCATTGAAGAGTTCCTCGAACTCCTTCCACGAGACTTGTCTATCGCCGAGGGTAGCTTTCACTGCATCCCACCATGATCTCACATCACGTTCTAGCTGGAAAGTCGTTAGAAGAACACGCTCCTGGTCACTGCACTGCTATTGGGTGCGGATAAGACGACAACGGAGATCCAGAGGGGGGTGAATGGATCTTCTAAAGATTTTTGGCCAAATGAAAACCGTATGAAGAGATACTCACAAGGTCGATGGACAAATGCTCAAACAGCAAGGATGCAAACCCGATTGGTCACTAGGACAGCCAAGGGAATCACGGTCCTAGCAACCATCTAGCGATAATAATCACACAGTCAGTGCAATCAAACCATATCGACCCAATGCAATCATCTAGCGGAAGCAGAAACAGAAATCACAGATCAAACCACTGCACAAGGGATTTTTAGGTGGTTCGGTCACCAAGACCTACGTCCACCCCTCACTCCAAACCGGAGTGAGGCTTCCACTAGCAATGCTAGAAACAGCAGACTCAGTCTGCAAACAAGTGCTGCCAAACAGCTTGACCAGGGGAACAACCTCCCCTCTTCCTCCCAACTGGAGGGACACCCCAAGTGACTCCCAGCCACTTGGAAACCAGAGACACACAGTCTCTCTTCCTCCAGACCAGGAGGGAACACCTGGACTTGCAACCCACAAGAACAGAACCGGAGGACCAATCCTCCCTTCCTCCAAACCGGAGGGGAACCTAGAGACCCAAGTCTCTCTTCCTCTGAAACCCAGAGGGAAGCACAGGTGACACCAAGTCACCTGCAAACTAGAGGTCTCGGACCTCTCTTCCTCCATAAGGGAGGGAACCACTGATGACACTAAGTCACCAACAACCTAGAGAAACAAATCTCCCTTCTCCTGAAACCACAGGAGGAACCCGATCCCCAACAGGGCAATCGGGAGAAACACAAAGAAATGTAAACGAAACCAAGAAAGGGAAAATACAGTAATCAAAAAACTGTAAAGATGGTAGCACAACTGTGGCTCTCAAATAGAGCTGACTGGCCTGGATATGATCCATGGTCCAGCAGGAACAAATCTTCAAGTAGCTTTGCTTCTTCTCCTCTAACTCACTATCTCTTTCTCTTCTTCAATCACTCTCTACTTTCACGGCTTCTCTTTTCACTATCTCTCCTTCTTTCTATTACTGTCTCTCTTCTGCTCTGTCTATTCTTCTACTCAGGCTCACTCCTTTTCGTTCTTCCTTCTGGGGGCTTTTCTTCTCTTTTTCCAGCCATATCCTTTGAAGGGGCAAAGAGACCCTTATAGGGACAGAGCCTTCATGTGGATCAAGCAGCAGCTAGGGCGTGTGTGCTTCAGTACACGTGGCGGCTTCTTAGCATCTTGGATCACGTGCCAAGCGCCAGCCTCGGGTCACATGCCCAGTCATCTGCAAGATTAATGAAGAGTTCAGTCGATGAACAATATCAGCTGAAGACAGTGTACAGACTTTATTCAGCAGGCAAGACAATGGATGTATAGAGTTAGTCGTGTGAAGGAGGACGAGTGTATAGACTTTACGTTCAATATGCAACAGAATACTCTGTATGGACTTTGCATAGACGATGCATGAGACGAAAGCTCTGTACAGACTTGGTGTGCCGTGCATGAACAGTGCAGTGTATAGACTTATTGAAGTGCGAGCATTGCTGCTGCCAGTGTACAGACTTGATGTGCAATGCATGAACAACTGATGCAGTGTACATACTTGGTGTTAACATGCACGAGAGTAACGAGTGTATAGACTTGATGTTAACATGCATGAGAATAACGTGTGTATAGACTTGATGTTAACATGCATGAGAACCCAATGTACAGACTTGTTGTCCCTGCAGCAGATGACTCAAGTGTATAGACTTTGTACTTTGAAGGACAAAGCATGCTGTACAGACTTGAAGTGAAGACCAATGTATAGACTTCAAAGAATGGATGATCAGACAATGTATAGACTTCACAGTTCAGCTGCCAATGTATAGACTTGGAAAGCTTGAAGGCCAATGTACAGACTTGGAAGCTTGAACCAATGTATAGACTTGGAAGGCCTGAACCAATGTACAGACTTGGAAGCTTGAAGGCCAATGTGTAGACTTTACCAATGTATAGACTTGGGGTTCTGAACGTAGGTAAAGACTGGGAATGTACAGACTTGAAGAAATGACTTGAGACACAGACACGCTACACGATGTACAGACTTTGAGTGAAGGCATGAACAATGAATCAATGTATAGACTTGCACAATACTGCCAATGTATAGACTTTGATGCTCAACGGCAAAGTATAGACTTGCAAGTGTGAGACGCTAAATGAGACGATCGAATGTACGGACTTGAGCAATGTGCAGACTTTGCGTGCAGGTTGCCAACGTTGTATAGACTTGCTGCGTGCAGGCGGCCAACAATGTTTAGACATTACAAACCATGCTACAGTCCACTATATGGACTTTGAGTCCGTGTAGCTACAGTGCAGAGACCATGTACAGACTTGTACAGTGAATGCTCAAACGAATTGAGACACAGGATGAGACGGACGATGTATAGACTTCTAGACACTGTAGACTTGAACAGCGTGAGACGTTAACTAAGAAGGATGAGAATGTATAGACTTTAATGAAGAATGCACATGATGCAAAGGACTCTGTACACACTTGGCCAATGTACAGACTTAGCAGTAGCATGATGGTGAGTGCTGTACAGACTTCGTGTGCAATGGCCAACAATGTGCAGACTTAATGATCATGCAAGTGAGCGATTTATAGACTTGTGTTACGCATCGTAGGTAAAGATGAGGAGTGTATAGACTTTACCTTAAGACGCTGTATGTACAACCCAACCGATGTACAGGCTTGTTCCAGCAATGTACTGACTTAGAGTGAAGCACATATAGAAAGCAGTTGAGCAATGCACTAATGCAGGATAACACATCCATATGCCCAAGGCAGAACAATCATTTAGACCAATCATTCAGACACATATTCATGATATGCTATCATCAAAATCATTGAGTTCAGAATGCATGTCACAGTTAATGAATGAAACAAATACTGTATGAAGTAAACACATATGACATCAAACATATGAGACTCATAGTGTTTGTCATCATCAAAACATAATATCCAACAATCTCCCCCTTTTTGATGATGGCAACACTATGAGTCTCATGAATGAATATGAGTCTCATGAATGAAAGAAATGGAATATTATTCAGACTAGACTCATCAAAGTGTTCTCCCCCTTTGACTTCATCCAAAAGTAGAACAATACTTTGATAATCTAGTGATGTCATATGAGACACTCAAAATAGATCATCAGATGAGGGCAACACAATATCAGAAGCAGTTAAAGTAATTCTCCTCCTTAGTCAAACAACGTATGCAGACATGCATATGTAACTAATACTGAGAGAATGTAGACAAGCATCATAATCAGACACACTAGCACATTGTCCCCCTTGCAGACCGTCTCTCAAACAGATCAGAAAAATTCTTCCCTTATGATCCATGAGATAAGAGAAGCCTACAAGGAGGAGCTCTGGTTATCCAAAGACTGCAAGTACACAGGTTAAACTAAGAGATGTGCCTCTCATATATGAGAACCAATGTGAATCAAAACACAGTGATAGAGAGCAATAGGATGAGCAGATTCAACAATTAGTGAAAATTGAGATATAGAACTTTTCAGCTAGATACCAACTTCATAGAACAGAATTTTAAGTTCTAGATTCCTCCATTATAAAAGCTTATGAAAGCTTGATTGTCAGATATGGTTTAAGAATGATGTAAACCGAAATTTTTCCAAAAGAAATTGTACTCATATCTGAACCAACTCTTAATAAAAGGAACTACAAGCTCATATAAGATTCTAGTTCAACCAACTTCCATCTTAGTTTAGTTTCCATGACTGCTTTAAGAGAAACATAAGTGAATGCACCTAAATTTTAATTGTTCTTTTAGAAATTGATTTACACTTTTTCAAATTTTTTTTTAATTAACAATTTTGGTTTATCAGCACCTTTTGACGTGGGGAGACATCTTGATCAGAGGCCAGACTCCCCAGTTACTCAGTGTGACAACCGTATTGCTTCTCCCATTTTAGAGAACAGAGGTAGCATTAAAAGTATCATTGGCACGAGAATGCACCTTGATCAGAGGCCAGAATCCCCAGTTACTCAATACAACTATGCCATTGCTCTGCCATATTTTCATAATAATTTCTAATCATCTCTTTAAACAGAGTTAACCATGGTACTTCATGACACAATCCTTTGGACATGTTTCTCAGTAACCACAGTCATTGCTCTGTCCATACTTTTACCCAGAATGGATTCAGAACAAGTTAGAAGTTTAGGAAAAATCACATACACTATATATCTTAGTCAACGTAGACATGGATATCAACTTTTCAGATTTCAGAAAGTCTTACATGAATTTACATGAAGCAGACAGTTAAAGTTTATTAAGAGGTTGAAACAGATATTTTCAAGTTCCTTGTGTCCAAACAAGAGTACATAAGACTTAAACCAATTCCAGTTAACAAATGTTATTAAGCATGTATAATGGAAGGTTCCTCATTAAAGATGTTTTAACATTTATGAAGTAGTACTCATGCTGAAGGTTTACTTCATATCTCAGCTCAGTAATTCAAGTGAGAATATTCAACAGACAGCATGGATTCTGAAAAATTGTAGCAAAGGAGCTACTCTTGAGCAAAGAAGTTCAAAGTTGACTGAATAGAGGTGAAGCTCTCCTTCAGCAGATTTAGGAGAGGCAGACAGATACCAATAAGGTATAAATTCAGATTATGAACAACTTCAGAAGCAGTCAAGAAAGATCATTTGATACCACTTTGATGATGGAATCACTAACACTACAGATATGACAAGATGAATCAAATAGATGGACAGGAAGAGTTCAGACAAAGACACAACTGAACGGATTAAGCATCCTCCCCCTATCTATATGCAGTGAGACACTTCCTTCCCCCCTTTTTTTGATTTTCAAAAATAAGTGATATGCTATGCTATGACTCCCTCTAACTAAAAACACGGAATCATCTTATAGGTCATGAAGACAATGCAGATGATGAATTACTATGCAACAACAGATTTAACATGCTATGCAGTAAATCTAAAAATAGTTGTGTGATTTCAAGAGTATGAATAATGCTCCCCCTAAATGTATGCATTCAATCTATCCTTTTGGTATTTTCAATGTAATGAAATGCAATGCAATTTACTACATGTATGCACGGGCATGAAGCAAAATATTCACATGAAGATGCAGACATTCTCTGATATGCAAATTTGACCCTTGTTACTTGGCTAAGGCAAGCCTCTACGCATAGTAAGAACCTTCAGACAGATTTCCTCTGCCCTTTAGTAGCTTACCATTTGATATACCAAAGTGGTCATGCATGACAATGTAATACCAACAGTCCTATATGCATCAGATTTTCAATGATTATATGTCAAGTGCATGTATATGCAATTAACATATATGCACTGTTGACAGATAAAATATGAACAAATATAAAGATGAGACCAGACCAGCAACGAAGACTGGAAGATTTATGCAAAGTCAGGATTGAGGGAGAGCCCTCACCACCAACTACTTGCCCGGCCAAGACCTTCTCAGGCCTGGCTGATGTCCGGTGTCGTCGTCGTCCAAACGGCAATACTGATGAAACTCCGGTCTATTGACTGATGAGAAACCTCTGGATTATTCAGATGATGATGCATACAAGAGGCCTTCGTTAGTTCCAATATGATCAAAGGAACCCAACGAAGCTAAGGACAATAGGAGCTTTAAAGGGGGAAAAAGCCTTAAATGGGCCTATTGAATGGGCTTCAATGAGA
>JAHNEJ010001157.1:0-124585 GCA_022559845.1 Amorphophallus konjac
TGTGAAATACTGATCCGATCGGCATTCCGATCATTCCAACACGACCTGGGAGGTAGACGTGACTTGTCAGAGCTGACGGATTCCAAATCGGACATCCGGTTCGAGCCCCACGCTCAAAAGTGCATTTTGTAAATGCACTTGGTTTCAAATCAAAGCAGTCGGGGTCCGGGGGTCCAGAATGTGAAATACTGATCCGATCGGCATTCCGATGTTCCAACACGACCTGGGAGGTAGACGTGACTTGTCAGAGCTGACGGATTCCAAATCGGACATCCGGTTCGAGCCCCACGCTCAAAAGTGCATTTTGTAAATGCACTTGGTTTCAAATCAAAGCAGTCGGGGTCCGGGGGTCCAGAATGTGAAATACTGATCGATCCATCGCATCGATTCCAACACGACCTGGGAGGTAGACGTGACTTGTCAGAGCTGACGGATTCCAAATCGGACATCCGGTTCGAGCCCCACGCTCAAAAGTGCATTTTGTAAATGCACTTGGTTTCAAATCAAAGCAGTCGGGGGTCCAGAATGTGAAATACTGATCCGATCGGCATTCCGATCATTCCAACAGACCTGGGAGGTAGACGTGACTTGTCAGAGCTGACGGATTCCAAATCGGACATCCGGTTCGAGCCCCACGCTCAAAAGTGCATTTTGTAAATGCACTTGGTTTCAAATCAAAGCAGTCGGGGTCCGGGGGTCCAGAAGTGAAATACTGATCTGATCGGAACTCCGATCGTTCCAAACCCACTACCTGGAGGTAGACGTGACTTGTCAGAGCTGACGGATTCCCAAATCCGGACATCCGGTTCGAGCCCCACGCTCAAGTGTATTTTGTAAATGCACTTGGTTTCAATCAAGCAGTCGGGGTCCGGGGTCCACAATGTTAAATAGTGATCCATTGGCATTCCGATCGTTCCAACACGACTTGAGAGGTAGACGTGACTGCTCAGAGCTGGACGGATTCCAAAACGACATCCGGTTCGAGCCCTCACGCTCAAAAGTGCATTTTGTAAATGCTAGCTTGGTTTCAAATCAAAGCAGTCGGGCTCCAGGGTTCCAGAATGTGAAATACTGATCCGATCGGCATTCCGATCGTTCCAACATGACCTGGGAGGTAGACGTGACTTGTCAGAGCCGACGGATTCCAAATCGGACATCCGGTTCGAGCCCCACGCTCAAAAGCGCATTTTGTAAATGCACTTGGTTTCAAATCAAAGCAGTCGGGGTCCGGGGGTCCAGAATGTGTAATACTGATCCGATCGGTATTCCGATTGTTCCAACATGACCTGGGAGGTAGACGTGACTTTTTAGAGCTGACGGATTCCAAATCGTACATCCGGTTCGAGCCCCACGCTCAAAAGTGCATTTTGTAAATGCACTTGGTTTCAAATCAAAGCAGTCGGGGTCCGGGGGTGCAGAATGTGAAATACTGATCCGATCGGAATTCCGATCGTTCCAACACGACCTGGGAGGTAGACGTGACTTGTCAGAGCTGACGGATTCCAAATCGGACATCCGGTTCGAGCCCCACGCTCAAAAGTGCATTTTGTAAATGCACTTGCTTTCAAATCAAAGCAGTCGGGGTCCGGGGGTCCAGAATGTGAAATACTGATCAGATCGGCATTCTGATCGTTCCAACATGACCTGGGAGGTAGACGTGACTTGTCAGAGCTGACGGATTCCAAATCGGACATCCGGTTCGAGCCCCACGCTCAAAACTACATTTTGTAAATGCACTTGGTTTCAAATCAAAGCAGTCGGGGTCCGGGGGTCCAGAATGTGAAATACTGATCCGATCGACATTCCGATCATTCCAACACAACCTGGGAGGTAGACGCGACTTGTCAGAGCTGACGGATTCCAAATCGGACATCCGGTTCGAGCGCCACTCTCAAAAGTGTATTTTGTAAATGCACTTGGTTTCAAATCAAGGCAGTCGGGGTTCGGGGGTCCAGAATGTGAAATACTGATCCGATCGGCATTTCGATCATTCCAACATGACCTGGGAGGTAGACGTGACTTGTCAGAGCTGACGGATTCCAAATCGGACATCCGGTTCGAGCGCCACTCTCAAAAGTGCATTTTGTAAATGCACTTGGTTTCAAATCAAAGCAGTCGGGGTCCGGGGGTCCAGAATGTGAAATACTGATCCGATCGGCATTCCGATCATTCCAACACGACCTGGGAGGTAGACGTGACTTCTCAGAGCTGACGGATTCCAAATCGGACATCCGGTTCGAGCCCCACGCTCAAAAGTGCATTTTGTAAATGCACTTGGTTTCAGATCAAAGTAGTCGGGGTCCGGGGGTCCAGAATGTGAAATACTGATCCGATCGGTATTCCGATCGTTCCAACACGACCTGGGAGGTAGACGTGACTTCTCAGAGCCGACGGATTCCAAATCGGACATCCGGTTCGAGCCCCACGCTGAAAAGCGCATTTTGTAAATGGACTTGGTTTCAAATCAAAGCAGTCGGGGTCCGGGGGTCCAGAATGTGAAATACTAAACCAATCGACATTCTGATCATTCCAACACTACTTGGGAGGTAGACGTGACTTGTCAGAGCTGACGGATTCCAAATCGGACATCCGGTTCGATCCCCACGCTCAAAAGTGCATTTTGTAAATGCACTTGGTTGAAAATCAAAGCAGTCGGGGTCCGGGGGTCCAGAATGTGAAATACTGATCCGATTGACATTCTGATCATTCCAACACAACCTGGAAGGTAGACGTGACTTGTCAAAGCTGACGGATTCCAAATCGGAGACCCGGTTCGAGCCTCACGCTCAAAAGTGCATTTTGTAAATGTACTTGGCTTCAAATCAAAGCAGTCGGGGTCCAGGGGTCCAGAATGTGAAATACTGATCCGATCGGCATTCCGATTGTTCCAACACCACCTGGGAGGTAGATGTGACTTGTCAGAGCTGACGGATTCCAAATCGGACATTCGGTTAGAGCCCCACGCTCAAAAGTGCATTTTGTAAATGCACTTGGTTTCAAATCATAGCAGTCGGGGTCCGGGGGTCCAGAATGTGAAATACTGATCCGATCAGCATTCTGATTGTTCTAACACGACTTGGGAGGTATACGTGACTTGTCAGAGCTGACGGATTCCAAACCGGACATCCGGTTCGAGCCCCACGCTCAAAAGTGCATTTTGTAAATGCACTTGGTTTCAAATCAAAGCAGTCGGGGTCCGGGGGTCCAAAATGTGAAATACTGATCCGATCGGCATTCCGATCGTTCCAACACGACATGGGAGCTAGACGTGACTTATCAGAGCTGACGGATTCCAAATCGGACATCCGGTTCGAGCCCCACGCTCAAAAGTGCATTTTGTAAATGCACTTGGTTTCAAATCAAAGCAGTCGGGGTCCGGGGGTCCAGAAGGTGAAATACTGATCTGATCGGCATTCCGACAGTTTCAACACGACCTGGGAGGTAGACGTGACTTGTCAGAGCTGACGGATTCAAAATCGGACATCCGGTTCGAGCCCCACGCTCAAAAGTGCATTTTGTAAATGCACTTGGTTTCAAATCAAAGCAGTCGGGGGTCCGGGGGTCCAGAATGTGAAATACTGATCCGATCGGCATTCTGATCGTTCCAACACGACCTTGGAGGTAGACGTGACTTGTCAGAGCTGACGGATTCCAAATCGGACATCCGGTTCGAGCCCCACGCTCAAAAGTGCATTTTGTAAATGCACTTGGTTTCAAATCAAAGCAGTCGGGGTCCGGGGGTCCAGAATGTGAAATACTGATCCGATCGGCATTCCGATCATTCCAACACGACCTGGGAGGTAGACGTGACTTGTCAGAGCTGACGGATTCGGAATCGGACATCCGATTCGAGCCCCACGCTCAAAAGTGCATTTTGTAAATGCACTTGGTTTCAAATCAAAGCAGTCGGGGTCCGGGGGTCCAGAATATGAAATACTGATCCGATCGGCATTCCGATCATTCCAACACGACCTGGGAGGTAGACGTGACTTCTCAGAGCTGACGGATTCCAAATCGGACATCCGGTTCGAGCCCCACGCTCAAAAGTGCATTTTGTAAATGCACTTGGTTTCAAATCAAAGTAGTCGGGGTCCGGGGGTCCAGAATGTGAAATACTGATCCGATCGGTATTCCGATCGTTCCAACACGACCTGGGAGGTAGACGTGACTTCTCAGAGCCGACGGATTCCAAATCAGACATCCGGTTCGAGCCCCACGCTCAAAAGCGCATTTTGTAAATGCACTTGGTTTCAAATCAAAGCAGTCGGGGTCCGGGGGTCCAGAATGTGAAATACTAAACCAATCGACATTCTAATCGTTCAACATGACTTGGGAGGTAGACGTGACTTGTCAGAGCTGACGGATTCCAAATCGGACATCCGGTTCGAGCCCCACGCTCAAAAGTGCATTTTGTAAATGCACTTGGTTGAAAATCAAAGCAGTCGGGGTCCGGGGGTCCAGAATGTGAAATACTGATCCGATTGACATTCTGATCATTCCAACACAACCTGGGAGGTAGACGTGACTTGTCAGAGATGACGGATTCCAAATCGGACATCCGGTTCGAGCCTCACGCTCAAAAGTGCATTTTGTAAATGCACTTGGCTTCAAATCAAAGCAGTCGGGGTCCGGGGTCCAGAATGTGAAATACTGATCCGATCGGCATTCCGATTGTTCCAACACGACCTGGGAGTTAGACGTGACTTGTCAGAGCTGACGGATTCCAAATCGGACATCCGGTTCGAGCCCCACGCTCAAAAGTGCATTTTGTAAATGCACTTGGTTTCAAATCAAAGCAGTCGGGGTCCGGGGGTGCAGAATGTGAAATACTGATCCGATCGGCATTCCGATCTTTCCAACACGACTTGGGAGGTAGACGTGACTTGTCAGAGTGACGGATTCCAAATCGGACATCCGGTTCGAGCCCACGCTCAAAAGTGCATTTTGTAAATGCACTTGGTTTCAAATCAAAGCAGTCGGGGTCCGGGGGTCCAGAATGTGAAATACTGATCCGATCGGCATTCCGATCGTTCCAACACGACATGGGAGCTAGACGTGACTTATCAGAGCTGACAGATTCCAAATCGGACATCCGGTTCGAGCCCCACGCTCAAAAGTGCATTTTGTAAATGCACTTGGTTTCAAATCAAAGCAGTCGGGGTCCGGGGGTCCAGAATGTGAAATACTGATCCGATCGGCATTCCGATCGTTCCAACACGACATGGGAGCTAGACGTGACTTATCAGAGCTGACGGATTCCAAATCGGACATCCGGTTCGAGCCCCACGCTCAAAAGTGCATTTTGTAAATGCACTTGGTTTCAAATCAAAGCAGTCGGGGTCCGGGGGTCCAGAATGTGAAATACAGATCCGATCGGCATTCCGACAGTTTCAACACGACATGGGAGGTAGACGTGACTTGTCAGAGCTGACGGATTCAAAATCGGACATCCGGTTCGAGCCCCACGCTCAAAAGTGCATTTTGTAAATGCACTTGGTTTCAAATCAAAGCAGTCGGGGTCCGGGGGTCCAGAATGTGAAATACTGATACGATCGGCATTCCGATCGTTCCAACACGACTTGGGAGGTAGACGTGACTTGTCAGAGCTGACGGATTCCAAATCGGACATCCGGTTCGAGCCCCACGCTCAAAAGTGCATTTTGTAAATGCACTTTGTTTCAAATCAAAGCAGTCGGGGTCCGGGGGTCCAGAATGTGAAATACTGATCCGATCGGCATTCCGATCATTCCAACACGACCTGGGAGGTAGACGTGACTTGTCAGAGCTGACGGATTCCGAATCGGACATCCGATTCGAGCCCCACGCTCAAAAGTGCATTTTGTAAATGCACTTGGTTTCAAATCAAAGCAGTCGGGGTCCGGGGGTCCAGAATATGAAATACTGATCCGATCGGCATTCCGATCATTCCAACACGACCTGGGAGGTAGACGTGACTTCTCAGAGCTGACGGATTCCAAATCGGACATCCGGTTCGAGCCCCACGCTCAAAAGTGAATTTTGTAAATGCACTTGGTTTCAAATCAAAGCAGTCGGGGTCCGGCGGTCCAGAATGTGAAATACTGATCCGATCGGCATTCCGATCATTCCAACACGACCTGGGAGGTAGACGTGACTTGTCAGAGCTGACGGATTCCGAATCGGACATCCGATTCGAGCCCCACGCTCAAAAGTGCATTTTGTAAATGCACTTGGTTTCAAATCAAAGCAGTCGGGGTCCGGGGGTCCAGAATATGAAATACTGATCCGATCGGCATTCCGATCATTCCAACACGACCTGGGAGGTAGACGTGACTTCTCAGAGCTGACGGATTCCAAATCGGACATCCGGTTCGAGCCCCACGCTCAAAAGTGCATTTTGTAAATGCACTTGGTTTCAAATCAAAGTAGTCGGGGTCCGGGGGTACAGAATGTGAAATACTGATCCGATCGGTATTCCGATCGTTCCAACACGACCTGGGAGGTAGACGTGACTTCTCAGAGCCGACGGATTCCAAATCGGACATCCGGTTCGAGCCCCACGCTCAAAAGTGCATTTTGTAAATGCACTTGGTTTCAAATCAAAGCAGTCGGGGTCCGGGGGTCCAGAATGTGAAATACTAAACCAATCGACATTCTAATCGTTCAAACATGACTTGGGAGGTAGACGTGACTTGTCAGAGCTGACGGATTCCAAATCGGACATCCGGTTCGAGCCCCACGCTCAAAAGTGCATTTTGTAAATGCACTTGGTTGAAAATCAAAGCAGTCGGGGTCCGGGGGTCCAAAATGTGAAATACTGATCCGATTGACATTCTGATCATTCCAACACAACCTGGAAGGTAGACGTGACTTGTCAGAGATGACGGATTCCAAATCGGACATCCGGTTCGAGCCTCACGCTCAAAAGTGCATTTTGTAAATGCACTTGGCTTCAAATCAAAGCAGTCGGGGTCCAGGGGTCCAGAATGTGAAATACTGATCCGATCGGCATTCCGATTGTTCCAACACGACCTGGGAGTTAGACGTGACTTGTCAGAGCTGACGGATTCCAAATCGGACATCCGGTTCGAGCCCCACGCTCAAAAGTGCATTTTGTAAATGCACTTGGTTTCAAATCAAAGCAGTCGGGGTCCGGGGGTGCAGAATGTGAAATACTGATCCGATCGGCATTCCGATCTTTCCAACACGACTTGGGAGGTAGACGTGACTTGTCAGAGTTGACGGATTCCAAATCGGACATCCGGTTCGAGCCCCACGCTCAAAAGTGCATTTTGTAAATGCACTTGGTTTCAAATCAAAGCAGTCGGGGTCCGGGGGTCCAGAATGTGAAATACTGATCCGATCGGCATTCCGATCGTTCCAACACGACATGGGAGCTAGACGTGACTTATCAGAGCTGACAGATTCCAAATCGGACATCCGGTTCGAGCCCCACGCTCAAAAGTGCATTTTGTAAATGCACTTGGTTTCAAATCAAAGCAGTCGGGGTCCGGGGGTCCAGAATGTGAAATACTGATCCGATCGGCATTCAGACCGTTTCAACACGACCTAGGAGGTAGACGTGACTTGTCAGAGCTGACGGATTCCAAATCGGACATCCGGTTCGAGCCCCGCGCTCAAAAGTGCATTTTGTAAATGCACTTGGTTTCAAATCAAAGCAGTCGGGGTCCGGGGGTCCAGAATGTGAAATACTGATCTGATCGGCATTCTGATCGTTCCAACACGACCTGGGAGATAGACGTGACTTGTCAGAGCTGACGGATTCCAAATCGGACATCCGGTTCGAGCCCCACGCTCAAAAGTGCATTTTGTAAATGCACTTGGTTTCAAATCAAATCAGTCGGGATCCGGGGGTCCAGAATGTGAAATACTGATACGATCGGCATTCTGATCATTCCAACACGACTTGGGAGGTAGACGTGACTTGTCAGAGCTGACGGATTCCAAATCGGACATCCGGTTCGAGCCCCACGCTCAAAAGTGCATTTTGTAAATGCACTTGGTTTCAAATCAAAGCAGTCGGGGTCCGGGGGTCCAGAATGTGAAATACTGATCCGATCGGCATTCTGATCGTTCCAACACGACCTGGGAGGTAGACGTGACTTGTCAGAGCTGACGGATTCCAAATCGGACATCCGGTTCGAGCCCCACGCTCAAAAGTGCATTTTGTAAATGCACTTGGTTTCAAATCAAAGCAGTCGGGGTCCGGGGGTCCAGAATGTGAAATACTGATACGATCGGCATTCCGATCGTTCCAACACGACTTGGGTGGTAGACGTGACTTGTCAGAGCTGACGGATTCCAAATCGGACATCCGGTTCGAGCCCCACGCTCAAAAGTGCATTTTGTAAATGCACTTGGTTTCAAATCAAAGCAGTCGGGGTCCGGGGGTCCAGAATGTGAAATACTTATCCGATCGTTATTCCGATCGTTCCAACACGACCTGAGAGGTAGACGTGACTTGTCAGAGCTGACGGATTCCAAATCGGACATCCGGTTCGAGCCCCACGTTCAAAAGTGCATTTTGTAAATGCACTTGGTTTCAAATCAAAGCAGTCGGGGTCCGGGGGTCCAGAATGTGAAATACTGATCCGATCGACATTTCGATTGTTCCAACACGACTTGGGAGGTAGACGTGACTTGTCAGAGCTGACGGATTCTAAATCGGACATCCGGTTCGAGCCCCACGCTCAAAAGTGCATTTTGTAAATGCACTTGGTTTCAAATCAATGCAGTCGGGGTTCAGGGGTCCAAAATGTGAAATACTGATCCGATCGGCATTCCGATCATTCCATCACGACCTAGGAGGTGGACGTGACTTGTCAGAGCTGACGGATTCCAAATCGAGCATCCGGTTCGAGCCCCACACTGAAATAACTCAATTCAAAACTATGTTAGTTTTCAAATTTTAGTTTAGAATAATTCAAAGAAGTAGGTTCTACAATTGATATCTTTACGGTCTTTGATATTATGTTTGATTTAAATTCATGTAATCTAATAAAATATTTAATTTATCTTTATACTAATCTTTTTATCTATGTATGTTTTTCTTAATATAGGAGGATTCTTCTGCGAGCGGTACCAGAGGGGATGAGCAGGGCGGGGGGGATGAAGATATGGACGATCTGGAGGATATTTGTTGATTTTGTTGTATTTTTTTTCTGTAACGTTGATGAGTTTATTCTGATATTTGATGTAATTTTAATTAAGTTTGATTTTTTATTTTTGTTCGTATGTATTTTTATTTTCGATGATTTTGTAAATAGGTTTCTAATACAAATTTACAGTTTTTTAAAAAAAGGAGAAAATAAATTTCGGACGGATTTTGAGACGGATCCGTCTCAAATTTGAGACGGATTTAGGGACAGAAATTAGGTCGTCTCAAGAAATTTCAGACGGATAGGTAGACGGAATTGAACCCGTCTCAATAACCGTGCGAATTAACGACGGAAATTAGGCCGTCTCAAATTGAAGTTGGAATTTTAAAGAAATTTCAGACCGATAGGTAGACGGAATTTAGTCCGTCTCCATTACCGTGCACAATTGGTGACGGAAATAACGACAGAAAATAGTTCCGTCGGAAATTTCAGATGGATATTTAGACGGATTTATTCCGTCGTAAAAGTCAGACGGATTTGAAGACGGAACTTTCCGTCCGAATTTGTTTCATTACCGACGAAAGTTTCGACGGATTATTTTTCCGTCGGCAGTTTAGGACGGATATTAGGACGGAAGAAAATCCATCGGTTATTTGTGACCCTTTTTTTAAGACGGCCATATTCCGTCCGAAATCCGTCGCAAATCCGTCGCAAAATCGTTTAGCGATGGATTTTGCGACTGATTTGGGACGGAATATGGCCGTCGCTAAAACCGCTTTTTCTTGTAGTGACAGCCTTGTAACGCCCCTGTGTGGGTGCGTCAGAGCGGACGCGTTCCCACCTTGTAATGCACCAGAGTTGGTCCGTTACAGCCTGTGACACACCGAGAGGGACGCGTCACAGTTGGTTTCATCTTGTCTTGTGACGCACCAGGGCTAGCGCGTCACAGACTGTGACGCACCAGGGTAGGCGCGTCACAACCGGTTTGCACCGAGCGTCTGACGGCCCTGTGTTGGTGTGTCAGAGTGGCTGTCACGGTCGAGGCTTGGACCGTTACAAACTGTGACGGCCCGAGGTTAGACTGTCAGGCTCTGTGTTGCGCCGAGGTGAGTTTTCGTGTTCTTCGCCCTGTTCCGCGATGTGTGGATCCCCGGTCGACCCGGTTGGGACCCAATGGTTGACCTGCGGTCTCGTGAGTGTTCCAGACACCCCGAGGGTTTTGTGTCCGTGTCTTGAGGGTGTCGGGAGGACCGTGTTATCTCATTTAGCGTGCCCATGGGTTTGAGAGTCCGGGTGACTCCTCGTGTGCCGGGCTTTTGTGTCACGCTTGACCGACTCACCGTGCATCGGTGTGAGTGCGGTGGGGTCTCCCCCGCATGCCGTGAGTTTTCCTGGAAGATGATTCCCGAGTGGGCCATGTGTTTGGCCTTGGACTGCGAGTCCAGTTATCGGCGTGGCAGCTTGTGCGTTGCCCTGGGAATCGTGCTTCTGTGCTTTCTGCATGGGCCATGTGTGTGGCGTTGGACCGCAAGTCCAGTTGTCCAGCCTAGAGTTGGAGGTTTCCCGTTGTTCCCTAAGAGTGGGATTCAGTTTGGCGGCCTGTGAGCTACCTTGGGAACCGTGCTTCTGTGTTTCCTTGTGGATGTGAGTCTCGTTTCTTCTCCGACCGTGGTCACCGTGCGACAGTGCTGGTATGTGGGACGATCCCCGTACTTCTTCGGGTGCGGACGTTGTTTTCCGTTGACTTGAGAGTCTACTCCGTAGTTACCCTCCACTAGTCGTAGCTTGCTTACACGCGTGTGGTCCCACCAGGGAGTGGTGGAGAGACTACCCTTAAAGACGGGTTGTGGACCGGTTTCCGTCGGGCCCCTCGTCGGTAGCCAGAGTCCGGCTCCAGGGAAAAATCGGTCAGAGGGCCCGACCAAGGACGTGCGGTCTGTGTGTGCACACGTGGTTGAGGGCAGTTGGACCCACGCTGACGGGCGTGACCCCAGCTAGTCACTTGTTTGTGGTTACTTGTGCGGTGTCCGTGCCTTTGGTAGGCGCTACCACGTCAGGCAGTTCACCTGCGGTGCGGTGTAAGACGTCAGGGGACGCTACCGACTGTGCTTCTAGTGGGAGGTACTCCTGTCGAGTCGGGAGTGACAGACTGTCAGTTTCCGTGACTTTGACCTTCGGATTTTCGGTCGTGTTGACCGTTGAGTTTCGGTTATTTCATCGTGGCACGTGTGTCGATTTTCACACCGTGAGACTAGTGCTAGTGGCTTTACCGAGGTTGCGTTTTGTTGTGCGGTACCCATGACCAGGCGGTCAGGGTTGCACCTTGGACAGCGTGTCCAGGTTGGCCATGTTATGGGAGACAGGCCTCTACGACGTGGTTGCCGTGGGTTTTTACTTCGGTAAGTGGTACTAGTGTAGTTCGGTAGCCCCTGACCGTAAGATCGGGGTGTGTTTCTGGTACAATAGGAGTAGCTGTAGTGCCGAGTTTTGACCGGCCACCGGTTCATTGTTCCTGCTGTAGTTGTAGCTTTCCTTTTCGCTACCGCCGTCGTTTTCGGTAGGGGTTCCGCGGGATCCCTGCTGAGTCTCTGTTTTGGAGACTCATTCCCTGCTTTTCAGGTGTGGCGATTCTTCCTCGAGGTTTGAGGGCGCAGTGTGGAGGTTCTCAGTTGCCAGCTCGCCGGGCCGAGTGTTCACTTGGCATGTGGTACATTTTACTATTTTAGACTGTACTTTCTGTTGGACTGGACTCTGTTGTAGCTGTAGTTGTTTATTTATTTATGTTAATTGTTGAATTTTCCTGCTTTATTTCCTATTTATTTGTACCTCCACACTCCTTTTAGCCCTTCCGAGCCCTCCCGGCTCGTGGGCGGCGATTCGAGTCTCGGGTTAGCGGGCCTTCCCGGTAATCGGATTCCCGGGTCGTTACAGCTAGTATTAGAGCCGTGGTTGTGGACGTACATAGGAATTCAAAATATTGCAGTGATCAAAGTCCATGAGGTCCAGTACAGTCGGCAGCTGGCATTGGGTTTTGTCTTCGCTTTCCGCCTAGTTTCTCGCTTGAGAGCTTGAGTGTGTTACGTGGCGCTGTGAAAGTGGTTGCTGTCCGCGACTTTCGTGCCAGCATGGGGTCTAAGGATCGAGGTGGAGAGCCTTCTCCCTCATCGGTGGTGGCCCTGGTTGTGCTGCTTTGGGCAGAGGTTGCTGGCAGGCGTGAACTCGCAGTGCTGCATTCGAGGTGTCTGTAGCGTGGTCAGGTGGCTGGAGAGGATTGTTCGTGGTTAAGTGGCCGTGAGCGTGCTTTGAGGGAGCTGCTGTCGGTTCTGGCCACTCCAGCTTGAGGTTTGTCCAACTCTTGAGGTGTTCTGGTCGAGAAGTGTGCTCGGGTGAGCGGAGGATCTTCTCGGTGAGCTGCTGTTTTGTCGAGCCTGATGTTCTTGTCGTGCTCTGTGGCGTCAGAAATGACGTGTCGGTCTCGATTGTTCTGCGGATTTCGAGGCAGGATTGGGCTGTGGCATCCCAGTAAGTTTTTGCTCCTGCGCTTCTGTCAGTGGATGGGTTGTGTTCGCCCTGGAGTTGGCTTGAGATGTGAAGGCTCCACGGCGAGTTCGGGACTCGAGGATGAGCGTTGGCGGTTATTGGTTATGGCTCGTGTTGCAGCTCTTGGCGTGGTGCACTGCAGTTTGAGGAATTGCAGTGGTGGTGAATCGAGAGGTGCTGTGATTATGGTCCGACGTGACACTCGTCGAGTGTGTTGGAGGCGTTGACCTGATGGAAGCGATGGTTTTCCTTGGTGCTGGATGGTGCTGTTTCCAACGTGCGCGAGGTTCGAGATCAGGTCGAGCGTGGAGTTCTTCCGTTGGTCGGAAGGGCGTTTGGTCTCCCCTTTGGTTGGAGAGATTGTGTTTGGCCAAGGTTCGTCGTCTTGCATTGTGTGTCCGGATTGGTTGGCCTCTGTGTGCCATGAAGTCCGTGCGAGACGCGCTCCTTGTCTTGGCCAAGTGGCTGCCTGTGAGAAGTTGTGCCCATTCCCTTGCCGTGTGAGGGTGTGCTGGCGCTGTTTCGGAAGGACGAGTGCTGGTTGGGCGGTGTTCCCGAGAATTTGTGGCTGTCCGCGCGGATCATAGTGCGCAGCGGAAGCCTGGTGGGCTTGTGACCCACTGGTTCAAGATCGTGGCGTTGGTTGCTACGGGCGGATTCCTGAGTTTGCATTGAGCATTGGAGGATTGGTTCCTCTGTGTGAAACGTGTTGTTGTCGTGCCGTTGCTCGAGTTATTGTGGTTCTTGGCACTGGCAGGATGGAGTGTTGAGGAATGTGCTTGCTAGTGCGCCGCATAAGTACCCTATTCCTGTGATGGAAGCCGTGTCAGGCGTCAGTGTTGGACCCGGATGGGGTTGTTGAGGATGTCGCCTGACGGAGGTCGAGAGATGTGATGAGACCGGACGGAAGAGTGACACCTGTGGGCGGAGGCCTTCTAGTGAGATTGGTGTCGGAATGGTGGTCCTTGATAGGAGATTGGTGTCGCAATGGTTATCCCTGGTTTGGTGACCAGCGTGGGATGGTTCCCCTGTAAGTCTGAGTCGAGTGAGGTGATGACTGAAGACACCAGGATCTTGTCATTTGGTTTCATCGTGCTCTTTGAGAGGGTCGAGTTGGCGCAATGATCAAGCTCGGATGCGGAGTCCGAGAGGAGTGCAGCCCGAGGGTGGTAATTGTCTGTGTGTGAGTCAGCGGATGGCCTGCTGTGAGTTGGATCGTGCCTGTTGGGCCGATGGAGGTTTCCCGTTGACGTGTATCTGGCGGCCAGTGGATGGTCTTTCACAGATAGAAGATGCTGGTTGTCGGGGCTCGAGCGTGGCGAGAGCTGTGTGCCAGCGAGACCTTTGGTGGTCATTTCTGAGGTGTGCCTTTCCGGACGGGATCTGGGCTTTGTCGAAGTTTATCTTCTGACAGAGTTGGCACAGTGATATGTCTGGCTTTCAACTTGCCATGTGTGGGGTGTTTCTTGGTGTTGAGCCGATGTTCTAGTTGCAGTCTGTTGAGATGGCTGCGTGAGCTGGTGGGAGCTCAATTTTGGCTGTTCCTTTGTGTCGGGCGTGAGACCAGTCGGCGGGTTTGCGAAACTGGCATCTGGGTCATCTGCCGACCATGGGTTGCATCGGTAGTTGTTTCTCGTATGAGGGTTGGGTCTCCTCGGTGAGCGAGATTGTAGCTGCGGTGCCGTGATTGGTTTTCATGGTGTCTGAGGTGATGCCGGACTGTGTCCTCTGGTATATGCCTGCTCTGATGGCAGGTGTGCAAGGCGCGCGGAGTGAGGTTTTGTTTGTGATTGTAAGTCTGGCTGTGTCTCTCAGGATCGGTGTTTTCGTGAGAATCGAGGTTTTCTGTGCTGGGGCTCTGACAGCATTGTCAGTTGATTCAGTGTTCTTCCCATGTGACTTCGTGCTAGGTCTTGAATTTCAAGGATGAAATTCCTTTAAGGGGGGAGGGCTATAATGCCCCAGATTTTTTGGATCTGGATCCATGGATTTCGGATCATCTTTCCGTGGATTTCGGATTGTGTCCGATCGAGCTTCGGACTATTTTTATCGGGTTATCGGACCCACTGGTGGTGTGCCTGTGAGTTTCCTTGGGTCCGTGGTGTTGTGAGGAGCACGTCGGTAATTTTCTATATTTTTCGGAGCACCTTTGTGGGTCCCGGGTTGCGTTTTGGGTTTTACGCGTGTTTCCGTCTGTCGGACCTTCGGAATCCCGTGTAGGGTAAACCGTTGCGTTCTCCGACTCTGGGACGTTACCACTGCGTTGTGCTCCTCCCGAGGATCGCGGAGGTAATTTTTCGTAATTTTCTGAATTTCTACAATTTTTGGATCTTTCTATATATATTAACCCTTTTCTCTCTCCCCCTCTCATTTCTCACCCTCTCTCCCTCTCTCTTCTCTCACGCCCTCTTTCTCCCCTCTCTTTTCCGGCGGCCGACGGAGCAAGGCGGGGGCGAGACGGAGGCGGCGCGGGCGAGGATGGGCGAGGATCGAGGCGGTGGAGGCGTGTGGGAGCTCGTGGCGCGGTCGCGAGCCGGCGAGGCTTCAATGGTGTTTTCTTCGCGGATCGGCGAGCTCGGGGCACGAAATCTTCGGTGGAGGTAGGGAGATGGACCCCCAGCTCGTGTATTCCCTTCCCCGCGAGTTTTGTAGGCCGTGGTGAGCCAAGCGTGTTTATTTTCACATTTTGGGGAAAATCCATGTTTTGGGGGAGTGAACCGGATCTATCGTTTTACGGCATTTTTGGCCGATCCAGAAGTTTAGATGCATGCTTAGGGGCTTGGGGATGGATTCCCCTTTGTTTCCCCATCACCCGGGAGTGATCGGGGCGTGGATCGGATTTTTGGGTTGTTTCCTGCCGTTTCGCTCTCGGACAGGTGTGACGGTCCTTCCAGTGACCGTCAAAGCCTGTGACGCCCCAGGGTGGGTGCGTCACAGGTCCCGTTTAGCCAACTTGTGGTCTGTGGGTGTGACGGTCCCACGATAGACCGCCACGGCGCTGTGACGCGCCTGGGTTGGACCGTAAGGGACGATCTGACTGTTGGCTTTCGGTCGTTGGTTTGACCGTTCGGGGTCAAGGCCTGTGACGCACCAAGGTTGGCACGTCACAGCCTTGTAACGCCCACGTGTGGGTGCGTCAGAGCGGACGTGTTCCCACCTTGTAACGCACCAGAGTAGGTCCGTTACAGCCTGTGATGCACCGAGCGGGACGCGTCCCAGTTGGTTTCATCTTGTCTTGTGACGCATCAGGGCTGGCACGTCACAGACTGTGATGCACCAGGGTAGGCGCGTCACAACCGGTTTGCACCGAGCGTCTGACGGCCCTGTGTTGGTGCGTCAGAGTGGTTGTGACGGTCGAGGCTTGGACCGTTACAGACTATGACGGCCTGAGGTTAGACCGTCAGGCTCTGTGTTGCGCCGAGGTGAGTTTTCGTGTTCTCCGCCTTGTTCCGCGATGTGTGGATCCCCGGTCGACCCGGTTGGGACCCAGTGGTCGACCTGCGGTCTCGTGAGTGTTCCAGACACCCCGAGGGTTTTGTGTCCGTGTCTTGAGGGTGTCGGGAGGATCGTGTTACCTCGTTTAGCGTGCCCCTGGGTTTGAGAGTCCGGGTGACTCCTCGTGTGCCGGGCTTTTGTGTCACGCTTGACTGAGTCACCGTGCATCGGTGTGAGTGCGGTGGGGTCTCCCCCGCATGCCGTGAGTTTTCTTGGAAGATGATTCCCGAGTGGGCCATGTGTTTGGCATTGGACTGCGAGTCCAGTTATCGGCGTGGCAGCTTGTGCGTTGTCTTGGGAATCATGCTTTTGTGCTTTCCGCGTGGGTCATGTGTGTGGCCTTGGACCGCAAGTCCAGTTGTTCAGCCTAGAGCTAGAGGTTTCCCGTTGTTCCCTGAGAGTGGAATTCGGTTTGGCGGCCTGTGAGCTGCCTTGGGAACCATGCTTCTGCATTTCCTTGTGGACTGTGAGTCTCGTTTCTTCTCCGACCGTGGTCACCGTGCGACGGTGCTGGTACGTGGGACGGTCACCGTACTTCTTCGGGTGCGGACGTTGTTTTCCATTGACTTGAGAGTCTACTCCGTAGTGACCCTCCACTAGTCGTACCCTGCTTACACGCGTGTGGTCCCACCAGGGAGTGGTGGAGAGGCTACCCTTAAAGACGGTTTGTGGACCGGTTTCCGTCGGGCCCCTCGTCGGTAGCCAGAGTCCGGCTCCAGGATAAAATCGGTCAGAGGTCCAAACCAGGGACGCGCGGTCTGTGTGTGCACACGTTGTTGGGGGCGGTTGGACCCACGCTGATGGGCGTGACACCAGCTAGTCGCTTGTTTGTGGTTACTTGTGCGGTGTCCGTGCCTTTGGTAGGCGCTACCACTCAGGCAGTTCACCTGCGGTGCGGTGTAAGATGTCAGGGGACGCTACCGACTGTGCTTCTAGTGGGAGGTACTCCTGTCGAGTCGGGAGTGAGAGACTGTCAGTTTCCGTGACTTTGACTTTCGGGTTTTCAGTCGTGTTGACCGTTGAGTTTTGGTTGTTTCATCGTGGCGCGTGTGTCGGTTTTCACGCCGTGAGACTAGTGCTAGTGGCTTTACCGAGGTTGTGTTTTGTTGTGCGGTACCCGTGACCAGGCGGTCAGGGTTGCACCTTGGACAGCGTGTCCAGGTTGGCCGTGTCCTGGGAGACAGGCCTCTACGGCGTGGTTGCCGTGGATTTTTACTTCGGTAAGTGGTACTAGTGTAGTTTGGTAGCCCTCGACCGTAAGATCGGGATGTGTTTCTGGTACAGTAGGACTAGCTGTAGTGCCGAGTTTTGACCGGCCACCGGTTCACTGTTCCTGATGTAGTTGTAGCGTTCCTTTCCGCTACCGTTGTCGTTTCCGGTTCAGGTTCCGCGGGATCCCTGCTGAGTCTCTATTTTGGAGACTCATTCCCTACTTTTTAGGTGTGACGGTTCTTCCTCGAGGTTCGAGGGCGCGGTGCGGAGGTTCTCAGTTGCCAGCTCGCTGGGCCGAGTGTTCACTTGGCATGTGGTACGTTTTACTACTTTAGAATGTAATTTCTGTTGGACTGGACTCTGTTGTAGTTGTAGTTGTTTATTTATTTCTGTTAATTGTTGAATTGTCCTGCTTTATTTCCCATTTCTTTGTGCCTTCACACTCCTTTTAGCCCTTCCGAGTCCTCCCGGCTCGTGGGCGGCGGTTCGAGTCTCGGGTTATCGGGCCTTCCCGATAATCGGATTCCCGGGTCGTTACACCAGATCAGGAGATCTAGGTCTTCTTCCCTTGGGATCTTAAGAGCTACAACTCCGGGTATTTGGGTGGGACAGATGGTCGGGAGTTAATGCTGACTCTGCAATTGAGTTTTCCTTTGGCATGCGCCCCCTCAGGCCTTCTCTCTCTCTTTGTGTGTGTGTCTGGGGTGGGGGGCTTGACGGGGCCGGGAGGGAGGAGTTCTGATGCTTCACGATGTTCATTGTTAAAAATATCGTTCGACCAATTTCAAAAATACCAAATTCACAACAAAATAAAATCACATAGCGTGGTGGCAAGTACGGGTCAAATCCACAGAGAGGTTGAGAATTTTAAATTAAAAACTTTATATTCTTTTGAGAGCAAAAATTGATGAGTTTATGATTTTTAGAATTTGAAGAATATAAAATAAATCTATCTAATGAAATTTGAAGGTTAAGAGAGAGAGAGAGAGATAGAGAGGGGAAGAAGAAGAGAGCGAGATGAAAATCAAACTAACATTATTTCTATTGTTTAAAGGAAAAGTTTCCAATATGAAAGTGCGAAATAAAAATTACAATTCAAAGAAAATAAATTCTAAATACTGCCATAGAAGAATTGTAGAAGAGGATGTAGCAGTCGTGATGCGGTTGATGGCACTGTCCTCCTTGAGTCTTTTATCACGAGCTGTCGAGGTAACTCGCCGCCCACATCGGAGTAGACACCGCTCATTCTTGATACTACCCCGAAGGAGAGATAGAAGAAGAGGTGGCGATGGATAACTAGAGAAGAGAGAAAGAAGAAAAAGTTGTGGAGCACGGTGAAGAGGAAGAGGAAGCAGCAGAGGACGATGAAGAGAAAGAGAAAGAAAGGAGATCGGAGAGATGAGATTGAGAAGGAGGAAGAAGAAGGAGATGGGCTCTAAACCTACTCTTACGTGCACTGAAGAAGAAAAACTAAAAAAATAAATAAAGAGAAGTTCTCTCTACATGCAGCCATCTCAAGCCTTTTATAGGGAAGAATCCATGTTACACAATCAAGAGTCCCACGCCAAGCAACCTTCCCATGCATAAACACCTTGCCACCGCAATCCTTCCTAGTTATGACTCTATCGCCTAGATCAAGTGCCTCATTTGTCTTCTTCCGCCTTTGATCGCATGTTTTCACATAGGATCCGCCTTCGAAATCGTGATGAAAATCCTACTATCGTGCAAATGCAAATGACATCTAACACCATGCATATCACGTCCACCACGCCATACGCCTTTCCTTTGCCTACGAATCACGCGGCCGCTATTCATCCAAACTACACAAAATTGTGTCTCCTGCACTCGACGTGAATCAAACTCACCTATAGCCTCATGCAAATAAAATTATCATTTAATCCTTCACATAAAATAATATTATCAATATAAACTCTCAAGTTATATAATTATGCAATCTTTATTTCGTTAAATATATCTTTAATCCCACAAATTACTTCGTAACCCATAATTTAGTTATTTACGTATAAAGTTTCCAATTTAGTATGAGATTGAGATTAATTATAAAAATTATATAATTAATTTTATTAAAATCTAGCAATTGACGTGGGCACGAATTGTGTTTATGAAAACATAAGAATTTTTACTGCGAACTGTTTCTCTCTCAATCAGACGATTCTAAACTCATTTTTTCTCTTTTGTTATTATAGTAGATTAGTTTGATAATTTATTTGTTCATATTTAGACTAACATATGTCTCCTTTTAGTTCCAACTGCTACGTAATATGAAAATTTGCCATCATACATCAATTAATTTGCCATCAATTAAATCTGCCATCGATTGTTCCTTTCTAGCGATCTATCTACGTCCACTTGGAGATTGATAGATTTTGTATCTCCCTGTGATCCGTCGAGCTACAGCTCTGTTCTGGTTTTCTTGACAGATTTCATTAACTCTGTGCCGAACAGCTCCTACACGGGGATGGCTAGAAAACTCCTAATGGCGCTTTGGCTATGGGAAGTGTGGTGTGAGATGAACAATCGAAGGCAGAATGGAACATGTAAGACTCCTCGAAAGATCCTTCATATAATTTGCTACACTCTCCGCAACATCAAGTTTCCTGTGAACCAAAGTATGGGCAGTGTATACTTACAGTTTGGTAACCCGGGAATCGATGGAGGTGGAGGGCTGATCGGAGATGACAAGGGCCAGTGCTTATTCGCCTCTAGTCACTACTATGCTTATACTTAACAGTTTGGTGGCTGAAGCCCGAGCTATGG
This sequence comes from Amorphophallus konjac, assembly GCA_022559845.1. NCBI lineage: Eukaryota > Viridiplantae > Streptophyta > Magnoliopsida > Alismatales > Araceae > Amorphophallus > Amorphophallus konjac. The sequence continues at coordinate 20,124 of JAHNEJ010001157.1, forward strand.
TGGATGGTTTGCGTTACTTGCATGGGAGCAAAGGTCACGTATATCTTCCGTGAAGGCAACCAGTGTGCTGATGGGTTGGTAAGCTTTGGGTGTGGCATGAAGACAGACAATATCTTTTTTCATGAGTCGTCTGTTCCCACCCCTGTTTTTGGATGTTTTAGTATGGGGATGGATTGGGATTGCCCTCTATTAGATTCTGACTTATTTCATTGTATTTGCAAGGGGATGCCTTGAAGATAATTGTAATGGTGATTTATTTTTAATAAAATTTATCGGGGTATTGAAACTTAGTGGTGCGAGTCCATGGCATTTTTTTGAAGTTGGTGTGTGTTATCACTCAGTGATTTTCTTAAGACTATTTATTTGAAAAAAAAACATCATACATTACATCGGAATCAAGAAGTTGAGATTTTTATTTTTATTTTTATTTTTTCTCAACTTGGACTTGATTCGGGCCGATTCAAATCGATATGCATTTTAACCTAGTCTTCGAATCGAATTAAACTAAATCAAACCAAGTAAAACTTCATATATAAGTATACAGGTATTATGTAAAAAATGATTATTAGTTTTTTGACGATATATCTTCTTCTTCCATTCAACTATCATGTGCTTACATAAATTTCAGTTCTACAATAATTTCCTCTTTCAATGTAATGCAGGCATTAGTACACTCTTATATGAATACATTATGAAAACTTAACAAGAATACATGGTAAAATATTATATGTCCGAGAATTTATGTAAATTTTAATATTTTTTATTTATTAAAAGAAGTATTGCTCAAATTACTCCAAAGTCAATTAAACAAGTAGTCACTTGACATTGGATGTCCTTCGCATCAAAAGATGGGAATTGATGGCATTTGCAACCAGAGATGGGAGTGGAGGTTGTTAGATTTAGTAATGTTAAAACACTGTTATATACTTGATTTAAAATCTTCCCCCATCGTGTTATAGTTTTGAGAAAATCATTCGTGTGATTCACGTTCTCAACGGACTAATATATCTGTTGGGAATCAAAGGAAGTCATCCATTGCGTGTGCATCTTCTCACAAATTGACGTTACCTTATTTTGATTCGATCCGTGAACTCTTTAAATTAATCACCTTGAGTGATAAATTGAAAATTTTTGGCTACACATATTTTGCTGTCCAGTGCATTCTTCTTTCCTCTTCCATTTTTCTTTCTTTGTATTAAATCCTTGCAAGTTCAATTAAGATTCATAAAACTCTCTTCGAAGACGTATCGACGAGAGAGAGGAGTCTCATCTACTCGAGGGTAATCATATCTCTACGAGATTATTGCTGCGAGAATCACACGTTTGTGACAATAAAATTTTTTGTTCTGGTGACTACGTACTTCGACCCAACAGACTATACTTCTAATTTAATTTATTTATAATTAATTATTATTAATTTCTTATTTTCAACATTACAAAATTAACAATATAAGAGTTCTACATATTATTATATTACTGAAAATAAATTTAAAATAAAAAATAATTTGTGTCCTACTGACACGACGCAATTCTAAAATTACAACTGTGCAACATGACATATTTCAAGAACGCGGTCCGACAACATGATACGTTTCTAACTATAAAGTATCTTCCTGTGTCGATGCGTTTCACGTACGTTACTTTAGAAAAAAAAACTTAAACGCGACATCGTAAGTCGACGCGCTTCAATAGAAATGTGCCCGCCTTCGACGGCGTATTTCAAAACGTTGATACATACCTCCATTAGACGACACGTTTTCAATAGAAACACGTCTGGTTGCTCGGTGCGTTTCAAAGCATTTGTCGGTGGTTCATAAATGTGACAGCACGACGTGTTTTCAACATAAATGCATCCGACTACTCTGACGCTTTTCAAAGATATGTCGACGATTTAAGAACGCGTCCATTCTACTTGACGGGTTCAAACTTAATCAATGCACAAGGGGAAGGCGTTATTCTTAATTTGCACCTAACTATCTAGATGCGTTTTATATTATTCATGTTTCAGCTATTCCCATTCAAATAGTGTTTTTTATTTTTAAATTTTTTTGAGATATATACATATATTTCAGTTTAAATTTATATTTCTGTTTTCAGGTAATAAAATATTAAAAAACCGTTTATGTTATTTCTGTAATTATATCTATGAAATTTAGATTCTAAAAAATATTTCTATTTAATTATAACTACTTCCAGAAAATATAAAAAGGGAAAATCAACTCTATTTAAATTTCTGGTTTCTATAAACAAAAATATAATTATGAAAATCATTTATGTTTTAAATAAATTCTATTTATAGAATATAAAATTCTGAACTCTATTTACAAAAAATAGCTATTTATGTTGTTTAGGAAATACAATTATGAAAATTATTTCTACTTTAAATAGTTTTTGTTTATAGTAAATTAATTTCTGAAAAATTACTGTTGTTTACAGAAAAAAATATATTTTTGATTCTTTAGAACTTCGTGAATTCATTATTGTTTAAAAATATTTCTATTTTTAAAAAAATCAAAAAATCCTTAAGCTTATTTAATTAAATTATTTCTATTTTCAAAAAAATAAATTCTGATAATTATTTTTGTTTATAGGAAAATATTTATTTTTTTTAGAAATAAAATCTTACAAATTGTTACTATTGATTAATTTACATAAACTAATTAATCTTGATTGCTGAAAATAAAATTCAAAAAATTCTCACTTGATGACAAAAGTGTTACTATTTTTCATGCTTTTATTAAGCTGTGCCTTTATTAGTTATTTTGTGATAACTCAAAATCAAAGTGATTATTTGTTGATTTTATATATTTCATTGGGTTGACAAAAATCTAAAACACTTTATTTATTGATTATATTACCTCACATTTTTCTGAAATTGCCAATTTAGTAACCAAGGAAACCCTTAGTGTAAAATTGAAAAAAATTGATGGATGAAACTTTAAGATGTGACAAAACTAAATGCGATTTTGGCTAACCACTCTCGTACTTATCCCGGCCATTAGCGAGAGCACAGCCGAGAGTCGTGGATTGGTTCCTTCGATAACACCACCCGACGAGTGCAAATGCATGCATCTCATGCCGATGCCAAATCTGAGTCATCCACCTCAATGACACCCAAAGACATAAATTATCATTACTTCCACTGGATATTAGGTGCCTTATCCAACAATCTCTATGACATGTACTATAACTCCAAAAGTGCCAGTGAACTATGGGATATCTTAGAAGCCAAATATAGACTTGATGATGCCAGAGTCAAATATTTCAAGGTCTCAGACTTTAACAAATTTAAATTTGTGGACAATAAACCCATGAATGATCAAATACATAAATTTAAGGGTCTTGTCCATGAATTAAGAGTCATAAGATCCCAGTTAGATGAACCATTCTAAGTAACATGTCTGTTAGATAAACTATCCCCTTCTTGGTCTAATTTTACCAAAATCCTTAGGCACACTCAAGGTAATCTCACTCTAACTCAAGTATTCGATACAATAAAGGTAGAAGAACATGATAGACTTAGAGAGGCCTCCACTCAAAATTATAAACCCAAAACTAACATCGTCAAAACTATGCCCTTTAAATCCCATAAGAAGTCATTTATTCCCGAGTGTAACTATTTTAAGAAAAATCACCGACCATTCTATCACCGAAAAGTTAAAAGTTCAAATCTTCAAAAAAAGCCAAATGAGAACAATGGGGAGCACTACTGCTATGTGTGTGGGCGGACGAACCATCTAACATTTTAATGTCACTTTTAGAAGAAGTCTGCGCGAAAGATGAACATGAATGATCCTTCTCCAACTGACACTGAAGACAATATGGTGACTACAGGTGCTGGTGCATCTAAGCTTGCATTTAGGCCAGTTCTCGTAAACTTTAAAGTGAACTTGATCCATTTGCCTATTCATTGGTGGATTGACACTGCAGCTAACATTCATATGTGTGCTTATCCCTCTTGATTTTTCACTTATCAGGACTCGAGTGTAGGAGCTGTGATAATGAGAAATAATGCTGAGACATAAGTGTTAAGAGTTGGAAGAATATATCTAAAGTTGATCTCAGGCAAAACCTTGACTTTGTCGGCGTCCATCATGTTCCTGATTACTGGTGGAACCTCATTAGTGGATCTTTTTTAGTGTAGTAGGATTATAAGTTAGTCTTTGACTCAAACATAGGTGTTATAACCAAAGGGTTGACCTTCATTAAAAACGAATTCATATGTGATGGTCTTTTCAAATTGACTTTTTATACTCCATCTTTTGAACAATTAATTATCTTAAATGTTGAATCTTACTATACATGTCATTTAAGATTGGGGCATGTTAATTATAATTCAATTAAATGACTAATGAAGTTAAATTTGATCCCTAAGATAGACATCCAACAACATGAAAGATGTGAGATTTATGTGGAAGCCAAGCTACCTAAACAACCATTCAAATCAGTTGATAAAGATTGTGATGTCTTAGAACTTATACACAGGGATGTGTGTGATGTTGGACGGATCTCTAGAGGGGACATGTAATATCCCGGACCTTTCGGATCCTTCTTCGTGGGTCTCGGATCTGGTTTTCGGAGTGTCCGGCTCCGTTGTGTCCGAAATTTTGTTTCGGACATCTTTCGTGTTCGGATCGGCGCGATCCGGAGTCGTTTCGGAGGCCCGGAGGCGTTCCGCGGCTTTTCCGCGTGTGTTTTCCGATTTCCGGTGTGTGTTTCGGCTTTTTCTTCGGAAGCTCGCTGCGGGCGAACCGGGCGGTTCACCCGGGCACGAGTGGTACCGTTGCGATCGGTGCGTTCCGAGGATTCCGGAAATATATTTTTCTATTTTTCGGTATTTTTTCAAAAATTCGGATTTTCTATATAGCCCTAATTCTTTTTCTTTTTCTTTTCCTCTTTCTCTTTCTTCTTCTTCTTTCTCCTTCCTTCCCCAACCGTGGCCGCCCTCTCCTCTCCTCTCTCCCTCTCTCCCATTCGGGCGCGGCGGACCCCTCCCCGGCTGTTGACGGCGGCAGGGCGACGGCGCGGACGCGTGGGCGACGGCGAGACGATCGTGCGGGCGTGCGGCAAGCGTGGGAAGCGTGGGGAGTTCGTGAAGCTTCAAGCGTTCTTCGTGATTCGTGGGTGATTCGGCGGAGCATTCGCTCCATTGAGGTAGGGTGACGTTCCTTAGCCTCTAGCCAATCTTTTCCGTGATTTATAGGCCGAGGGGAGGCCGAGAGGGGCTTATTTGAGCATGCTTGGGGTTTTTCCATGTTTTGGGGAGAGTCGCCTGATCTATGGATTTGATGCATGGATTCACGTTTTGATGGCTTTGATGCATGCTAGGGGTCCCCAGGGGTCTTCCCCTTTGATTTCCCCCTCCCCGGTGGAGGTATGGGGGCGTGGAATGGTGTTTTTAGCCGTTCCCGGCCGTTCTCGGTTTTTCGGGATGATAGCGGTCCACCAGTAACCGCCTTCATCAGGTAGCGGTCAGGTGGGGACTGCCTTCATCAAGGTTTCGAGCGTTGGGGCTTGTGCTGTCGGCAGGCGGTCGCGGTCTCGCGACTGACCGCGACTGCTGGTGGCGGTCGGGGGGCGACCGCTTTCAGCCTGGGGTCCGGCACGGTCTTCGAGACGGGTTTTTGACCGTTGGAGTCTGGTCGCGGTCTCCAGGAGAGCGCTACCAGGTGAAGGCGGTCTTCACACGACCGCTTTCACGTTTTCATGCACCAGGGTGGTCGCGGTTCCAGGCCGACCGCGACCAGGTGATAGCGGTCCTGGGTCGACCGCTACCACAGGAGGCGGTCCTCCGGTGACCGCGACTCCCCTTCTTCACCGATTTGAGTCCCGGACGAGCTAGTCTCGATCCCTGTGCTGACCCGTAGTCCGACTGATGTGGGGCATCATGTGGGGGCTACACGTGGGGTGCCGTGGGGTCCCGGGAGGTGGTGCCTTCGGCTTGTGTCACCGTGCGTCGGGTTGGTACAAGGAGCGTACCTTGTACCTGCGGTTGCGAAGTTATTTTCTATTGACTTGAGAGTCTATTCCTTCAGTGACCCTCCACTAGTTGTAGCCTACTAGTACGCGTGTGCTAGTCGCACCAGGGAGTGGTGTACGGGCCGACCTTTAGAGACGGTTTGTGGACCGGTTACCGTTGGGCCCCACGTCTTGCAGCCAGAGTCCGGCTGAGGGGAAAACCGGTCAGAGGACCAGACCAGGGACGCGCGGTCTGTGTGTGCACACGTGGTTGGGGGCGGTTGGACCCACGTCGACGGGCGTGACCCCAGCTAGTCACTTGTTTGTGTTTACTTGTACGGTGTCTGCGCCTCGGGTAGGACCTACCACCTCAGGCGGTTCACCTGCAGCGCGGTGTCAGACGTCAGGGGACGCTACCGGCTGTGCTTCTAGTGGGTGGTACTCCTGTCGAGTACGGAGTGACAGACTGTCAGTCGTGTGTTTCCGACCTTCGGGTTTTGACGGTTCGACCGTTGAGTTTCGGTCTTCTCGTACCGTGGCACGTGTGTCGGTTTGCGTGCCGTAGGGTCTAGTTCTGAAGAGTACATGGCTTTCCTTTCCGAGGTACCTTCCTACCGCTAGAGTAGTGGTTTCTCGTTTTACGAGGTAGGGTTCGAGTGATCCCTACTGAGTCTTGTTCCGGGACTCATTCCCTGCGTGTTTTCACCGTGTTTCAGGTGAGGCGCCACCTTCGGGGAGCGCGTCAGGAGCACATCGTGGTGCGGGTGCCCAGAGATAGTGCCAGAGGTCAGAGCCGGGATATGCCCCGTGTAGCTGTACTTTCCTTTCTTGTCACTGTACTAGTCGTGGACTGCTGTTGTTGTTGTTGTTGTTATTTCTAATGTGGACCATGTAAAATGTTAATTTATTTCCTGCTTAATATTATAACTGTTTAATTTCTGCAATTATTTGTGATACTTATGTAGTCTCCACACCATCATTTTAACCCTTCCGAGTCTTCGGGCTCGTGGGTGGCGGTGCGAGTCTCGGGTTATCGGGCCTTCCCGGTAATCGGATTCTCGGGTCGTTACAGCTGGTATCAGAGCGCGGTTGTGGAATTACATGAGAATCATAGGTAATTGTAGTGGTCCACTAGTCCACAACGATGATGTACAGATGGCCCTGGCATTGGGCATCGTGCGTTTTTATTGACCCTGCCGTTTTCGTGTTTTCTGTCTTGTGCTTCAGGAGCGAGTATGGCGCCGAGGAGGAGCTCTCGCTCTCAGCAGGGGCAGTCGGCTGGAGGTCAGGAGATCCAGCAGGGGGTCCAGAGGGACCAGGAGGAGCATAGCAGAGTTCCGGGGGCTACCGAGGCCGCGGATGCTGCGAGAGCTCCGGGGGCCGAGAATTTCTTCCGTGGCATGTACCATCTCATGTCTCAGCAGTTTGGCGGAGAGGCTGGTGAGGGCTCGTTTGTCAGGGGTGGGCCAGGCTGAGCAGTGAGGGACTTCATGCAGTTCCATCCACCTTACTTTAGCGGCCAGGCAGACCCTGATGCGGCTCGTGATTGGCTCGATGAGATGGAGCGGGTGTTCAGTTCTGCGAAGAGTGCTGCCGATGACAGAGTGGTGTTGGCCTACAACCAGTTGCAGGGTATGGCTCGGAGGTGGTGGTCTTCCGAGTGGAAGACGTCCTTTCAGCTTCGTCCACTTGAGCAGATCGAGTGGGATGACTTTGTCGGTGCTTTCGAGCGTACGTACTGTCCAGACGTTGTTGCTACGCAGCGGATGCGGGAGTTTCTGGAGCTGGTGCAGGGTGACATGTCCGTGTTGCAGTACAGGGCCCGATTTGTCGAGCTGGGTCGGTACGCACCTCATATCATGGAGCATGAGAGGGTGAGGACCACGCAGTTTGTGCAGGGCTTGAGGCTGGAGCTGAGGCACCATTTGATCGCGAATGGGGCCACTGATCTAGAGATAGCGTCTCGTGTTGCGATTTCCCTGGAGATGGATATGTAGAGGACTTGAGAACCGATCAGCCAGGGGTAGTCCTTGTCAGGTCGCAGCCAGCAGTCAGCTACCCAGCAGTAGGGTTTCTTCCAGCATGCGTCGGGTGGTTCAGGAGTACCGGCATCGGCAGCTTCGGTGACAGGATCTGCGTCCTTCGGCTCGAAGGTCAAGAAGTTCTTCAAGAGAGGGTTCGGCAAGAAGAAGTCCAGGGATCAGGGGCAGAGGCAGTGGCATCGCAGCTCATGGAAGGTACCGTTCAGATTTTGGGTTGTGCGGCTCGGGTTTTGTTCGATTCTGGCGCGTCTCATTCGTTTATTTCGGAGGATTTCGCGTCGAGCGTCGAGGAGCCGGTGACCCAGTTGTCCTGTGATTTGGCAGTGGAGTTGCCTTCGGGTGACTTTATGGTCACTCCGTATTGCTTCGACCAGGTTCCGGTGTGGATCGATGGGCGGAGTATGCCAGGCAGGTTGTATGCGTTGCAGCTTCGGGATTACGATGTGATTCTAGGCATGGATTGGCTCGAGACTCATGGAGCGGTGGTGGATTGTGGAATGAAGAGGGTCTACTTCCAGCATCCGAGCAAGAGGACCTTCTATTTCCAAGGTATCCGTTCCACCTCTTCTCGATTCCTTATCTCTGCTATTCGAGCCCGTCGATTGCTTGATTCGGGTTGTCAGGGTTTTCTCGCGTCGGTGGTTGTGTCTGACCGGATGGAGCCGGATGTCGAGGACATTGCGGTGATGTGCGAGTTTCCTGACGTTTTTCCCGAGGAGTTGCCTGGATTACCTCCCCAGCGGGAGATCGATTTCGTGAACGAGATTGTGCCTGGCACGGGACCTTTGGCGAAGGCTCCCTACCGTATGGCCCCCACTGAGTTGAGGGAGTTGAGGGCGCAGTTGCAGGAACTGCTGGCCAAGGGCGTCCGAGCTTTTCCCCTTGGGGTGCGCCCGTGTTGTTGGTGAAGAAGAAGGACGGTAGTCTGCGGTTGTGCATTGACTATCGGCAGCTGAATGAAGTGACCATTAAGAACAAGTATCAGTTGCTGCGGATTGATGATTTGTTCGACCAGCTGCAGTCTGCGCGAGTGTTCTCGCGGATTGATTTGCGGTCCGGTTACTATCAGCTGAGAATTTGCGAGTCCGATGTGGAGAAGACTGCGTTCAGTACGAGGTACGGGCATTATGAGTTTTTGGTGATGCCGTTCGGGCTCACCAATGCCCCAGCAGCCTTCATGGACTTGATGCAGAGGGTGTTTCATCCGTATTTAGACCAGTTCGTGGTCATCTTCGTGGATGACATCCTTGTTTATTCGCAGTCTGCTGAGGAGCATGCGTACCATTTGGGTGTGGTGCTGCAGACGTTGTAAGGTCACCAGTTGTATGCGAAGCTCAGCAAGTGCGAGTTTTGGCTCAGCGAGGTGCACTTTCTGGGGCATGTGATTTCTGGTGATGGCATTTCCGTGGATCCCGACAAGGTCGAGGCTGTGATGCAATGGCCGAGGCCGAGGTCGGTAACGGAGATCCGGAGTTTCTTGGGGCTTGCGGGTTATTATCGTCGGTTTATCCAGGATTTTTCCCGCATTGCGACCCCGATGACTAGGCTCACGCGGAAGGATATACCTTTCGTCTGGTCCGAGGAGTGTGAGCAGAGCTTCAGGGAACTGAAGAGATTGCTCACCTCGGCTCCGGTGTTGGTCTTGCCTTCTGGATCGGGAGGTTTTGTGGTGTGTACAGATGCTTCCGGGGTCGGATTGGGTGCTGTTCTGATGCAGCATGGTAGAGTGGTGGCTTATGCATCTCGGCAGCTAAAGCCCCATGAGGAGAACTACTCTACCCATGACCTTGAGTTGGCGGCGGTGATCTTCGCGCTGAAGATCTGGAGGCACTATCTGTACGGTGAGAAGTTCGAGGTATTCACTGACCATCAGAGTTTGAGGTATGTGTTCTCGCAGAAGGATCTGAACCTTAGGCAGAGGCGTTGGATGGAGTTCATGAAGGACTATGACTTCACCATGTCTTATCAGCCGGGCAGGATGAATGTCGTCGCCGATGCCTTGAGTCGGAAGGTTGCGATCAGTACCTTGATGTTGAGGAAGTGGAGGCTCTGGGAACAAGTGCCCGAGGTATCCTTCAGGCTCAAGATTCCCCAGGAGCCAGGGTTGGCAGTGCTTGCGAGTCTGACTGTCACTCCTGCTATCCGTCGTCAGGTGACAGAGGCTCAGCATGCGGACCCGGAGTTGCCCCGGATTCTTGCGATGGCTGATGTGGAGCTCGGCGAGGACGGTGCTGCGAGGTTTCGCGACAGGCTATTGTGAGCGACGTCACGCGGTTCGGGATAAGAGCGGAGAAGACGCGGAGTTGCGGGCTCCTCTTTCTTTTTGTTTGGTGTTTGTTTGCTGCAACACAGAAATAAGAGAAGAGAGAGAAGGGGCCACCACGGGAGATTGCTCCGGCGGGGCGAGCGGGACAAGTGTGATATAGCAAGATATGGGGGTTAAACGGCCATAGTGGGAAGTGACTCGCCGCGGCCTCGGGGGGATGGGAATGGTGCAGAAATTAAATAACAAGAATTGAAACGACCATTGGGGAAGTGACTCGCCGCGGCCTCGAGAATATGAGCAGATAATAAGATGACAGAATATAAAGCGAATACAAAGAGCGGGAATTTAAACGGCCATTAGAGAAGTGACTCGCCGCGGCCTCGAGAACATAAACAGATAAGAATATAACGTATAAGAACGTGAATTTAAACGGCCATTGGGGAAGTGACTCGCCGCGGCCTCGAGAATATGAGCAGAATATAACAGAATATAAAGAGAATATAAGAACGGAAATTTAAACGGCCATTGGGGAAGTGACTCGCCGCGGCCTCAAAAATAAGATGTGATCGCCAGGGGCCGAAAGACCCCAAAATAAGAAAGTGATCGCGCCTACCTCAAGAGCGGGAGATGGCGGGTTGCTTCTTCCTCTCCCTCCGACCGGCCGATGGAGAGGGATTTCCTCGGCTACCCTTGCAAAACAACGACAAACAAATGACAAGTGGATTAGAAAGATGGAGGTGTAGTATTCAAATCCTTGCGATAAAAATAATGAAATGATGGCAAGACACACACCTGGTTGGTGTTATCTTTTAAACCCCTCTCGGACTCGAGTAGGAGGAAAATGAGATGATGGATGTAAGAAGTGTATAAGAAAAGGTGCCCTTATGAAGGGGGATAGGGGATGCAAGATGATGAATGCAAAAGAACTACGAAGAAAAGGAAAGAATTGGCTTATTGGATGTGCCGATGGTGAAATCCGGCGGAGCTCCGGTAGCGTGGGGACGACGTGGAAGCGCGGTGGATGAAGACGACCTTCCTCTCGCGAGCGTGAGCACCCGAGAAGCCGGCAAAACCTCCACCTATAAAAGAACCCACGGGTTAGAAAATGACTCCGTAGCCTCTAGGCTCCGGCAGCCTATCGGATCACTTCGAAGCTCTCCCCAGAACTGAGGGGGTGGGCCTCTATTTATAGGGCTCCGGAGGGTGGAGGCGTCCAGGACCCTGGACACCTCCATCGGGGCCGAATTAATATTTTATTCTATTTTTATATATTTTTTTGGAATACTTTTGTGGAGGCGTCCAGGGACCCGGACGCCTCAAACAGGTCCACCGAATACCGACGACGGCCGCACGCGGTTTGGCACAACGCGTGGTTTTGTGAGCGGCGCCTCGTGATTCAGAAATGGGCGCGTCCAGGTGGCTGGACGTCTTCAAAATTTAGATTTTTTCACACACGACAAACCGTCGTTCGGTGGCCGGCGCCCGTGAGAGAGTTGATGGAGGCGTCCAGGGGCCTGGACGCCTCCAAAAATATATTATTTTTTATTTTTCTTTTATCTTTTATGCCGAGGCTGGCATTTTAATTTTTTTATATTTGTTTTTATGAAAGGCGTCCAGGGGCCTGGACGCCTCCATTAATATATATATATTTTTATTTATTTTCTAATTTTTATGCCAACTGGTATTTTACACACACATTTTTTATTTTTATTTTTATGGAGGCGTCCAGGGGCCTGGACGCCTCCATTAATATATATATTTTTTATTTAGTTTTGGGCCCTGAGAAAAGAATAAAATAAAAGAAAAGAATGGGGGCGTCCAGGGGCCTGGACGCCCCCATTAAGACCCACCCGGGTCCTCAATCGGCGGCCGCCCGGCAGACACCTTCTTGGTTCCGGAACCTCTTGATGCGTCTGACTGGTGTTGATGCCGTCCGAATGCCGTGACGGGACGATTCCGAATGCCGAAAAAGGCACAAGAAGACCCAAGAAAAGGAAGCACTCGAGTGATTCAAAATGCGTAAGCCGTTGCGGGGCGTTGTATAGTAATATGAGACTTTCTCAGGAGACGTCAAGAATGGCGTGTCTACAGCTGTCCCGCCTTGGCGTCTGCTTTGCAAGGGAGCGACACGTAGTGGAATGGTATCGAAGTGGAGTGAAATGAAGTGAGAGCGGACTGATAAGTTGATGCCAAGGTGTGATGAGACACGCTTTTGACGTTACTGTTTGGAATCTTTCTGAAGTTTCAATGAGGCGACCTTGAAGAAGGTCTTTCAAATATTGACGATTGCTTGGACGGAGATCAAATAAGGGAGGGTGAGATGTGCGCTCAGGTACGAAAAGGAGACCAACTTCTCGGTGTGGAAGTACCTGGGTCATAAACCGGAGGTTTCACCTTTGGGGAGCGGTTACCAGCCAATGTGGAAGTGTTGCGGCCAAGGTGGGTCAAACAAGGTCAAAAGTAAAGGAATATCTGAGGGTCTGTCCAAACAAGGGTCTCCTTTGGAAGAGCAGCGTAGGGCTGTCTCAAGGAAACTCAGTATTTCATTCGGAGTGGAATATCTCATATTTGTGGGAATTGAAACACAACGGCTTTCACAATCGAATCACTTGAATGATCTTCCGCAATAAATCAAAGTCTATATGAATGCATGCTGGGTTTAAAGAAAAATTTAAAACAAACTAAAATAGAAAATAGCCAAGGATAATATTGTCAACTTGTTAAGAACGGGTCAGGATACCGATCCGGTGAGCCGACACTGGGCTGGGGCCCGTTTATCCGCGCACCAACTCACTGAATGGAACCGTCGTCCCCATGCTACCACAAATTAACGGTCTATCCGTACAACCCAAATTCTCCCGGGATCATCACTGTTTTTGTTGAAGGGGAACTCAAATCCCAGATTTGTTCGGGTCGCAAGGTCCTTGACATGTTCTAGTAGCGTAGGTATCGTATACTATGATGCATGACATGGTGGGACCAACCATTGAAAGGTGGGACATGAGACTGGACAAAGACGTCCGTTAGTAAAACCTGCACAGACCAGCATGGATTAATAACATCAGAAAGTAGCAGAATCATAGCAGAATCGCACCACAATGGGAAGGAGATCTAGCCAAAATCCTGACATTGATCGCTGATGTGACATGTTCTGTCATGTAGCAATTTTCCCTTCCTATAAGAACTCCCCTTAGGCTAGTTCATTCAGATGCACTAAGGTGGGTTTTGGAAGCTCAGGAGAGGAAGGAGAGGAGAATCTAGAGATTTCAGGATGGAAGGAGAGTCTTCCCGCGTTATGAAGAGGAGCAGGCCTAGCAGCAAGATCAGGCGACTCTCCGACCTCGAGGGTCATCTGAGTGGGATGATCATGTCGCATAGGGTAAGCTGATTCATTTCAAATTTTCTATGTGAACCTTCTTCTTACTTCCTTTATTTCTTCTTTTTTTTCCTCTTCCAGCCATATCCACTCTTCCCAGGCCCGAGGAAGTTTTCCAAACTGCCATGGCTTTCAAAGCTAACTTCCAATATCTCATTGGCATGAGGCCATACTCTCGAAGTGGCATCTGCAGGGGCTCCTTATTCACGCCAAGCATTACGAGAAGATTCGTATGGACTGGGCGGCTATGGGCGCACTAGTGGAGATCTGGCATCCCAGACCCACACTTTTATCTTCCCGACCTTCGAGGTTACCATCCTCCTCGAGGAGGTGGAACTTCTGCTCGGATTGAAGAAATTCAAGAGTGACGGGAAGGTGAAGGCTATGCGGATGCTGACACGGGGGACTTCTGAAAGCGTCCTTGGAAGCTTCATGCCGCCCGACGCAGCCCGAAAGGTCCGTACTCAAAAGGGGATCGATCTCAAAAGCTCGCGGAGTGGGTCATGGACGCCCTGAGAGGGTCACCAGACGATGACTATTTGGAGGGAATCATGAAGGGGTTCACTATCTGTCTGGCGGGTGCTCTCTTGTTTCCTCATACCGACAACATAGTGGAGGAGGATCAACTAAGTGCCATTCGCGGGATCTGGAGTGGAAAGAGGGTGGGACCCGCCGTCCTTGCCTATCTTTACAGCGGCCTTACTGCCTCGAGCATGGGTAAGCCTCCTTTTGGTTGCGCACTTGTCTTGAATTGCTGGCTTGATTTGCACTTCAAATTCGACCACCGCGAGGGAATGCCAACTGCTTCGAAGCTCTTCCAACAAAGCCCGCTTCACCACATAGCCGACGTGTTAGGCTTCGGTGGTACTGTAGTGAACCGCGTTCCGTGGCTGAAGAAACGTGAAGACTGGCGGTCTCACTTCCGCACCGTGACACAAGGCTTCTTTACTTGTGCACCGGCATGTTTGCTTTCGCTAGATCTCCTCATGAGGCCTTCTCCCGAAGTTGATCTTCAACTGATCGGCGCGGCCGAGTTCGTCCTTTATAATGCGCATCGGTGCTGCCTCCAGATTGGCATCCCACGCCATTCGTTCCCGCCACCGACTGGCATCGTTCCTTTGAAGAAAAGGGAGTTGGGCACTGAAGCGGATGCGAAAGAAGCGAAGGCCATTAAAGCTCCCTGGAAGACAAGTGTTGCGGGAAAGGCCTTAGCGCACGTGGTGGAAGAATGCGAGCCATAGAGGGCTTATGTAACCGAACTGGGGAAGTTAAGGCCTAAGGCGCCTAAGCCCCTGATGTAGTTCACTCTACTTTATGATGGAATAAAATCTGGCATTGATGTTTTGGGACCCCCGTCCACTTAATTATTATTATCTTTTTTTGTGGTTTTTCTTTTTTCTTTGTGTTTTTCTTTTGTTTGGATTATATACATACTCTTATCTTTTTTTACTTTTATTATATATATATACTTTTTTTGAAAATTTTTTATTATGGGGGCGTCCAGGGGCCTGGACGCCCCTATGTTTTATTTTTTTATTTTTTATTTTGGGGGCGTCCAAGGTCTTGGACGCCCCTATGTTTTATTTTTTGGTTTTTTGTTTTTTTTTGTTTTGGGGGCGTCCAGGCGCCTGGACGCCCCAATTTTTTTTTGAATTTTGAAAAAAAAAATAAAAAAGATGGGGGCGTCCAGGCGCCTGGACGCCCCAAAGAGGCTGGATTCTATATATATGGGGGGCTCCCCCCCTTTGCTCAATTACTGTTCATTCAAACCGCCCAGTCAATCCAGACGACCCATTCTTCGTCCCAATGGAGCGAGGAGGATCGAGCCAGGGTCCACAGAAGCGGAAACGACGGGCTCGTCGTCCGAGGAGGCTGAGGGATGATGCCGAGGGGGCTGCTGCGGCGGAGGAGATTGCCGCGGGTGAGGAGGCTCTTCCTTTGGCCTTGGAGGCTGCAGTGGATGCTGGCGACGCGGCAGAGGACGAGCACGATCCGGTAAGCCCCTTAGACCTCCATTCTATTGGTTCACTGGGTTAAAAGGGCGGACAAGAGGCTGTGTGGAGAACGCCGGGTGTGAGGGAAGGAGGCGTCCAGGGGCCTGGACGCCTCCATAATTTCTTTTTTGTTCTTTTTAAATTTATTTATTTTCATAAATAATAAAAAGAATTAAAAAAAGGAGGCGTCCAGGGAATGGGACGCCTCCATAATAATATATATTATATTTTATTTATTTTTGTTTTTGGTTTTTGGTTTTTTCTAAAAATAAAAGAAAATAAAGGAAATGGAAAGGAGGCGTCCAGGGGCCTGGACGCCTCCACAAAAAATAAATATTTAAAAAAGGAAAATAAAATAAAATGAATAAGTAGTATATGCAGTGTTATTGTTTAATATTATTCATGATGCTGATGTATTTTTTATTGGTTTTGTGGTGTGCATGGTGTGATGAAAGGACGGATCAGCTGGTCCCTAGTGGTGGCAGCATACCGTGGGCTGCCGGACTTCCAGAGGGCGCGTGTGGACGCCATAGGCTTTGGAGCTTTCCTTAGGATCGAGCCCTTCCGGCTCGACCTTCCTCTTATCCAGGCATTGAGGGAGCGGTGGCACGCGCCGAGCCGGGCGTTTCTGATGCCCTGGGGGCACATGGTGCCGACACTCGAGGACGTGGCTCGGATCACCGGGCTACGGGTTGACGGAGAGGCGGTGAGCGGGGTCACCTACCCCGACTACCGAGAGAGTGCCCTGGACCTGCTGTGGTTAGAGACGAGCGTGACTGATAGAGACAGCAGGGTAGTTGGCCGAGTGGAGATCATGGAGGCGCTCGGATTCGTTGACCCGCGCCAGCGGGTTAGCGAGACTGGAGCGGAGTTTCTGGCACGATTGGAGGGAGATGCCCGTGCAGCTTTCACCCAGGATCCGAGCGAGAGGGAGCTGGTGGATCTAGACCTCGGAGGTTTCTTTTCTTCTTCTGGGCCGCCTTCTGCTGGGGACGAAGGGGGATGGCATCCACTGCCGTTTCCTCGGGATCTTGGCGGATCTGGACAGAGTGGGACACTACGCGTGGGGAGCGGCTCTGCTTGCCCATTTGATTGCTGATCTCTCCCAGACTTCGGAGAAGGAGACGACAGTCAGCGGCTTCGCACCTTTTCTCCAGGTAAACAATTTATTTATGCATTCCCACAGTTAAATATGCAATTATTGTACTAATGATGTATGATGGATGCAGGTGTGGAGCTATTACTATTTCCCGATGGGGAGGGCTAGGCATGGGAACAGGAGGGCCGTGCCTCTGGCGCGGCGGTGGAGGCCGGTCGTGGTTGCAGCACCCCACGGCTACCAGCTGGCGTCACTTCGTCGGGAGCTGAGCGAGTATCCCGAGGCCATGGTATGATGCGTATGATTTTTTTTGTGTTTATGCATGTGACTGAATGGTAACTAACATGATGTATGTATGGTGATGCAGGTGGTGTGGAGACCCTACCTGGGCATGGGCGACGCTGGCCAGCCTTGGGTTGTAGCGGGTCTTCCTCGTTTCAGGCGGGACGTGTGGGTCCATTGCCTGAACGAGATCGAGCCGCTTCGGCTGAGGCTGGTTATGAGGACGTTGGGGCTAGCCCAGGAGTGGGTTGATGTAGAAGAGCCGGCCCGCATTGGGCGGAAGACCAAGGGGAAGGCGTAGGTTGTGGACTGGCGTACGCGCTTCCAGCACAGTACCAGGACTGGCAGCAGGGCGGGGTCCCAGTGGTGTCCCATGTACAGGACAGTACTGATTACCTGAGACGGTACCGGGCTACGTATGGGGACCGCCTCTTCCTTGGTGGTATGGCAGGGGTAAGTGAAATGAGAATGCTTCACTCTTTTATATGTATATGCATGTGGTACTAACTTACGTGCAATGCAGGATGCTCGTGATACCATGATCGCCGACCTGCGGGCCCAGTTGGCGGACGCCAGGCGACAGTTGGTGGCCATCCGACAGGAGTTGGAGATCCTGGTGAGTTTATGTGATGCATTTTTTGTGACCTGGATTTTTGATACTTGGCCTCTAACTGACGTTTGCCACGTGTTTCAGCGGGCCCACCAGACAGCGGCAGCCGGGACGGCTGGTGGAGCGGGTTCCAGTTCGCGGGGCCCTCCTCCGGAGGTTTCTGCCCTCCAGGAGCAGCTGGCGTATGCGGTGGCTCGGGCTGAGGAGGCCGAGCGTGACCGCGAGGCTCGAGTGAGTGCTTGCCTGACCTTGACTCTCTTCTGGCTACTTTCCTTCTATCACTGTTGTTCTCTTATGGTGCATGCGTGCTTTGACAGGTGGCCGAGATTCGGGAGGCCCTAGCGCGTGCTGTTCGGGCCGAGCAGGAGCGCGACGCTCGGGTGGCGGAGCGTGACGCCCGGATTGCAGAGCTGGAGGAGGAGCGTCGACGGGAGGCTGAGGAGCTCCCTCGCGACGTAGTGGATCTGCGGATCGCCCTCGAGCTGTCGAGGAGAGAGGCGATGAGGGAGAGAGAGGAGAGGGAGAGGGATAGGGAGAGCGTGGAGAGAGAGAGGGAGAGGGATAGGGAGAGAGAGAGGGAGGAGCGACAGCGGGATCAGACCGAGAGGAGGGCTCTAGAGGCCCAGCTGCTGGAGCTCCGATTGAGTCTCGGCACGGCGGAGGGGAGGCTTCGGGAGAGCGAGGAGCGGTACCAGAGGGCGAAGGAACGCGGGGCGCGACTTCGTCAGTCTGGTTCTTTTTCCATGGGCAGCTATCTGGTTTCTTCGGCTGAGGAGCGTCGTCGCGCCTTCGAGGCTGGAGTGCCACCGCAGGGCGAGGCGAGCACGGCTTCTCAGGGTTCGCAGAGGCCCCCTAGGGATCCCCGGCAGAGGAGGGAGGAGAGAGATGACCAGGAGGGTGATGGTGAGAGTTAGAGAGTTGTTTGTACACGTCACCCTTCTCACTGTATGATGTACTTTCGGCTATTATATGAAATGAAAATGGCTTTCTTGTGTTGTTTGTACTTTTCTCTCTCCCACACTTTCTTCTTTGCACTGAGTTGTCCTTCGAGGCACGCTCCACGAGACCTTGCCCTGAACAGCGGGGAACTACGCTTTGCACGGGGGGATTCTGTTTCCTTTCTCCCCCTTTTGGGCGCGTCCAGGCGCGAGGACGCGTCTTAGTCCTTGAATTCAAATTTAAAGCGTCGGGTGGCCTTTCTTCTCCCGTGCCTTACCTGCAAACGAGCCCGCCTTCCGCCGAAACTCGCTTGCCCCTTTTTCGTCTTCCTCCTCTTTTGATTGATGGAGTTCGGTGGGCCCGATCATGGTGAAGGTGGAGAGGGACGAGGAACTCCTCGCCCGAGGAGGGACGCGCCAGAGCACGGAACGGCGTCCATAGAGGAGGAAGGGCCGCTTCGGGCCCCCGAGGGGCCCGATGGCGCGGGAGGAGGTGAACACAGCTCGGTGAGTACTTGGTTTTCCCCCTCTTTGATCCATTTTGAGTTTTGAAGCAAGCCGTGCGAAGGGGGAAAGGGTTCGGCTAGTGTCGCACTTAAATGATGGACGCGTCCTAGACAGGGGACGCGTTATTTTTGACTGATGTGGGACCCCTTTCTTGGTGTAGGACATGGCAAGGACCCTGGACCTGGCCGATGAGTGGGCGAGTGCGGACGAGCCGAGCCGCGTCAGGAGGGAGAGTCGCGGCAAGGCGAGGCTCGAGGACTGGCCCGTACGTCTCCTTGGACAGCAAGGGGGTGTACTGGTGCAGGACAGTGCCGACTTCCTGCGGCGGCAGAGAGAGAGTTACGCGGGGCTTCCCCAAGCTGCGGACACGTGTGGCATCGGCGGCTCGCGCGCCCAACTGTCAGAGACTAGGCGGCAGCTGGCGGTCGCTCAACATGAGCTGTCGCTCCTGGTAAGTTACGTGCCGCACTTTTAACTTCATATTTTGGAGTTTCACTGACGGCCGTTGTTTATTTTGTTCCAGCGTGCCCAGCAGAGAGCGACGGTGGGAGTGGCTGGCGGATCTTCCAGCTCCTCGGCCCCTTTTCTCGAGATTGCCTCCCTCCGGGAGCAACTTGCCGGTGCGGTGGCTCGGGCGACCCGGGCGGAAGAGGAGCGTGACGCCTGGGTGGCGACTGTAGCGGAGCTGCGGCATCGAGGTGAGGAGAGACCTTCTCCAGACATCCTGGAGTTAAGGGTTCTTCTACAGATGATGAGGAGAGAGATAGAGAGAGAGAAAGCCGAGAGAAGGTCCGAACGACAGCGGGATCAGACCGAGAGGAGGGCCTTGGAGGCCCAAGTGAGGGAGCTCCAGCTGGGCCTTCAGGCCGTCGTGCATAGGCTAGGAGGGATGGAGACGCGCTACGAGAGAGCGCGAGAGTTCGGGGAGCGACTCCGCCAGTCCGGTCGCTTTGCCGCTAGTGGCTTTTTCGCCACGCCAGGGGAGGAGCAGCGAGTCACTGCTGCGGAGCAGGCGCCAAGAGGCGAGGCAGGTGCTACTGCATGGGGATCCCGTAGGCTTCTGAGGGACCCTCACCTCGGGGGAGAGGAGAGGGACGCCTAGAGGGACGAGCATGGAAATAATGGCAAGAGCTGGCGAGCTAGTGGACCCGCCACCTCTCTATGATTGTAGTGTTTGTGACAGCTTATGTAGAATTATGAATGGAGTGATTTGATTTTCTGCTGTTTATTTGTTCTTTTGTGCGTTCCTTCTTCCCTACACTTCTTTTCCTTTGCACTGTTCCCATGTGATGGGTCTGCCGAGACTCCGCCCCGAGCGGAGAATCGCGTCTTGTGACCATTTTCCACGGGAATCTACCGTCGAAGTCAAAAAAGACGGCCCTAGTTTCTTTTCCCGAATGCTGTGTCAAATTTTACGGACGTCCTCCAAATCATGATAGGGTATCCCTAGACAACATAGGGGCTATTCGTCCTATTCTTCGTCCAGTCAATCACCCTGTGCGAGCGGTGAAGCGACACATGGGACCGCTTGGCAGGTGCCTCATTGCGAGGGCTATCATTGACAGGTGATGGAGGCAATCTTGGCCCGCACTCCTTCCACTTCTATAAATTCTTGTCCCTTTTATCTTCCCAGGTATATCGAGGACTAACTCGAGGAGCACAAGTTTTCACGGGAGAGGAGGAGTTCAAAATTCTGAGAGTTGGATGGAGGGCGAATCTTCCCATTCCTCGAAGAGAAGCAGGTCCAGTGGTAGTAGTTCCAGGAGGCTTTCGGACCTCGAAGGGCACTTCAGTGAAAGAGCTCAATCACAACTCGTAAGCCAAGTTTTCTTGCCCTTTTTTCCATTCTTTCTTCCTTTCTTTTGACCAAACCTCACCCCCATTCATTGTATGTGTAGGTTGTGATGAAATCACAAATCTTATGGGAGTTGGTAGTAGCAGCGTACATGGGCCTCCCAGATTTTCAGAAGGCGAGGCTAGACGTGATGGGATTTGGTACCTTCCTTCGGATCGAGCCGATCCAGCCCGACCTGGTCCTGATCCAAGCCTTGTGTGAGAGATGGGACCCAGTGAGTCGGGCATTCCTGATGCCCTGGGGGCACATGGTGCCCAGCTTGGAGGATGTGGTCCGGATCACAAGCCTGAAGGTAGAGGGCGAGGCAGTGACCGGAGTCACTTACGCGGACTACAGAGAAGGTGCCCAGAAGTTACTGGGTTTGGACCTAGATTGTCGGAAAAATAGGTCGGTAGCTAGGGCGTCCCTCATGGATGCATTAGGGCTCACCGACACTCGTCGGCGGGACGATGAATCCTCAGAAGAGTTCATGGAAAGGATGGAAATAGGATGCCGTGCCGTATACTGCACAGATTTCGGCGACTGGGAAAGATGCAACATAGATTTGAGGAGATTTCTCCTCTTCCTTTTGGGGAGATTGGTACTGAGCTCGAAAGGGGACGGTATCCAATGTTGCTTCCTGGAGCTGCTGTCAGACCTTGAAAGAGTAGGGTATTATGCCTGGGGAGCCGCCATGCTGGCACACTTGTTTGCAGGCCTATTCCAAGAAACGGATCGTGAGATGACTGTGAGTGGTTTCACACCATTCATCCAGGTATTTTTTGGTTTTGCTTGTTTTGTATTTTTTTGTGTTTTTGCAAAGTACTGATGACATGTGCCGAGCAGCTATGGAGCTATTATTACCTCCCTATGGGGAGAGCTCGGCATTGGCGACCCATGGTGGTGCCGTTAGCCAGGCGGTGGGAACCCATCATGAGTGCGGCACCCCTAACCTACCAACTGATGGTGCTAAGGCGGGAGCTACAGGAGTTCCCTGCAGCGATGGTAAATTGGAGGCCCTACTCAGACATAGTCGATGCCGACCAGCCGTGGGTTCTAGCAAGTCGTGCCCGGTTCGGACGGGAACTGTGGATGCACTGCCTGAATGAAATCGAGCCGCTTCGGCTACGATTAGTTATGAGGACTTTAGGACTGGCTCAAGAATGGGTGGATTCAGCTGCGCCACCTCGTGTCGGGAGAAAGACGCGGGGACCGGCGACCTGCATTGACTGGCGCGTGCGATTCCCCGAACAGTATGAGGACTGGCAACGGGGTGGCACGATTGTAGAATCACAGGCGCGGGATAGCGAGGACTACTTGCGTCTATATAGGACAAAGTACGCAGAACGGTTCCAACCCCGGGGACTTGTGGAGGTAGGTTTCCCCTTTTCTGTTCTCTTCTTTCTCCTTTTCTTGGTTTTCTGGTGAAAATGCTGACTTGTAAGGCTGCAGGATGTCCGGGATGCCATGATAGCGAATTTACGAATTCGCTTGGCAGAGATGGAACAACAGTTGGGCGATGTCCGCGGAGCTACGAGCGCCTTGGTAGGTGTACAGTACGTTCCTAATTAAAACCCCAGATTCCAGATGTTGGCTGCTAATTCACGCGGTCGTAGCATGCCCAGATTGGCGCGGCTTCCCCAGCGATGGGAGTGGGTGGTGCCTCTTCCAGCTTGTGGATTCCCACCTCAGAACTTGACTCGCTTCATGAGCAACTTGCTCACACCACGCAGCGTGCTGCGGAGGCAGAAGGGATGCTCTCTATACAGGTAAGAGTCTCAGTGTTGAGTTCTCCTTGTTTATGTCTTATCGTGTATCTGAGATGGTACACTTGGCAGGAAAAGGAGACGGAAGAAGCGCTTGGCCAAGCTGCATAAAAGGAGACTAGGATAGCAGAACTGGAGAGGGAACTGCGGCGTCATCCTGATGACGACTCCTCTAGGGATGCTGTGGAACTGAGGATCACTCTCCAGTTGGAGAGGGAAGACCGCGAGAGAGAACGTGCAGAGAAAGAAAGAGACACAGAGAGAGAAAGAGCCAACAGATTGACTGAAAGGGAGGAACGAAGGGCCATGGAGGCCCAACTATTCGAACTCCGAATCAGCCTTGGTCTTGCTGAACAGCGGCTGAGAGATGGTGAGGAGCGCTACCGAAGAGCACGAGAGCGTGGCTTTCGTGTTGGTAGCTTCTCTGCTGCTTCCGTAGATCAACGCCGGGATGCGGGGATAGGAAGAGGAGTACAGAGCGGTAGGAGTATCGCTTTTCGTAGTTGGGTAGCACCTTTGAGAGTGTTTTGCCCGGAGAGTAGTGGGACGCGTAATGCGGAGAGAGAGGGCGGAACTTGATGTAATTTTTTTAGTTTTTTTGGAATAAAACACAAGGTTTGGTTTGTTTGGTTTTCACCTTTCCTTCTATTGCCTGAATCCCTGCACACATCACTGAAACAAACAAATCAGAATTTCTGTTCTGACTTGGCCCCTTGCTCAATAAGCAAATGGTCACTGTGACTGTCCTTGATAACTGGTCAAGGGGCCAAGCCTTTATTTTAACGAAGGCGAGGGAAAGAAGTGGTGATGATAAATGCGACAGGCAAGCACATGAATGCAAGCGGTATTGCAAATGCAATCATGCAAAATTGATTTGTTTTCTTTTTTTTATATTTGGCATTTTTTTATTTTATAAAAAAGATTTTTTTTGCTTGCAAATATGTACATTTTGTTGTGTAGTGGACAGCGGATCTAGAGGGGAGGGGTGAATAGATCAGCCCCACTTTTCGCAATGCGGCCCTCTAAACAGCTAGTTAAAATGAATTGCAGCGGAATAGAAACTAGCTTCCAAGAATGCTATGGTTCACTTAGCAAGATAAGCAAGATATATAATAATTCGATCCTAAGCATGCATCTAGAACGAATCAATCACACAAGCAAACCACACTAGACAGGATTTTTAAGGTGGTTCGGACTGAATCCTCAGCCCTACGTTCACCCCTCACCAAAACCCGGTGAGGCTTCACTTGTGCAGCGCACCAACCCGCAAATCGGAAACCACCGATTGCCTTCCTACTAACTAACGGTAGGGATGTCAACACCGCAGATCGGAAACACCTCCGATTGCCTTCCTACTAACCAACGGTAGGGACGAATCACAACTTCAATGTTTAATCAATATTGAAAGGAAAACAAATGTGAATGAACTAAGACAAGAAATTGAGTTATGAGTAGAAATGAATTGGCCCTTGTATGAAATGTTGATCAGCAACAAGGATCCTCTTGGCTTCAACTCAATCTTCTTGATTCACCCTTGATTGGATGAATGTTCTTCACGGAGTACTGTTCACGTGAACAGTACCTCTTCCTTCAATTCTTCTCTCTTGATCTTCTCTTTGAACTTGAATGAGGTTGAAACAACTTGAATGGATGAAGATGATCTCCCTTGAGAGTGAGCTTCAATGGATCCCCTTGAGATGATGAAGAGGATGGATGAAGATTTGATGAAGAGCTTCTTCCCGGAGTATCTTGATTTCCTTCTTGAAGTATACTCCTTTTAGCTTTCTTTGATCACCCTTCTTGCCCTTGATTGCTTCTTGCTTTGTAGGAGGTTGCTTGACTTCAAATCTGAGCTTGAATCACCTTGGATGGATGAAGAACTTCCTCCCGAAACACTGTTCACGGAGGTGCTACAGTAGCTCGAAAATGGGCTCCCTTGAAGGCTTGAAGCATTAGGGTTTTCATCCCCTCATGTGTTGGTTTTATAGACCTTGAATGGTCTATAGACAAGCCTCAGACCAGATCCACAATTTGTGGGTGATTAGGTGACATTTGGATTAAAGAAATCAAGGTTGAATGGCTCTTTTCGAAGTTGGAAACAAAGTCAAAAATGAAGGCTCGGGGCTGGCGGTCGACCGGAATTCATGGGCCGGTCGACCGAAACCTGCTGCAGCCAGAACGTTTCGGCTCTGGCAAAATCGGTCGACCGGACGCCTGGGGGCGGTCGACCGAACCCTGTAAAAATGTCAACATTTCAGTTCTGGGAAAACCGGTCGACCGGAAAAGTAGGGGCGGTCGACCGAAATCTGTAATTCCTGGAGTGTT
Source organism: Amorphophallus konjac (assembly GCA_022559845.1). Lineage (NCBI taxonomy): Eukaryota > Viridiplantae > Streptophyta > Magnoliopsida > Alismatales > Araceae > Amorphophallus > Amorphophallus konjac. The sequence continues at coordinate 45,121 of JAHNEJ010001157.1, forward strand.
TCGTTTCTGGAAGAATCGGTCGACCGGAAAGGCAGGGGCGGTCGACCGAAACCTGTAAAACGTGGAATTCTTAGGCTCTGGCAAATCTGGTCGACCGGCCAAGGTGTGTAGGTCGACCGGAAATACCTATACCTGCAAAAATGAAGTGTTAGACCAATGAAACATGTTCATAAGTCAAGATATTCATGTCCTCATCAATTTCATGTATTTTGGGATTGAAATCAACATAGAATATGCGAGGGCGCAACATTGAGCTTTCATGTGCATATCTGTCATAAACACAACAGAACATATGTCAGTCATATAAGAGTGAAAAGCAACAATGACGAATAGTGTTTAGCCATTATCAAAACCAAGAATATCACAGAACACATATGACCATAAAATGATGTCGAATGACCCAAGTGACCATATGAAACTCAAATAACCATAGGGGCACAACACATTTTCTCTTTTCCATTTTTTGTTGTTTTATCATCTTAATTTTTTTATTGCTAATGCCCGGCAAGCACCCAAATGGCACCTAACCTTCGTGAGAACAGGGGTTTCTTACTAACCTCCCAGGTATCCTAAGTGCACATCTAGGTTGATTTGGGCCTCTAGACCCCTCGAATGATGATCCCGCCGGTTAAGACTTACCCTGATGACAATACCGTCATGTCATGCTTAGGCTCCCAGTCGCTTCCGACCACAGGGATTCACCCAAAAGGTGTTTGAGGTAAAAGATTTGCCCGACCCGGGTCTATTTCCTCACAACTCTAGATGGTATATGATGGACCACCCTGGAACCCTAACGACCAACCGCGTGACGCTGACCCGGAATCAGACGCCGTCGCACCCATAGGTGACGCGCTTCCATTGGCCTAAGCCCGAGTTTAAACAAGAAGACATCAAGGTGGTAAACAGGGGTCTTGACTAGCCAGAAACACGGAGACTCTTTCGCAGCGATAGCTTTTACTTTTCAAAGTAGGTAACCAAATGTGTATATTAAAATAAGGCCGCAGACCCTGGGCAGTTTTCACCTTTCGAAAACTCCATCGAACCTTCATCTTTAGAGGAAGAAGGAAGAGCGTGGGGGATAAACCTCCTGAGAGGATCGGCAAAACCGTTAACCCGGCGAGCGAATAAGGGCCCACTAACTCTTTCCTTTCGGACAACTTCGGACCAAATCTCGAGCATTTACATTCCCCGGCCCCCTTTGTGGATTCAGACTTTTGCTTTGAGGGGTTCCGTTTATCGTAACAGGCACGGTCACGACCAGGCTTTTCTCTTGATTTTGATTTTGTATTTCTTTTTGTGAGGGAGATAAAGTCGTTTGACGTTTGTGGGCTCCCTTTTCGTATGCCTGCGGGGACACTGCCCTCTTCTCGTGCTCTGATCGATGCTCGAGGAAATGGATCATACTCTTGCCTTTGGGGTTTGAGTTTCGATTTCTCATGCTCAGCGTTTTAAGGGCGCCGACTGTCTCATTTGGTCGAAGGGAAAAGAATAAAGATTACAGCTTCCGGAGATCTTCTGGGTGGGGCCCCACCGTAGGTGATGCTACCGACTTTTTTGAGTAAAATACATAAGTGAGCACATGTTAGCTTCCTTCGAGCGAGCATAGGCTGACGTGGCCGGACAGGGATTTCCACGGTTCTGGCAAATCAAGACCCGGTGCCTACCAAGCCTCAATGGGCCCTATCCTAACATGAAGGTTAGATGCAGGGACTTAACTACATGGTGACTGCCGGGCATCGGTATTTTGAATTTTCCATATTTTTAGTGGTTTTCAATATTCCTTTATTTTTGATGTTTTTATCTTTTCATCATTTTTTTTGTTTGTTGTGCTAAGGGTAGTATTTCTTAAGATAAAGCCCATTCCAAGGGTGGGATAACTCGGTCCCTTCGGCGTTGACTAACTTGTAGGCGTTGCCAGGGTACACGGCTTGAATTACAAATGGTCCTTCCCAATTGGGTTGGAGCTTAGAATGCGGACCTCCAGGTTTGACAAAAATTCTTTTTACGACCATCTCACCAACTTTGAATTTTCTCTCAACGACTTTCTTTTGGTAAAAGCGAGCGAGTTTATTTTGATACACACGCGCGTGTTCGGCAGCGGCCAACCGTTTCTCATCCAAGAGTTCCAACTGGGCGAGGAGTGAATTACGACGATCGTCGAGGGGAAATTTCTCGTCCAATTGTACCCTGAGAGAAGGGATCAGAGTCTCGTACGGGACTACCGCTTCCATACCATAAGTAAGGGTAAATGGAGTCTGCCCGGTGGGGGTACGGATTGAAGTGCGATAGGCCCATAGAGCTTCGATAAGCTTTTCTGGCCAGTCTGAAAACTTACTAGACTCGCAGGTTTTTTTGATGATTTTGAGCAAGGTTTTATTGGTGGCCTCCGCTTGGCCGTTATCTTGTGGGTAATAAGGCGATGAATGATGTAATGCAATTGCGTACCTTTTGCAGAGGTCCTGTAGGTCCTGAGAAATGAACTGTGGCCCATTGTCGGTGACGATCGTGCTTGGGACGCCGAATCTGGCGAGGATGTTCTTTATGATGAATTTGCAGACTGTTGACGCCTTGATTTCCGCGTAAGCTTCAGCTTCGGCCCATTTGGTGAAGTATTCCGTCGCAGTAAGGATGAAAGATTTCTGCTTGGTGAGGGAATTGGGATCACCTAGGGGACCAATAATGTCGAATGCCCACATGGAGAAAGGCCATGGGGAGGATATTGGATGAAGTGAGGAAGATGGTGAATGGATTTTATCGGCGTGAAGTTGACACTTGACACACCTACGGACATAGACAGCACAATCTTCTTCCATAGTAGGCCAGTAAAAACCTTACCGAATGATCTTTTTGGCGAGCATCTGACTATTCACGTGGCCACCGCACACACCCGAGTGCGTCTCTTCTACACATTTCCAAACCTCATCGTCACCAAGACATCTTAACAGAATACCAGTAAGGCTCCTCCTATAGAGTAGACCTCCAACCAAAGTATATTTCTGAGCCACCCTTCTTATGGCTTTCTTGTCCTCTGTGGTGGCCCCTTCAGGATAAGACTGATCTTGGCAGTATTTGGCAATTTCATAGAACCATGGTTTCTCTTCATCAGCCAGTTCTTCTTCGGCCTCTGCCAACATGATTTCTCTCTTCTCAAGGATATCTTCCTGCAGGATCTTCCTTGCTATCCTATCTTTGATATTTATGTAGGAAGCATCATCGATTGCAGGGGCGTGAAGTTTATAGATGGAAATGGACTTAAACCATCTTCCTAGAGGGAACCTTATGGATGATGCCAACGAGGCGAGGGCATCGGCAAGAATATTCTGATGACGAGGGACATGAACAAAGATCAGTTTGGCGAACAGTTTGGCAAAGGCAGCAGTGAGTTCTTGGTATGGCTTGAGTTTGGGATCGCGAGTGCTATATTTAGTGAGCACCTGGCGAAGGATGAGTTGACTATCACCTACGACTCGCAACTCAGTGATACGAAAAGAATGAGCGAGTTCTAGGCCAGCTAGAAGGGCTTCATATTCAGCTATATTGTTGGTGACTGAAAATTTGAGCTGATATGCCAACGGGAATGTGAGACCTTCAGGCGACAGGAGGGCGACGCCGATTCCTCTCCCTTGAGAATTCAGAGCTCCATCAAAATATAGTGTCCACATTGGCTCATCCGATTGGTTGACGGACATTAGTTCCTCATCTGGAAACTCTGATTGGACGGGATCGAACTTGGGAAGAGGATGGTGAGCTAGATGCTCGGCTATGGCATAGCCTTTAATCACCTTTTGCTGGATGTAGGTGATGTCGAACTGAGAGAGAAAACTTTGCCAGCGTGCTAGCCTATCCGTAAGGACGGATTTCTCCAGAAGGAATTTGATAGGATTCATTCGAGCAATCAAGTGGACCTCGTGAGCCAAGAAGTAGAGCTTCAATTTCTGCACTACCCAAACGAGGGCAGCACAGGTTTTCTCCATGCCGGTGTACTTCTGCTCACAGGGATTGAGAAGTTTGGACAAGTAATAGGTTGCCCGTTCCTTGCCTTCTTCATCAGCTTGTGCGAGGACGGCTCCCACAGAGTCATCCAAGACTGAGACGTAAAGGATCAGAGGTTTTTCTGGTTTGGGTGGAATGAGAACGGGTGGACTAGCCATATATTCCTTCAACCCTTCAAAAGCTTTCTGACATTTAGAATTCTAGTGGAATTCTACTCCTGGCTTGGTCAACTCGTAGAGAGGTCTACACCTTTGTGAATGTTGAGACACAAACCGACGAATAAACTGCAACCTCCCGATTAAACCTCGGACTTCCCTTAAATTCTTGGGAGGCAGCATATCCCTGATAGCCTTAGCTTTGTCAGGATCTATCTCGATCCCTCTTTTGCTCACAATGAACCCCAGCAATTTACCTGACGACACACCAAACACACACTTCTTCGGGTTCATTTTCAATTGGAACTCTCTTGACCTTTGCAAGACCTTAGCCAAAACTTCTGGATGTTCCATCCTGGTCCTTGATTTCACCAATAAGTCATCCACATACACTTCCAGATATATGTGCATCATGTCATGAAATATGGCCATCGTCGCTCTTTGGTAAGTAGCTCCAGCATTCTTTAATCCGAACGGCATGACCACGTAACAATATGTTCCCCAAGGGGTAGTGAATGACGTCTTTTCCTGGTCCTCTTCTGCCAAACGAATTTGATTGTATCCTGAAAATCCATCCATGAAAGAGAGGGTTTCGTAGCCTGCCGTGTTATCAATCAGCACATCAATGTGAGGTAAGGGAAAATCATCCTTTGGACATGCGCGGTTAAGGTCCCGGAAGTCGATGCAAATTCTGACTTTCCCATCTTTTTTCATGACCGGGACAATGTTCGCCACCCATTGAGGATAAAGAACGGCTCTAATGAACCTGGCTTTGTGGAGCTTATCGACCTCTTCCTTCATTTTCAAAGCCATCTGAGGGTGGAAACGCCTTAACCTTTGTTTTACCGAGATGGACCCTGGTTTTAGGGTTAAACGGTGTTCGACCAAGGTTGAATCCAGACCCGATATATCCTCGTAGCTCCATGCAAACGTGTCCTTATATTCCTTGAGAACCTCAATTAATGCCTCTTCTTCAGAGGGTGGTAGGTTGTCACTTATGAGGATGATCCTAGGGTCTTCCTCAGTTCCCAAGTTGACTTCTTTGGTGGATTCTTCTACGGCGGTTGACGGCTCGTCGAATCTCCTCATTCCACTAGCGTATGCGCCCGCCGCATCCTCATATTCTTCACCCTCCTCTTCAGTGGGGCATTCTTCATCCGTGATCTCGTAGACTCCATACCCTTCATCAAATGCACAGTCGCCCTCGCATTCTATTTCGGGTAGCTGGATGGGATTTTCTAACAACTGGGGGATGGCAAGAAGGGCATGACACCTGGCGGCCAAATCCAGAAGGAATCGATGAGGGATCTGCCTACCCTTGGATTTCTTCCTAGGTACTACCCTTGGCCTATCATTCCTAGATTGACTGACAATATTTACAGAAGAAGAGGAAGACGAAGAGGATGGTGTAGAATGTACAGGAGAAGACCCCTCAGAGGAGGGGTAGAAAAGGTCGCTCATCGGACCTTGGACGGGTGGTCCGCAAGGCGGTACGCACCCGTGGGAGATGTAGGAGGTTTCCCCAACGAAGATGTGTTGTTGGGGAGTTTGAAAATTGACGTTTTTTTTTTCATTTTCATTTTTAATGACAAAGCAGTGAAAAGAGATTGGAGGAGAGAGAAAAGTGGTTATGACTAGAGGATTGTGAGGCTCATAGAGCAGATCATGGTTGAAGACCTGGCGCGGGTTGAAAAGCCCGCGTAGGTATGTAAGCAAAGAAGGGGACCTGGGAAGATCATCAGACAATTGTCTGGCCCAGGAAGAAGATATCAGCAAAGGCTGAGACGAGTGGATGGAGAAGATGGCGGCTAATGAGCCGTCGACGGCAATGTTGAGGACGGATGAAGATCCGTTGATGACAGGGTCCTTCTGGCGAGGACGAGGATAGTTTGGAACCTTGGCAAGAGTGGTAATATTCTCTGATATTTCGGAGATCAATGGTGGTCCTTCAAGCTGCGGAGACGAGAACATCCTTTCCAGTGCAACGGAAATGTCCCGTATGTCGAACCATTTGTCCCACTCGCATTCCGGATCTTTGATCTTGCCTCTTTTGGTGATCCTCGGATATTTTTCAGCCAAATATACAGCATGTGATCCCACATATGCTTCTCGTGGGTGATCTCCCATCTGAACAACGGGCCCTCTGTTGAAGTGGTTTGATAGAGTCCACGTGAGAGGCTTCCAATCTGCCTTGAATGGTCCTTTGAAGCCTAGGCCAAACCTGCGGTTCGGCCTAATTTCCTTTGGCGGTTTGAGCATACCCTGTAACTGTGCGCCCAGACCTTTTCCTTGTTGATAGCCGATGTTCCTCATAATCTCCCAACCTTTGAAGTGAAAAGGGAGACATGATGTTGTGGTTGCCCTGACCGGCTCCTTTGGTGCTAGTGGAACATGAGATGGATCACGTACGTCCAGCAGTGACAATATGGGCCGATGAGACGGCCAAACAGAAGGCAGAGAGGTGTTGATAGCATCCACTGTGTGAAGGACATGTGTATTGACCACTTTAATAATTCTCCCATTGTAAGGAAACTTCAGGCACTGATGGTTGGTGGAAGGCACAACGTTCATGGCTTCGATGTAAGGGCGACCCAGTATAGCCTTGAATGTGGGGTCCATGTCGAGGACATGGAATTCTGTGGGAATTGACATGGGGCCTAGTTCTGCCTTCAGAATAATCATCCCCTGCGGCGGCCTTTTGCTATTGTCATAAGCCGTGACCGTGATCGAGGAAGGTCTTATTTGTTCCTTGTTGACCCCACACAACTGAAGAGTGCTCATGGAGATCACATTTATGGATGCACCCGTGTCCACAAGACACGGGTTTATGGATACCCCATTAATTTTTATTGAAATGCACAATGCATATTTCCGAGCTTCCTTGGGAGCGAGCTCGTAGTTGTGAAACATGATGGCTGGTTGTGTGTCTGTTGGGGTCAGGACGGTCGAAATCTTCTCCACGGGGAGGTCTTCATTAACCATGACCTTTTGAAGATATTCCATCAAGGCCGCCTGGTGGGATGTGGATCTTTGAAGTAGCTCTAGGATGGAGATCTGGGCAGGTGTCTTGTCCAAGTGTTTCAATAGATCATACTGTGTTCCAGGGATAGCTCTTTCTGGTTGTTCTGCATCATCCTTCTCTGGCTGAGATTGCTCGGGATTCTGACTGTTGTGGGGGAAAACCCTGTGGAAAATCCTTCCACTCCGGAGCACCATTGCCTGCGGCTTTTGTACCTCTGTGGGGGTAGCAGTGGGTTTTAACAGGGGTTTGAGGGGTAGTAGTGGAGGAATGGTTGATGAAGCAGGGGTGATGACGGGAGCAGGGATTCTGATGAGGGGTTTGTTAGGTGGCGGCATGGTGAAGGTAGGGGGGATATTGCACGGATTATGAAGGATAAGGGGTCTAGAAGGTGGCGGTGGAGACGAAGTAGGAGTGGGTAGGGCTTGAAGTGGACAATGATTTTGAGGTGGGTGATGGTTAATGAGTGGTTTTGAAGGCATTAGTGGTGATACGGTGGAGAAAGACGGGGTTATGTATGGTTGACGGATGATAAGGGGTTTAGAAGGCGTAGGGGTAAATGTGGTAGAGGTGGATGGTAAAGTGGGGAAGTGAGAGAAGATGAGAGAGTGTGAAGGCGTAGTGGAGAGTGTCGGTTGATAGGAGGTCGGGGTGCGGATGAGAGGGCGTAATGGTAGTGGAAATGGTGATGGTGATACTGACGCGGGTTGATGAGAGAGAGGTGCTACCCGGGCAAGGTGAGGGGGTTGCATGACGATAGGGTTGGAGGTAGAAAGAATGGAGGTACTTTCCTGGTGCCACACCTGCTCTCTCCCGACTTCCGGGAAGGAGGAGATGGGGTTAACCTGATGATTGGACTGTTGGTGCTCCGGTAATGGATTCTGGATTATGCCCATGTCGGGCTGTTGTTGTGGAGCCTGCTGAGCCTGCTGTTGTTGTTGTGGTTGCTGTTACTGTTGCTGTTGTAACTGCTGCTGTGGCCTATGAGGAGGTCTCCTAGCCTTGAGAGCCGCGACGTATCGTCTCATCTCATCCCAATCTATTTGATGTTCATCATTCATATCATGGATGTAATCTTTGAAATGGAAGCAGTAATCTACTGTGTGTCCCGGCTGCCTGTGGTAGACGCAGTATTTGGAGGTATCAACATTGGGGGGCCACGCGGGCCTTTCTCTGGGTAGGGCGAGTTGGTTTGATGCCATGAGGGTATTAAAAATGTCTGCTAAGGTTTCCGGCAATGGTGGATAGTAGGCTCTCTTGGGACCGAGCGGCCTCCTTTGTTGCTGTTGGGGACCATAGTTCCCCGGGGGTGGAACTTGGTTGTACTGAAGTGGTGGTTGTTGTTGCTGAGGTTGTGGTTGTTGTTGCTGGGGTTGGCGTAATGGAGGCATATTATCCTGGGGTGGATTATTTTGGGGTGGAGGACGAAGAGGGAAAGGACCTGGTTGAAGGGGAAGTCGGGGCATTTGTGGAGGCCTTGGGTTGACCGCATAGTTGGCATTGTTGACCGCACTGACTTGCTCATTTGTCACGACCCCTTCTGTGGCTCCGCCCGGGACACCAGCGCCTGTCTTTCTGACCACTTTGGGCTTCGGCGACTCAAACATGTTCATGATGGGGGAGTCTTTTAGCTGGGTTTGGATGTACCGGGCCCTTTCATAGAGTTCCTCCATTGTAGTAAGTTTATTCATGGCCAGGACATGTCTGAACTGTGGGGTTGCATTAGACACAATCATCTTCACTTGTTCGGGCTCGGAGAGGGTATCCCTTATTCTTTCCGCCAGAGACCTCCATCTATCAGCATATCGGACAAAATCCTCGTCGGGTTTCATCTTTTCGGCCACTAGGTCGGTAATGGAGAGTGAGGGACCGACCCTATCCCTATATTTCTGTAAGAACCTTCTCTGGACTATTTCAAAATTCTCGGCCTCGCGGGGCTCCAGAGAATAGAACCACTCAAGCGCAGGACCATCCAATGATCTCCGAAAGAGGTATGCTAGGGACCTCTGATCGTTTTGCCAATAGGAGGATTCATACATGAAATCCTTGAGGTGAATGAAGGGGTTGCCGGTACCATTGTATCTGCGGTACGTGGGCATTTCGGAGGGAGGAAGATGAATGACGGGAAGGATTGGCAAAGCAACCTCCGGGGTGGCTTTCACGTCCACCATTCTTCTTTGATTTTGAAACTGCTCGTCCATGCGATTGAACCTATTAAGGAGCGATTGGGCGAGCTCCTCTGGAGGTGAAGGTGGCACTTGCCACTGGGGGAGAAACTGTCTCCCGGAGACTTGAGGGGGAAACCCCGAATGAGAGGGAGCTGTCGGATCGCCGACAGTTGGCCCTGGCTGAAGCGGTGTGTGGAGAACAACAGGAGTTTGAGATTGTGACGGGAACTGGAATGAGGGTGGTTGTTGGCTCGCTTGTCCTTGAAGCGAGGGAGACTGGATGGCTTGCTCCAATGAGGGAGATGGAATGGCCTGCACGGACTCTTGGAGAGGTGCGATGACCGGAGTTGATTCCTGGGGCGTGGGGGAAACAGATTTCCCCTTTAGAATGGCCTGGAAGGCCCGGAGCTGTTCAGAGGTAAGCTCCGTGTTGGCGAGGACGCCCAGTAAAGAAGAGATATCCTGTGGTGGGGACGTGTCCCCGGCAATAACCTGCACCTCATGCGAGGGGTCATGAGAAGGACCCGAGTCCATAGCATAGACTCGCGGGTCGGCTGACAAACCACGGCTAGGGTGGTTCTCCTCAAAAGACTCGTGAGACATGCTCACAGTTTTCCCAGAACGTAAAAACATACACTAGCAAGCAGGTAGCAGAGATTATCAAACAAGTGGATGCCTTTACGCCTTTTTTTGTGTTTTGATTTTGATGATTTTTTTGTGTTTTTAACGAGATCCGAAGTTCACACAAAATGGGGACCCTAGTTTATTTTTGTTTCACCGCCGTGTCAACTAGGGTCTCTCGTCTCACCACGAATGAAATGACTAACTCTGGGGAACTTCAATGGTACAACCAGCCCAGTGAACGAAGAGGAGATTCTTCGATGTCGGGGACTTACGGAGGTCCCAGTGTAGGAGATTCTAGTCCGTTGAGAGGAATTCCCAAACGGAGAGTCCTTCCTTCACCGGGAAAGGGTGATCCTCAAAAAAATGAAAAAAGGATAGAAAAGAGGGATGGATGCATGCAATGAAATGCTGACAGAGATATGGAGTGGGAAAACAACAGAAATAACAGACATATAATAAACAAAGAACCAATCAAAACTGACGGTGCTGCCGTGAGCACAACGGGGGCGCGCGCGGGCGCGAAGGTGGAGAGGCACGGGTGGTGCTGAACTTGCAAGGGTAGCCGAAAGGAAGCAGTAGAGTCCCACCGTGATCGCCAATCTGTGAGCGACGTCACGCGGTTCGGGATAAGAGCGGAGAAGACGCGGAGTTGCGGGCTCCTCTTTCTTTTTGTTTGGTGTTTGTTTGCTGCATCACAGAAATAAGAGAAGAGAGAGAAGGGGCCACCACGGGAGATTGCTCCGGCGGGGCGAGCGGGACAAGTGTGATATAGCAAGATATGGGGGTTAAACGGCCATAGCGGGAAGTGACTCGCCGCGGCCTCGGGGGGACGGGAATGGTGCAGAAATTAAATAACAAGAATTGAAACGGCCATTGGGGAAGTGACTCGCCGCGGCCTCGAGAATATGAGCAGATAATAAGATGATAGAATATAAAGCGAATACAAAGAGCGGGAATTTAAACGGCCATTGGGGAAGTGACTCGCCGCGACCTCGAGAACATAAACAGATAAGAATATAACGTATAAGAACATGAATTTAAATGGCCATTGGGGAAGTGACTCGCCGCGGCCTCGAGAATATGAGCGGAATATAACAGAATATAAAGAGAATATAAGAACAGAAATTTAAACGGCCATTGGGGAAGTGTCTTACCGCTGCCTCGAAAATAAGATGTGATCGCCAGGGCCCGAAAGGCCCCAAAATAAGAAAGTGATCGCGCCTACCTCAAGAGCGGGAGATGGCGGGTTGCTTCTTCCTCTTCCTCCGGCCGGCCGATGGAGAGGGCTTTCCTCGGCTACCCTTGCAAAACAACGACAAACAAATGACAAGTGGATTAGAAAGATGGAGGTGTAGTATTCAAATCCTTGCGATAAAAATAATGAAATGATGGCAAGACACACACATGGTTGGTGTTATCTTTTAAACCCCTCTCGGACTCGAGTAGGAGGAAAATGAGATGATGGATGTAAGAAGTGTATAAGAAAAGGTGCCCTTATGAAGGGGGATAGGGGATGCAAGATGATGAATGCAAAAGAACTACGAAGAAAAGGAAAGAATTGGCTTATTGGATGTGCCGATGGTGAAATCCAGCGGAGCTCCGGTAGCGTGGGGACGACGTGGAAGCGCGGTGGATGAAGATGACCTTCCTCTCGCGAGCGTGAGCACCCGAGAAGCCGGTAAAATCTCCACCTATAAAAGAACCCACGGGTTAGAAAATGACTCCGTAGCCTCTGGGCTCCGGCAGCCTATCGGATCACTTTGAAGCTCTCCCAGAACTGAGGGTGTGGGCCTCTATTTATAGGGCTCCGGAGGGTGGAGGCGTCCAGGACCCTGGACACCTCCATCAGGGCCGAATTAATATTTTATTCTATTTTTATATATTTTTTTGGAATACTTTTGTGGAGGCGTCCAGGGACCCGAAGGCCTCAAACAGGTCCACCGAATACCGACGACGGCCGCACGCGGTTTGGCACAACGCGTGGTTTTGTGAGCGGCGCCTCGTGATTCAGAAATGGGCGCGTCCAGGTGGCTGGACGTCTTCAAAATTTGGATTTTTTCACACACGACAAACCGTCGTTCGGTGGCCGGCGCCCGTGAGAGAGTTGATGGAGGCGTCCAGGGGCCTGGACGCCTCCAAAAATATATTATTTTTTCTTTTTCTTTTGTCTTTTATGCCAAGGCTGACATTTTAATTTTTTTATATTTATTTTTATGGAGGCGTCCAGGGGCCTGGACGCCTCCATTAATATATATATTTTTTTATTTATTTTCTAATTTTTATGCCAACTGGTATTTTACACACACATTTTTTATTTTTATTTTTATGGAGGCGTCCAGGGGCCTGGACGCCTCCATTAATATATATATTTTTTATTTAGTTTTGGGCCCTGAGAAAAGAATAAAAGAAAAGAAAAGAATGGGGGCGTCCAGGGGCCTGGACGCCCCCATTAAGACCCACCCGGGTCCTCAATCGGCGGCCGCCCGGCAGACACCTTCTTGGTTCCGGAACCTCTTGATGCGTCTGACTGGTGTTGATGCCGTCCGAATGCCGTGACGGGACGATTCCGAATGCCGAAAAAGGCACAAGAAGACCCAAGAAAAGGAAGCACTCGAGTGATTCAAAATACGTAAGCCGTTGCGGGGCGTTGTATAGTAATATGAGACTTTCTCAGGAGACGTCAAAAATGGCGTGTCTACAGCTGTACGTCCCAGCGGAGGAGCAGGTTCGTCGTGCGGTGCTGCGCGAGGCTCATGGGAGCAGGTACACCGTACACCCAGGTGCGACGAAGATGTATCGGAACTTGAGGAGGCAGTTCTGGTGGCCTGGCATGAAGAGAGATGTCGCAGAGTTTGTGGCCAGGTGCCTGATCTGTCAGCAGGTGAAGGCGGAGCATCAGCGACCAGGCGGTACTCTCCAACCCTTGGATGTTCCTGCTTGGAAGTGGGACCATGTGACCACGGATTTTGTGGTGGGGTTGCCGAGGACCCCGAGTGGGCAGGACAGTATTTGGTTGCTGGTGGATCGGCTGACGAAGGTGACTCGGTTATTACCGGTCAGGGTCAGCTGGAGCGTGTCTAAGTTGGCTCGTTTGTATGTGGAGCGGATCGTTCCGTTGCATGGGATTCCCATTTCGATCGTGTCGGATCGGGATCCGCGCTTCACTTCCGGATTCTGGAGGAGTTTCCAGCGAGCTCTTGGCACGGAGTTGGCATTTAGCTCGGCGTATCATCCACAGTCAGATGGTCAGTCTGAGAGGACTATTCAGACTTTGGAGGACATGCTGAGATCCTGCTACCTGGAGTGGCAGGGGAGTTGGATTCATCACCTACCGTTGGTGGAGTTTACCTATAACAACAGCTATCATTTGAGCATTGGCATGGCTCCTTATGAGGCATTATATGGGCGTCCTTGTCGGACTCCACTTGATTGGTTTGAGGTGGGTGAGCGTGTTTTGACGGGACCGGAATTGGTACAGCAATGTGTGGATGTTGTGCACCTGGTTCGTCAGAACATGTTGGCGGCCCAGAGTCGGCAGAAGAGCTATGCTGACCGTAGGAGGCAGCCTCTCGAGTTCGCCGTGGGCGATCATGTGTTCTTGAGAGTTTCTCCGATGAAGGGGGTGATGCGTTTTGGACGGCGTGGGAAGCTGAGTCCCCGCTATATTGGTCCTTTCGCGATCGTGGAGCGCATCAGTGAGGTTGCTTACCGGTTGCAGTTACCTCCTGAGTTGGCGTCGGTGCATGACGTGTTCCACGTCTCGATGTTGCGGAAGTATATGCCCGATGACTCTCATGTGCTCGAGTTTTCCGTTTGGCCTGAGGTGACTCCAGATCTTTCTCTCCCAGAGTTTCCGATCCGCGTGGAGGATAGGCGAGAGCAGCGCCTGCGGAATAAGGTTATTCCCTTGGTAAAGGTCGTGTGGCAACGACACTCTGGTGGTGAGGCTTCGTGGGAACGTGAGGATGAGATGCGTCAGCAGTTCCCGTATCTGTTTAGGTGAGTCTTCCTCTTCTTTCCCCTTTGGTTGTTCTCAATTTCGAGGACGAAATTCCTTAAGGGGGGAGGGATGTAATATCCCGGACCTTTCGGATCCTTCTTCGTGGGTCCCGGATCTGGTTTTCGGAGTGTCCGGCTCCGTTGTGTCCGGATATCTTTCGTGTTCGGATCGGCGCGATCCGGAGTCGTTTCGGAGGCCCGGAGGCGTTCCGCGGCTTTTCCACGTGTGTTTTCCGATTTTCGATGTGTGTTTTGGCTTTTTCTTCAGACGCTCGCTGTGGGCGAACCGGGCGGTTCACCCGGGCACGAGTGGTACCGTTGCGATCGGTGCGTTCCGAGGATTCCGGAAATGTATTTTTCTATTTTTTGGTATTTTTCTAAAAATTCAGATTTTCTATATAGCCCTAATTCTTTTTCTTTTTCTTTTCCTCTTTCTCTTTCTTCTTCTTCTTTCTCCTTCCTTCCCTAACCGTGGCCGCCCTCTCCTCTCCTCTCTCCCTCTCTCCCATTCGGGCGCGGCGGACCCCTCCCCGGCTGTTGACGGCGGCAGGGCGACGGCGCGGACGCGTGGGCGACGGCGAGACGATCGTGCGGGCGTGCGGCAAGCGTGGGAAGCGTGGGGAGTTCGTGAAGCTTCAAGCGTTCTTCGTGATTCGTGGGTGATTCGGCGGAGCATTCGCTCCATTGAGGTAGGGTGACGTTCCTTAGCCTCTAGCCGATCTTTTCCGTGATTTATAGGCCGAGGGGAGGCCGAGAGGGGCTTATTTGAGCATGCTTGGGGTTTTTCCATGTTTTGGGGAGAGTCGCCCGATCTATGGATTTGATGCATGGATTCGCGTTTTGATGGCTTTGATGCATTAAGGGGTCCCCAGGGGTCTTCCCCTTTGATTTCCCCCTCCCCGGTGGAGGTATGGGGGCGTGGAATGGTGTTTTAGCCGTTCCTGGCCGTTCTCGATTTTCTGGGATGATAGCGGTCCACCAGTAACCGCCTTCATCAGGTAGCGGTCAGGTGGGGACCGCCTTCATCAAGGTTTCGAGCGTTGGGGCTTGTGCTGTCGGCAGGCGGTCGCGGTCTCGTGACTGACCGCGACTGCTGGTGGCGGTCGGGGGGCGACCGCTTTCAGCCTGGGGTCCGGCACGGTCTTCGAGATGGGTTTTTGACCGTTGGAGTCTGGTCGCGGTCTCCAGGAGACCGCTACCAGGTGAAGGCGGTCTTCACACGACCGCTTTCACGTTTTCATGCACCAGGGTGGTCGCGGTTCCAGGCCGACCGCGACCAGGTGATAGCGGTCCTGGGTTGACCGCTACCACAGGAGGCGGTCCTCCGGTGACCGCGACTCCCCTTCTTCACCGATTTGAGCCCCGGACGAGCTAGTCTCGATCCCTGTGCTGACCCGTAGTCCGACTGATGTGGGGCATCATGTGGGGGCTACACGTGGGGTGCCGTGGGGTCCCGGGAGGTGGTGACTTCGGCTTGTGTCACCGTGCGTCGGGTTGGTACAAGGAGCGTACCTTGTACCTGCGGTTGTGAAGTTGTTTTCTGTTGACTTGAGAGTCTACTCCTTCAGTGACCCTCCACTAGTCGTTGCCTACTAGTACGCGTGTGCTAGTCGCACCAGGGAGTGTTGTACGGGCCGACCTTTAGAGACGGTTTGTGGACCGGTTACCGTTGGGCCCCACGTCTTGCAGCCAGAGTCCGGCTGAGGGGAAAACCGGTCAGAGGACCAGACCAGGGACGCGCGGTCTGTGTGTGCACACGTGGTTGGGGGCGGTTGGACCCACGTCGACGGGCGTGACCCCAGCTAGTCACTTGTTTGTGTTTACTTGTACGGTGTCTGCGCCTAGGGTAGGACCTACCACCTCAGGCGGTTCACCTGCAGCGCGGTGTCAGACGTCAGGGGACGCTACCGGCTGTGCTTCTAGTGGGTGGTACTCATGTCGAGTACGGAGTGACAGACTGTCAGTCGTGTGTTTCCGACCTTCGGGTTTTGGCGGTTCGACCGTTGAGTTTCGGTCTTCTTGTACCGTGGCACGTGTGTCGGTTTACGTGCCGTAGGGTCTAGTTCTGTAGAGTACAGGGCTTTCCTTTTCGAGGTACCTTCCTACCGCTAGAGTAGTGGTTTCTCGTTTTACGAGGTAGGGTTCGAGTGATCCCTACTGAGTCTTGTTCCGAGACTCATTCCCTGCGTGTTTTCACCGTGTTTCAGGTGAGGCGCCACCTTCGGGGAGCGCGTCAGGAGCACAGCGTGGTGCGGGTGCCCAGAGGTAGTGCCAGAGGTCAGAGCCGGGGTATGCCCCGTGTAGCTGTACTTTCCTTTCTTGTCACTGTACTAGTCGTGGACTGCTGTTGTTGTTGTTGTTGTTATTTCTAATGTGGACCATGTAAAATGTTAATTTATTTCTTGCTTAATATTATAACTGTTTAATTTCTGCAATTATTTATGATACTTATGTAGTCTCCACACCATCCTTTTAACCCTTCCGAGTCTTCGGGCTCGTGGGTGGCGGTGCGAGTCTCGGGTTATCGGGCCTTCCCGGTAATCGGATTCTCGGGTCGTTACAGGACAACAAACACTTTGTAACATTTATTGATAATCTATATAAATATTGCTATCTCTACCTAATTAAAACTAATAATGAAATACTAAATAATTTTTAATTTATAAGGTTGAAATTGAAAATTAACAACAAAGGAAAATTAAAATACTTAAGTCCGATAGAGGAGGAGAGTACACCTCTTTTACACTCACCCAATTTTGTCAAAACAATGGAATAATACATGATGTGAGTGCCCCTTACTCTCCCCAATCTAATGGTGTAGTTGAAAGAAAAAATAGAATATTAATAGATATGGCTAATTCAATGTTGATTAGTTCAAGTGCACTTGAGAACTTGTGGGGGGAGGTCCTTTTGACTACTTGTTACATTTTAAATAGAATTCCTTTTAAACAAAATGACTCTACTCCATATGAAATTTAAAAACATAGAAGACCTAACTTGAATTTTCTCAAAGTGTGGGGGTATTTTGCAAAAGTAAAAATATCTAAAATTAAAAGAAAAAAAATTAGACCTAAGACTATAAATGTCATTTTTATTGGGTATACTACAGACCACAATGCTAATAAATTATCTAGCAATACAAATCCTTACTCTCCCCAATCTAATGGTGTAGTTGAAAGAAAAAATAGAATATTAATAGATATGGCTAATTCAATGTTGATTAGTTCAAGTGCACTTGAGAACTTGTGGGGGGAGGTCCTTTTGACTACTTGTTACATTTTAAATAGAATTCCTTTTAAACAAAATGACTCTACTCCATATGAAATTTGAAAACATAGAAGACCTAACTTGAATTTTCTCAAAGTGTGGGGGTGTTTTACAAAAGTAAAAATACCTAAAATTAAAAGAAAGAAATTTAGACCTAAGACTATAAATGTCATTTTTATTGGGTATACTACATACCACAATGCTATTAAATTATCTAGCAATACAAATAAATTTGTAGTTATTAATTCTGAAATAAATGATATATCAAACACCATCATAATTGAAGCTAAAGATGCAGTTTACTTTGAAAATGTAGAAGTAAAAGGGTTAGAACAGAAAAAATCTTTGAGGACTGTTATGCATTTTTAGCAGAAGACTCTCCAACTATCTTCTCTGATGGTATGAAGAGGTCTATAGATTCACCTTTCTAGAAGAAAGCCATATATAGTGAAGTGAATTCTATAGTTCAAAACAATACTTGGGTCTTAACTGACTTAACTCCTTGTTGTAAGACAATTGGATGTAAATAGGTCTTTAAGAAGAAATTGAAACCAGATGGATCAGTCGATAAGTATAAGGCCATGTTAGTAGCTAAAGGGTTTACTCAAAAACTCAATATAGATTATTTTGATGTATATTCATCTGTAGCCAGGATCACCACCATTAAAATCTTGATTATATTAGCATCCATATATAAACTAGTCGTACACCAAATGGATGTCAAAGTTACCTTCTTAAATGGTGAAATAGATAAAAAGATTTATATGGATTAACCCGAGAGATTTATTGCTCCAGACTAAAAAAAAATATGTAAATTAATTAGATCACTTTACAGTCTAAAACAATCAACCAAACAATGGCATGAGAAATTTGATGAATCCATTCTTTATTATGGTTTTAAAATCAACCAAATTGATACATGTGTGTATCATAAATATTTGGTGAAAATGTTATCATATTGTACTTGTATGTTGATGATATTTTAATCTTTAGATCCAGTACGCATGTTATTAAAGAAGTGAATGAATTTCTATCTCAACATTTTGACATGAAAGATTTGGGTGAAGTTGACCTAATCCTAAATAGTAGAATTATCAGAAAATCAGATGGAATAACCTTATCACAATCTCACTATGTAGAGAAAATTCTAAGAAAATTTTACCACATAGATTGTCAGCCTATATCTACCCATTATGACATAAGTGTTTGTTGTGTAGTGGACAGCGGATCTAGAGGGGAGGGGTGAATAGATCAGCCCCACTTTTCGCAATGCGGCCCTCTAAACAGCTAGTTAAAATGAATTACAGCGGAATAGAAACTAGCTTCCAAGTATGCTATGATTCACTTAGCAAGATAAGCAAGATATATAATAATTCGATCCTAAGCATGCACCTAGAACGATTCAATCACACAAGCAAACCACGCTAGACAGGATTTTTAAGGTGGTTCGGACTGAATCCTCAGCCCTACGTCCACCCCTCACCAAAACCCGGTGAGGCTTCACTTGTGCAGCGCACAGAACCGCAAATCGGAAACCACCGATTGCCTTCCTACTCACCACCTGGTAGGGACGTCAACCGCAAATTGGAACACCCTCCAATTGCCTTCCTACTAACCACCGATAGGGATGAATCACACTTTCAATGTTTAACAATAATGAAAATGAAACAAATGTGAAGGAACTAAAACAAGAGATTGAGTTATGAGTGAAAATGAATTGGCCCTTGTATGAAATGTTGATCAGCAACAAGGCTCCTCTTGGCTTCAACTCAATCTTCTTGATTCACCCTTGATTGGATGAATGTTCTTCACGGAGTACTGTTCACGTGAACAGTACCTCTTCCTTCAATTCTTCTCTCTTGATCTTCTCTTTGAATTTCTTTGAATGAATGAAGGAGATGATGAAGCTACCTTGAATCTTGATTGCTTCTTTAGCTTCTAGGAGTTTGAATGCTTGAAATATCACCTTGAATGAACTTGAAAGAACTTGAATGGATGAAGCTGATTTCCCTTGAAGAACTTGAATCAAACCGGCTTCCTTGGATCACTTTGATAGCCTTGCTTTGATGTAATCTTCCTTGAAGATTGCTGGCTTTGATTTGAGCTTGATTCCCCTTTGATTGGATGAAGAACACCTTCACGAACTACTGTTCACGTGAACAGTAGCTCGTCTCCAAGCTCTCTTGCAACCTCCCTTGCAGCCACCCTTGTAACCCCTTGAAGCATTAGGTTTTCCATCCCCTCAAGTGTTGGTTTTATAACCCTTGAATGGTCCATAGATGCCCCCTAGACCAGATCCACAAATCATGGAAGATTAGGTAAGATTTGATTAAACAAATCCATGGAAAGAGGCTAGCCACGAGGTGGATTTCGAGGTCAAACAAGGCTGCATCGGGGCTGGCGGTCGACCTAAGACTCCTGGCGGTCGACCGCCACTGAAACACATACAACCGGACGATCCCTGGGAAAACCGGTCGACCGCCACTGGATGGCGGTCGACCGCCAGCTGCCAGACCTGCAGCTGGGCGGTCCCTGGCTGGGGCGGTCGACCGCCCCTGTGGTGGCGATCGACCGCCAGCTGGGCAGAGCCCGGGTCACCCCGGTTCGGTCCGTTGGCCGCACCAGCTCCGTCGCTTGAGTCCGTTAGCCGCCCGTTCATGTTTGTGGCATCGACCTTGATTGTATTGAAGTTTTATTACTGAGTCTTCAAGCCAAATTTTGTTCCGGGGGCTCCGCCCCCGGAAACCCCCGCAAGGGGCGCTGCCCCCTTGACCCCCGCGACCTGACCGCGCAGGTCGATCCGCGTGCGAGGGCGCAACATTGAGCTTTCATGTGCATTTCTGTCATGAACAAAATATCACATATGTCAGTCATAAGTGCGTGGAAAATAACAATGACTAATAGTGTTAAGCCATTATCAAAACCAAGAATACACAAAACTCATATGACTATAGAATGATGTCGAATGACCCATGTGACCACAGAATGACTCAAATGACCTCAGGGACACAACAGTGTTCACCTAAAGAATAACTTAAGAAATCTAGTGTTGTAAAGTGAATATGCACAAATTATAGAATCACTTGGATTCTTTACAAACTACACAAGATCGAATATTGCCTATGCAATGAATAAGCTTAGCAGATATACCATTAACCCAAATGAGAGTTATTGAAATGCTTTAGAAAGAGTACTTTGATATTTAAAAGTCATTATGTCATATGACTTACACTACACTAGCTACCCCTCTGTTATGGAAGGTTATAGTGATGTTAATTAGATTAATAATTTTCTAGATGTCAAATCCACACCGGGCTTTGTTTTCCTTTTAGGAGGAGGTGCAGTGTCATGGAAATTCACTAAATAAATTGTGTTAGTTCGAAGCACAATGTAATTTGAAATGATTGTGTTTGACACAACTGCACGGAAGCTGAATGGTTGAGAGACCTTTTAGCTGATATTCCATTGATGACATGCCCCTTACCTCTTATATTTACTTTATGTGATTGTAAATCAGCAATTGATAAAAACATGTGAAAAAATATTGATGTGAAAATGAATGGGCACCTAAAAGTGCGACACAAATCTATAAGAGAAAAATGAAACAATATTTGATAACCTTGAATTTTGTGAAACCAGAAAGAAAACTTGTAGATGTGTTCACAAAAAGTTTATCTAAAATGGTGGTTCTAGAAGCATAGAGAGGGATGAGATTGAGCTCAAAAAATAAATTAGTTACCATGGGGGTAACCCAACCTCATAGAGATTCAACGATTAGAAACAAACTTGATAGGTAACTATATGGAACACTAATATATTCTGCTCTCGTTCATATGGTGCTAGTGATCACTTAGAAGCAAGAGGTGGGGATGCATTTATATTGTTAATGAATTTAAGACTCAAGAGACAAGGTGTTATCTTACTCACACCCTTTGAAGAATTAACCGACATGTGTGGGGTCGTAAGACCATGACTATGAGATGTAGGCTATCTTCTAAAACACACATGAGATACCTACGCAATGCCATTAACAACGTAACCCGCCTAAAATCTCGATTAAGTTATACTATGTGTGAATTTGAGAAAGTCTGAATCATGGATCCGATTCAAAATATAGTCCATCAAGCGTTCCCATAAATAATATCAAATATCACTAAATGAAAATTTAAATTGAAAGGTATTTTCACCCACCGCTTAGTATAAAGGACTTAATAATATTTTATTTATTAATTATTTTATTCTAACATATTTGAAGGTTTTAAATCATGTGGGAGATTGTTAGATTTAGCAATGTTAAAACACTACAGTGTACGTGATTTTTAACCTTCCCTCATTGTGTTATCATTTTGAGAAAACCGTTCGCATGATTCACATTCTCAACGAATGAATGCATCCGTTGGGAATCAAAGGAAGACACCCCTTGCGGATGAGTCTCCTTATAAATCGATGTTATCTTGTTTTGATTCAATTCGTAAACTTTATAAATTGATCACCTTGGGTGATCAATTGAAGGATTTTGGCTGCACACATTTTGCTCCCTTGCGCGTTCTTCTTTCCTCTTCCATTTTTCTTTCTTTGTGCTGAGTTCTTGTAAGTACCATCGAGATTCACAAAGCTCTCTTCGAGGATATACTGATGAGAGAGAGAGGTCTCGCCTACTCGAGAGTCGTCATATTTCTAAGAGGTCATTGTCGCGAGAACTGCACGTTAGGTGATAATAGAACTCTTAATTCTAGTGACTACGCACTTAGATCTAACATGTTATGTTTTTAACTTCGTTTATTTCTAATTATTTGTCATTGATTTCTTATTTTCAGCTGTATAAAACTTAAAGAGGTGGGGGTGGTGAGATGGCTTCCGCAGGGATTGTCGATGGTTGCCAAAATGATCTCGTATATGATGTCGTTGAGGCGATGATGATGGCTTCTTAATCGGTGATCCGATGGGAAGGTAGATGGTGATGCATCATCCAAGAATGAAGAGATCTCCATGGTAGATGATTATTATTCTAGAGTAGGGACACGGACTCTTGACAAACTCCGGAGAAGATGACTCTATTGGGGATGGAGAGGCGCGAGGGGAGAACTTTTATGGCAGAAGCGAAGTGGAAAAAGAAGCAATAAATATAATAAAGGTATTTTGGTCATAATATGATGATCAAATGGGAACAACGAAATATGAGTGGAATATTCTCCGTTACGTAAATTGAAGTCGACAAGAATGCCACTTTCGTAATATTTTGTCAAAAATAATGACATGTGTATATGTTTTCTGAAAGGGATTTTTTCATATGTACTCTCGTAAAATTCAGTTTTATCAAATATCTCTCTCGTCGGAGTATATTATCATGAATATTTTTTATTTAGATAAAAATGTTGCGGTTATATCCCTTTAGTTTATTGTCATCGATGGAGGAGAATATTTCGTGAAATATGTTATCTACGGTCATTAGATCTAGGGTATATTTGATAAAATCAAACTTTATAAGAGTATATATATAAAAATCTTACTCTTTAATTCACACTTAACTTGAGTTAATCACACGGGAGTTACGGCTAGGGTATAATCATGATATTACTCATATTTCTAGGATATTCACGGTAATACTTTCCAAAGATATATTTGATAAAACTAAACTTATACGTTTATAAGGATACATATACAAAAATCTCTGTAAAAAATAATATTTTACAATTTGAGTCATAAGACTTATAAGTTATGACTTATAAGTTATAACAACGGCGTACGTGCAAAAACCCCTTGCATCTTTTACACTGGCAAACACAACCCCCAAACGAGCCAAGGTTACACACATCAGACGGTCAGAGATCCGTATGATCCTCAAACCCCACGATGCGGGGGGCCCTGCATGCGAAAGACGAGACATCCCGTCCGATCAAAGATCGTACGGTTAACGTCAGCCGTCTGATCTAGGTTAAACCCTGTTCCCTCCCCTCCTCCCCTAACAACCTGATCAATAAAACGGGCGCCGCGAAAGGGTTTCTTCCTCGTCCTCCTCCACCTCCATCCTTGCCACACCACATCTCGCAGAGGTTAAAGCGACGGGATCCCTCCCGTCCGCCTTGGGGAAGCTCCTCTTGCTTGTCCTTGGCCCTCGCCACGCTGTCATTAACACTCTTAGAGAGCTCTGATAGGGATCTTGCTTTGTTGCTCTTGTGAGATTTCCAGGTTCTTTTTCTAGGGTTTTTTGTTTGCTGTTTGTTGGTGGAGGTTGGAGGAATGGCGATCAAGCCGTCGAAGCAGGAGAAGAAGGTGGTGTACGACCAGAAGCTGTGCCAGCTTCTGGATCAGTACAGCCAGGTGCTGGTGGTGGCAGCCGACAACGTGGGGTCCAACCAGCTACAGAACATCCGCACGGGGCTACGTGGGGACTCCATTGTGCTCATGGGGAAGAACACCATGATGAAGCGGTCGATCCGGTTGCACTCCGAGAAGACGGGGAACAAAAACTACCTCAACCTCATCCCCCTCCTCGTGGTGCGTTGGCCGCTGCTCTCTTCCGGGCCTTCCTCGTGTTGTTTATGGGTATTTTGCGGGATGTGTTTTGCGGGTGCGCGCATGTTGATGGGAGATGGGGAAGTAGATTGTGAGGTTCCAATGTTGCGGCATCGCTTCTTTAATCACTTCGCTTTTTATTTGTTGTTTGTTTGGCATGCTTATCTGTGCTTTAGCTGGCCCAGGGATTCAATTATGGAGAAAAAAAGGTTCGGTTTTTTGTTAGTTTGGTTACCTATATCTTGTTGAGAAAAAATTGAAAATTTTGGATTTGTTTGGCGTGGAAATTGCTTCCCATTTCGCGCATTTCCAAATCTTTGATGTTATTGGCTGTGAATTTTCTCCTGGTTATATTTATGTTGGGATCACTTCC
The DNA here is from genome assembly GCA_022559845.1 of Amorphophallus konjac. NCBI lineage: Eukaryota > Viridiplantae > Streptophyta > Magnoliopsida > Alismatales > Araceae > Amorphophallus > Amorphophallus konjac. The sequence continues at coordinate 69,235 of JAHNEJ010001157.1, forward strand.
GCTAATGATAATTTTGCTCAGGGGAACGTGGGGCTCATCTTCACCAAGGGAGACCTAAAGGAAGTGAGTGAAGAGGTTGCCAAGTACAAGGTTCGTTTTTGGCCATATTTCGCGTTCTTTCAAGTTGCTATGGTTGCTAATCAAAAGTTTAAATCATAAGTTTGTTCTTTGTGTTCTGTAATTATTGGTTCAAAGTTACCGTCATGAAGTGTTCCGCATGAAAAAAGTTGTGGTTGCATTAGATAGACCTGATTAATATGGTTCTCTTCCGTGTGGTTGTCTGTGTCCCCTTCTGTTCGGTGTAATTCCTGTCAGTTTCATAGTTTTTTTTTTCTTTTAGTGTTATTTGACTACCATTTTCTTATCATAACAATATTTTTTTGTTAAGTGCATTTCCACTGGTACCCTAGATCAACGTCAGGTGACTAGTTAAGGCATTGTCTTCTGATTTCTTTTTGGTACTTCGGCAGCTGCTACATCCCTGCATTCTAAGTACCATCAAAGATATATCTTGTAAACAAGTTAGTGTGCTGGACTGCTGGACATGTGACATATTTTTCATACAATCCCTGCAACTTAATTCAGACATGGAAATTACAACTTAAGGCATTTTTTTCATTTAGCATTCTGTGCGTCTGAATGATCTGAGTCTGATTATACTGAATATTTTGGCTGCAGTTGTGTACATCGTAGATCTAGAAATTGGCTTTTTTTGAATTAGTACTGGTGTTATTGGTTGTGAATCAAAATTATAACTTTAGGCATGCGTGTCATTTAGCATGCTATGGTTCTCACTTCTCTATCATCTGTCTAATTGAACTTAACATTTTGGCTGTGATGACTGCATCATATATCTACAAATGGGTTTTCATTTCTACTTGTGTAATATCATGGATGAATAACTCCATTTTCTACTCCTTGTATCAGGTTGGAGCTCCAGCTCGCGTTGGGCTTGTTGCTCCCATTGATGTCATCGTTCCTCCTGGCAACACTGGGTTAGATCCATCACAGACTTCCTTCTTCCAGGTATGTTCATCGCTATCAGGACTGAAGTATCGTTTGCACTTTTCCAGCTACTCAGACGCATCTTTCTTTTTTGTTTATCTAGGTTCTCAACATCCCAACAAAGATTAACAAGGGTACTGTCGAGATTATTACCCCCGTTGAGCTGATCAGGAAAGGGGAGAAGGTGGGCTCTTCTGAGGCTGCCCTTCTTGCCAAGCTTGGGATCAGGCCTTTCTCTTATGGTCTGGTTGTTCTGTCTGTTTATGATGATGGATCTGTCTTCAGTCCCGAGGTTTTGGATCTCACTGAGGATGATCTGATGGAGAAGTTTGCCACTGGCGTTTCTATGGTTACTTCATTGTCCTTGGCGCTGTCCTACCCGACTCTTGCTGCCGCACCACACATGTTCATTAATGCATACAAGAATGTGCTTGCTGTTGCGGTTGCTACAGAATATTCTTTCCCTCAAGCCGAGAAAGTGAAGGAGTACTTGAAGGTAGGTTTCTTGAAATAAGATAAGATTAAGAAGGCGGCATTTCCTGTATTGGATTTTTCTTGTTGAAATGGCTGGTTGTTCATGTCATGTTTGTTCTAAATGCAGGATCCAAGCAAATTTGCTGTTGCTGTAGCACCTGTTGCTTCGGAGGCCGCTGCTGCTCCTGCAGCTGCTGCCAAGGAGGAAGAGAAGAAGGAAGAGCCTGCCGAGGAATCTGATGATGATATGGGATTCAGTCTGTTTGATTAGAATCCGTAGGTTTGAGTTGTTGGGATCGGCCAGTGAATTGGTTTTTCTTAAAGTTTTAATCTTGCACTTTTAAATAGTAAGCTCTTTCTTTTTAATGTCAGAGGTTCTGTTTGGAGTGTTTAGTAGTTACATGCCTAGTTTTTTAGATTGTTCTGTGGAAGAGCTGGTTTTATGCACAACTCCTGCAGTTTTTGGATTTTGTAACACATATTTTGTTGTTCTACTGCGTTGATGTTTCCGACTGTGTTGCATTTATTACCATCAATGTTTTTTAAGGCAGTGCCCAGCCTAGGTGCTCACGCTTAGGCATCTCAAAGCTTCGGTCGAAAGCTATATCTGCGTCACACCATTTTCATCAGAATGTTATTAGTAAAAGAACGCCAGATGCATTTCTTTTATTGCTAGTAACATTTGATCATTCTGTGATGATGTTACAAGTAGGTGTCCATTTGCAAGGCAGGTCACATTGTTGCAGATTAAATTTCATATTCGCCTTGTCGTGGACCTTATCAGATTTTAACCATCCGCTGTGATCCTTAGACTAAACCCCTCGCGAATGAGCGAAGGGTCAAATGCAAAAGAAGTTGCTCGTTGGAGTTCAACTTGTTGAACAGGTGCTTGTGGCTGATTGGAGATTATGCACTGTTTGGTTGGAGTATTAAGTTTGATACACTATTTGTTCTTGATATTAATATTTTGAGAGTATAAAATATCAATAGTAATATTGATATAGGAGTGTCATAGGCCGTAGTTGAAAGAGAAGAATAAAGCTAAAAGCGAAGAAAGGAAATTTGACTCGATTTTTGTTATCTGTATCATTTAGTATAGATTTAGACTTGTATAAATGTGATATGGTATTGGTATTTTAACATAAGAATGTTAGCATTGATAGAGTATAATTAAACATATCATATTAATTATAATATTAAAATTTTCATTGATGGAAGTACTTGACGTAGCAATCAAGTTGAGCCGGATAATTATTTATAGGGATTTTTACATATTAGTTCTTACAAATTTAATGAATTATTGATTAGTCTCTTGAGTATGACTATTATTTTAATAATATTTAAATCATTAATATTTTACAAATAGATCTCCGTGATTTATTTTTGTCCCCAAGAAAGAATGTTTCGTAGGATATTCTATCAAATATACGATAAAATATTAAAATAACCATATTAACCGTGGACTCTCTCTCTCTGGGTCGGAGGCCAATGGGATCGGGGGGGGGGGGGGGGGTGGTCCACCATAGGGGGAGGGGGAGGGAGAGGCGGAGGCGGAGGAGGACATGGGAAGGGAGGGGGAGAACGTTGGAGGGGGAGGGGGGGATCAGAGGGGGAGGCGGAGGAGGGCACGGGAAGGGGAGGGGGACCGGACGGGGGTCGAAGGTGGAGGGGATCGGAGGGGGAGGGGGGGGCTATAGGAGGCGGCAGAGGGGGAGGGGACCGGAGGGGAGGGGGATCGGAGGAGGTTGGAGGGGGGGGAGGTGAACCAGAGGGGGGTCGGAGGGGGATTAGAGGAGGCCGGAGGGGGAGGGGAGGTGAATCGGAGGGGGGTCGCAGGGGGAGGGGGAAGGGAGGCCGGAGGGGGAGAGGGGAGGTGAACCGGAGGGGGGTTGTAGGGAGAGGTGGGAGGGAAGCCGGAGGGGGCATGTAGATGTCCAGGTTGAGGAGCTTGAGCTTGAGGGTGGTGCACAGGCACACCGCCGTCTCCATCTCCAGCAGACCTCCAAGGATGGGGCAACAGTGGTTCGCCGTCGGGTCGCCGATCTACATGTTCACCAGTCCACCCAGGAGGTTGACGTAGCCCGCAATCTTCAGGGTGTCGATCGGGCACGTCAAAGGCATCGGTGGTGGTGGGCAGGTGGGGTTCACCATGGGCGGCTTCACGACGGGAGGGGTCACCACCGGGGGAAGGATGGGCGTCACAGGGGGGAGGATGGGTATCACAGGGGGGTGGATAGGGGGCACGGTGACCGGTGGCACGGTGATCGGGGGCTGGGGGACGAGGGGAAGGGTGGCCGGGGGATTGACGACGGGAGGGTGGACGATGGGGGTCTTATGCTTGGGGGCTTCACCTTACGTGGGGGGCAGCTGCCGCAGGCGAGGATCGGTCCACACCTCGTTCCCACCCTCTCTCTCTCTCTCCCTCCCCCTTCCTCTCCCTGTCATTGCTTCTCTCTCTCCCTCTTTCTGTCTGCCATCCCTCCTCTCTCTTTCTCTTTCTCTCCCTCCCCCTCCCTCCCCCTCCCTCCATCTATCACCATCGGAGGGGGAGACGCCTCTGGCGTCCCCCCTCCAGGAGCGCTACCGACCGCTACAGTAGTGCTCCCTCTCTCCCCCTCTCTCTCTCACACACTCACACTTAATCCCGGGTAAGTTAGTATTTTCCTTTCCTTGAGTATAAGGTAATTATAGTTTAGTTAAAACTGAATGAACGGCAGAGACTTAAATGTGTAACGACTAAGATTATGTGGACTATTAAAATAATAGTCAAATTCGAGGGACTAATCGATAATCCACTGAGTTTGTAAGGACTAATATGTAAAAATTCCTTATTTATATTGTGAATATCATTCCGGGTCAGGGTAGAGTATCCATTATCCAAAGGAGATTATACTTGTCCTAGCTCGAGCTACGTGGCCAAGTGGATTTATTCTCAGGTATCAACATACATAGCATCAAACACTCTTTTAGAAATTAAAAGTCTCTAGTTAGAATATTAAATAGTTCTATCAGGATTAATTATGCTGCTCTCGTGAGTGTTTGATTAAATTTAGTCAAATTTAATGTTGTTTTTTTTTCTTCTAAAATTTCAATGAGGATTAGTTCCCACTGAATGCATAGTCTGTTTAGGGGCCGACGATCAAATCTGCTTAAAGTATCTCAATTGGCAAGAGAGGGGGACAGAATGAGAGTAGAGTGGAAGAGCATACACTAAAATGGCCATTGCATTCGGTCATGACTTGACCTCGTCTTAACCCGAGCTTAGGCAAGTCGGTCCAAGATGTCAAATCATACTATGAAATCTTGTTTCTTCTATTCTTTTTTAAGATAAAGTAGTCTAAGACGAAATTCAAAAAAACGCACGCCACTTCGGAAAAGTGGCACGGACTGAGCTCCAAATCCCTATTGTAACACACAGTTGTCTCTGAGTTGTGCACAACTACATAATCCCTGTTGCAATTCTTTCTGATCCAAATGAGGGATGTTTTTTCTTATCATAAGAAGTGAGAGATGTCTGATAGAAAGATACAACTTGATGTTGAATGAAAGCTAGGATTATCCTACAAATTATTCATAATTCAAAATAGGGGATAAGTTGTACGTTCAGATATAGGTGAAGTGGGCTCACATCACATCTCACAAAGTTTTTTTTAAAAAAAACAGATAACTTGTACATTTTGAGTGTGTAGTAAGCTGAATTCGAAGGATGAATTGCTGAAAATTGAGGAAAGAGAGTCCACTGAGCAGATTGACTTGAATAAATAGATAAGTTTGGAGGAACTCTATCAACCACGGGAAATGCCACAAAGAAGAGGAAAATAATGATGGTATTCTGATATAAAAAGGTCCGGAAGGGAGGGGTGAGGAGGTCTTGATGAAGCGGAAGAAAGATTATTTAGAAAACGGGATTCATGTAGGGAAAGAGGGATTGCATGTTTCAGAAATAAACGAAGTTAATTGCCTCTTCAAAGATACGTGCCCATATATAACTAGGTTTATAAGTTGTTTACAACAAATAATCTCATATTAAGTGGAGACTAATGATGCGAGATTATTCATTTTTCTAACATAACATGACATCAAGATCGATAGTCATAATCCGGAGTCCACATCTTATATTTGTCATTATTTATGTAATAAAATCTAAGTCGGTACGTGAGAGAGAGAGAGAGAGAGAGAGAGAGTATGTTAGAATAAATGATTTCACATCGAACATGAAATCAAAATAAAGTAAAAATAGACCATGGTGACTTTTTCACAAGTGATTTTAAATCTTGAATTGAACGAACCAATCTAATAATTTCACCGTCAAGGATCTCCCATTGCATGGGTTCTCCGTATACTGATCAGGTCAAACCATTTAGTCCCACACGTGCAGAAGATTCAGAAAACATTAGGATGTGAATATATATTATGAGCTTGGACAAGAAATGACAGATCTCCGGTCAGGGAGTGAGCCCAAAATGTGTAATATATTTGTATTGGAGTTGGTAATCTTAATTAATAATTTTAGTAACAAGAGAATAGTACAGGAAGATATGATTCTATTTGATGGATATAACATTCTGAATAGTAGTAACTTTTGATAATGAGAATCTATCGTACAAGAGAATGAAGAGATTTATGACGATATTGCACATAAGATTAAAGTCGGCTGGTTAAGATGGAAAAGGGCATCAGGAGTCCTTTGTGATCGCCGTATGTCTGCGAAACTTAAAGGGAGATTTTATAGAATGGTTGTGAGACCTGTTTTGTTATATGGTACCGAGTGTTGGATAGTACAAAAGAAACACATTCACAAAATGTGTGTAGCAGAGATAAGGATGCTGAGATGGATGTGTGACAAGACTAAAAAAGATAAGATTAGAAATGAGTACATCCGTAAGGACTCGGAGATAGTCCTAATTGATAGTAAAATGAGAGAAAATAGACTCAAATAGTTTAGACATGTCGTTCGTCGTCCTAATAAACCGTCGGTTAAAAGATGTGATCGAATCTTAGTAGATGCTAATAAAAGAGTTCGCGGAAGACCTAAAATGAGATAGTGCGATGTTATTAGGAAGGATATTAATTTCTTAGATTTAAATATGAATATAACACTTGATAGAAATCTTTGACGGAACATGATTCATGTAATCAACTTCAAATAATTGAGATAAGACTCTGACGACGCCGATGAGTCAATAATCTTAATTTATGTGATATTTGACTTGGTGTACTGTATAATCTAGAACTTAATTATCTAAATTGGTGAAAAACGGCTGATTTAATTAGACTGATGAGTTTATCTCATCTAAGACTCACGACACCGACACCGGCATCTCAAGACTTCTCTTTTCACTGTCACCACCTTGACAATCGAAATAAGTGTATAATAGAGTGACTTAGTTCTGTCATTCCATGCAAAAAGTCCAACATTTGTATACATTGAAACACTCCATTTCTCCCAATCTCTACATTTCTTCTTCATGTTAACACAGGTTTAATATTTATGACATGCCAAACTTTAATAAGAGACTTCCTAGACTTCAGTGTTCTAAACTCCCTTGGCGGCGTTAGAGAGAGGAGACTAGCAGGGAGACGACAAAACGAACAAGAACAGCACGCAAGTGGAAGGGAGCAACACTACAAAACGGTAACGAACCCAAGGATCACATGCAGCTAGCAATACACAACCACGAAGCATGGCAGCACCGCCCTCGCATTGAACACCACCAGCTTCCCCTCCACCGTCCACGGCCCACCACCACCCTCCCTGCCCCCCGCCGTCGCCACCACCGAGTCGTACTCGTACTCCACGCCCTCCGCGGTTCCCGCCGGGGGTGCCGTCTTGCCGGGGGCGACGCGCCCCGCAACGACCCGGCACACGAGCATCGCCCTCCGGACGTGCATGAACGCGAACTCCCTCTCGAGCTCCTCCGGCAGGGCCGCGTGGGCGGCCCACGCGGTGGCGTGCGTCGGGATGCCGTCGGCGTCCTTGCCGGAGAACCCGTGGCGGACGATGCTGCAGGCGGCGCAGAAGGGGCTGTCGCAGGTGCCCGGGTTGCCTTCCCGCGCCAGCCCGCAGAGGAAGGTGGCGCAGTAGAACCGGAGCCGCTCGTTCCCGTCCACCACGCACCGCTCGTCGGCGCCGCCGGCGGCCGCACGCGACCGGACCGCGTCGCGGTACTCCTCGAACCGCCCCAGTGTCCGAGGGGAGTGGTGGATCTTCAGGACCCGGTGGATGGCGGGGCCGCTGCCCCCGGCTGCGTCGACGCCCCTGCCGCCGCCGCCGCCCCCCTTCCACCCCGACCGGAAGATGATCTTAACAATGTTCTTGCCCGAGTCGCCGTCGAAGAGCTCGGACAAGGCGTGTCTCGCGGCCTGGTGGAGGTCGAGGAGGTGCACCTTGTTGAAGACCTCCCCGCAGGAAGCGCAGGGGTAGATGTCCGCACGGGAGGCGAAAGAGGGGCGCTTCACGGGGCTGATGGCGGTACAAGTGTCAGCAACTCCGATGAGTTTCGCCGGCGACGCACAAGGCGGGGTCGCCTTGTCGGGGGAGAGAAGGTAGTGGCGGAGCTGCTGCGGCGGCGCCCGAGGAAGGGATGCTGGATACACGGCCTGCAGAGAAGCGGGGGTGGGATGCGATTGTTGCCGGTTCTCCTGTTGCAGTGGGCTCGGCCCGGATGAGGAGAAGAGCTGGCGGAGGTAGGATCGAATGGAGAGGCAGAGGGACTTGCTGCCGCTGTGGGATCCCGATTCTTCTGGTTTTGGAGGATCAGAGCTGCGGCGATGGGGCTGGGAGGCGGCGGAAGGGGAGGGCTCGGGCTGGGAGAAAGGGGAGATCTTTCTTCTCCTGGGTGGCGGGGGCGGCCGCTGGTTGGAACCGGGAGCGAGGCAGAAGTAGAGGCAGCCGAGGTTGAGGAGGGAAAGGAGGAGGAGCTGCTGGTATCCGATGCTGGGGACGAAGGGGGCTTCTGTTTCCGCCATGCCCGGTCCTCCAGAGGCCGAGGGGAGCACCAGCGCGCGCAAGAAAGGGCCATGCGAGGGAGGAAGCCCGGTGTCACAGAAAGCCCGAGCGGAAAAAAAAAGGCGAGCAAAAGCAGCAGCAAAAGCAGAGGAATAAAGCACCATGCCAGCGAGGGCGGAGAGAGAGGGAGCGCGCGCGCGCGCGAGAGAGAGAGAGAGACGAATGGGAAGCAAGAGCGTGGAAGTAACAAGAGAACAGGAATGGACTGGAGGTTTACTACTGTCGACACTTCTTTGACCGCTCCTTCAAGCTTATAACATGTATTCACATCCGCTCACCATCATTCCTTCGGGTAAACTTTGAGGTACACGACGGTGCCTACGCGGCCCACTAGGGTCCGAGGCATTTGGAGTTCGTTTTTCTTTTTCTTTTCAGCCCCCATTTACTCCATTATAGCAAACATGCTACCTCTTATCTTAAATTTTAATAAAATATTCGTAGATTTGGATCTGCCACTGGCTCATTTGTAAAATAGTGTGCAAATTTACAGAAAAAATTGATTTGAAGTGCATTTCAAGTTTAAATGATTGAATGTCAAGCAGATTGAAACCTGATCCGTTTACCCAATACCTTTAGTGGGTCTCTAGCAGGTTATCTAAGTTGTGGCACATTCTTTTGCAACTCTTCTATTAAACTTTCTTAATTCAAACTTAAGTTGGAGGCTAACATTATCTTAACTGTTCAATCTCAAAATTAATTAGCTAAAACAAGAGTGAGAAAGAAGATGGTAAAGAATAATCAACTATTTAATCTACACGAGGTTAGGACAGAGAAGGGGCCTTCACGGCGGAGATTGGCCTGGGATAAAGACCAACCCTGGGCGGTGGTGGCGAGCCGGGGGCAGAACTGGTGGCAGTAGGGAAGTGATTCCGTCGTAGTGGGCGGTGGCAATAAAGCAAGGGGAATATTAGGACCAGACGCCCGCGGCAACCACCAACTTCTACCCATTGGCATGTTGTACATGTTGGTGCAGGGCTTGTGGTTGGGGCATCTCATTTCATGACGGTACGATGACGGAGAGTGTCGAGAACACGACGCTCTCTCGCGACCTTTGGAATTTTGGAATCCAGAAAGAATTTAAAAAAAAGAGAAAATAATCACACAATAACACAGATTTTAGATGATTATGAGACGACGTGCCCTTCTACGTTCACGATAGCAGCGTGGTTCCACCATCTAAAAACTGGAGTAATTAAAGTTGTAATGAATAGAAACGCCCTTTTAAAGATCGAGGAGATTAAGGCATCACTAATTATCAATTACAATAATATATAATTAATTATCTATTGCAATTTACAATGATGTGTAGCGACGCGACAACGGTTATTGGAGAATTCGAGCTCCACTCTCCAACAGGACACGATTGACGTTTCTTTGGGAGATTTCGGATTAGGGTGACATTTCCTAACATACCACACATCCTGCGTCATATAAATACGATATTTTATAGTATTTTGCATCAAAACAAACACTTCTTAAGCTCCTTCAATAGAAGTTAACACGTTTGACAATAATTGGACACAGTATATTCTTTCGAATATGAAATGTTTTCTAAACACTTGTCTGTCTAATCATGGAATTACCAGAGTTCTCATTTGGATCCTCCACATTGTAGAAGACTTGTAAACATATGAAAAACCAACTGATCACCTAAAATGGATTGCCCTAGTCCCCCACCTTTGGTTGGGGTCTATCCCCCACTTATCCCAGAGATATCTCTGAGTTAGCACAAAATGTGCCTTGGTAGAGGGAGTTTAGCTAATCTAGGACAAGTGGGAGTTAACACCCAGGTTAACCCCTCCCATTTTAACCCACCTCTCCGGGTGGAACAGAGTTAACTACTTCTTGACCCATTGCCCACCAAAGAAAAAGATCATTTGATCTGGAATAGACTGTCTCACAGAGGATTACCCGAGTCAACCCGGTCCCTCTACCGAAGGGGCTGCAGCGGGAAGCCAATGCAGTCACATGCCACCATCGATGGATTGGAGGCCCACGTCGTGGGTGGGCATCATCATCGTTAGGAAATTGAAGCTTTAGGGCCACCATCTCTCCCGCCCCTTGTCCGGCCATTCCTGTCTTGCCACTTACCCTTTTCATTATGTTCAAGTGTGGGTACTCAAACGTCACACTGAACTCACCGTGGACCTTCCCCAAATCAACCCCAGTAAATCAGACTCACTCAAGTTGACTCCAGCACACGCAAGCAACCTGAATTGACGCACATATAAAATGACAAATCATGATAAACACGGGTAAGATCAATTCACATTCATCTGACATCCAGCCTAAGAATAAATGTGGGCAATATGTAGGGGTGAACCCCAACCCAACTCTTTTTTTTCCCCCTCAATCGAGACTTGAGTTGAACCCACATGTGATGGTGCGGGTAGCCCAGATGAGTATGGATCAGCTACAAGAGTTGTGCGTCAGCGTTCAACGTCGACTAAGGCATCAGTATATACGCGAAGATAGGGGTGACGATACCATTACTTGATCCACTTCAAGAAAAGAAAGTGACTCCGACTGCAGCAGACAGGGAATGGAAAGGGAGGACACGAACATCTGGCTCGCACGAGATACGAGAGAAAGGAGAATAAAATAAAGCCAACGGGAAGCTTCTCCGCAAGGTGATCACACATGGCATCTTCCCTAAGAAAGAGCGGAGGAGCAATCGGGGGTTCTTGATAGCGAAACCTGACTCCGGTTGTTTAAATACATTTCTACGGGGAGTGAGATAAGAAAGATCTGCGATCCTACAAAGTATAGCAGAAGCCATTTACACGGCTGCCCAACATACAGACCCGTTGGCAATGCCAAAGTGCAGGGCAAGCCGTTCCATTGAAGACTCGTGAGAAACGCACAAGCTTTTCATCGGATGGCATGCCAAAACAACTTCCCTCCTCACTTTATAAAAAGCCTGAAGTAGCCTTTCAATACGATTAGCAACATAATATGACTGTGTCAGAAATGAGTCTATTTAAATCATTTGTATAATATGTGGGGATCAGATTAAATGATTGAGATGAAACACCATCTTGGTCATCAAGACTCCCATTAATTAAAATTTGGTAGAACTCAAAAAGAATCAGCCTTTGCCAACTCTAGCAACATGTATTTGCCCTGACCTCCTGTTAACTCAAGTCAATATGAGTACTTGGACGACGGAGATGGTGATATATCTCAATCACCTAATCTGATTCATGACATGTCAATGGGCATCCGCATCTCTTCTTTCAGAAAAGATCCTATGACAGTGAAGATGCGTCTGTGACATTTGTTTGACTCTTTTATCCACATAGGATCTGCACCAACTATCAAGAAGCGGACAGAGTGGGCTGAAGATAAGGTCAAAGGATTCTGCCAATCTAGAGAGTGATCTCGCCGATCTGCTGGGATCTGGGTGATCCTAGTTGCAGGGAGAAAATAAGGTCGAGAGAGGGGGAGCAACTAGCGCCGTACGGCTTGTTCCTGCGTGCCTCAGTTAGGCCACGCCAGCGGAAAGCCTACTCTGAGCACTCTAATGGGTCTCGAGGCCCACTAACAATTTCCACTTGTCCATAAGGGCTGACAGTGCATGTCTCTCATCTCAATGCTTACGAACTCAACGGTCATACAAGGAATGATGTGACTTCCGCAAGATTCTTTCGAGCATCAGTGAAGTGGTCCGTTAAGTCATGATCATACTAACGGAACACTTAAACTATCTTGACATGTACCTCAGACTCTTAGTATCCACATGACTCGACACTCCGGATCTCTCAAAACAAACATTACTGAGTCTCAATTGCTATGCACTCATGACTCTATCGTCACACAGGCGATTGAGCCTCCCAGGAAATGAGCTGCAAAGTATGGTGCGATAGTAAGACATCTTCTCTATGTTGCTCATGCCAATCCAACTTATCTCAACCGCTTTCCCAGATATGCCCCTTTAGACGGTATCAACTTTCGCCCTAGGTAAACATTCTAAAATAGCGACATTGAACTTTCTTTTCATGACAGAGCACTGTAGATCACTGGGCATATAGAAGGGGTCACACTAATGTAATCCATGAGCTCACATAATGATGAAATAAAGATCCATTCATCATTACTCATACATGATCACATACAGCACATGTGGTATGAAACACATGTTGTGATCTTCTTCCATCAGGACATGACGGGCGTGTCAACATAACAAGACCGCACGGAACTCGGTCTAGCAGCGACTTAAGTGGCTAAGCCAAGTCCTAAGTTCCCGCAAACTAGTTGCTCCCACTCAGCGCCCTTTTTGCGAGTCTCTCATCCGGCTTTGACAAGCTCCATGAGATTTCATTTTTACAATATGACCGCGTTAGAAATAATATTTCTATTTAATTCATTTGTATAATATGTGAAGATTGGATTAAATGATTAAGATGAAACACCACCTTGGTCATCAAGACTCATTAATTAAAATTTAGTAGAACTCGACAAGAATTAGCCTTTCCCAACTCTAGCAACATGAATTTGGCCTGACCCCATGATGACTCAAGTCAATATGAATCCTTGGATGATGGTATAATATGTGAAGATTGGATTAAATGATTAAGATGAAACACCACCTTGGTCATCAAGACTCTCATTAATTAAAATTTAGTAGAACTTGACAAGAATTAGCCTTTCCCAACTCCAGCAACATGAATTTGGCCTGACCCCATGTTGACTCAAGTCAATATGAATCCTTTGATGATGGAGATGGTGATATATCTCAATCACCTAATCTGATTCATGATATGTCAACGGCCATCTCTTCTTTCAGAAAAGATCATATGACAGTGAAGATGCGTCTGTGACATTTGTTTGACTCTTTTATCCAAGAAGGATCTGCACCAACTGTCAAGGAGCAGACAGAGTGGGCTGAAGGACGTACTTAATATGCATCTTGCAATAAGATAGTTAGAGACGATATTGACTTATTGCCAAACGAAAGATCTGGCAATGAAATATGGCCTTAGGGTTGTAAAATATTAAGATGAGCTGGAAAAAGTCGAAAATAGAAAGATATATCTAACTAATGCAACCAGCAAACAGAAATAAGAAATATGTGTTAATTAGGCATCTGCTATACTGTACCTGGCTCAACAGAAACTGGTCAAAATCATTTGCATAATGTGTCCACCTTCCTCTGTACTTCAGAAAATGCCCCTTGTTATACCCTTTTCACAAAAAAGAAAAAAATATCAGCTCCAACAGTAGACACAAATAGCAAGGAAATACCTATTTGTCTTCTGCCACGAAGTAGATGAAGAAAAAAAATGCTTACTTGAACTTATGATTTGCGCAACAGCAATAGCTAGGTAAGTTCTTAAAAGATGATCATATATCACAATCTACTCTGCTAATAATTGAAATTTGTTCGCATACAATGAAGAAATACATTAAACAGGCTAAATGATCCACATGAAGGATACAGGATAGATGAATGGTAATACTCATGAAAGTTACATCCACAGATCTTCTGATAACTCTCATGTGGTCGTGAGTCTTGCAATTCTAGGGAATAACTCCTGAGTGTGTATAACCCTACTCTAATCACAAAAGTCAGTCAATTATACTAGAAAAATGAGAGTGAGCACCACACAAAGGATAACATGATTCTTTATCGCAAACTTAGTTTATCATTGACCATGCTTGTGCAAAAACCTGTTGCACCAGTACCCTTGTTCAGAACAAAATGACTCAGATTACAAGAGTTTGTTGATTCAAAGTCTGAAGGCAAAGTATCCCCACTCATAATTAGGTAGGTTCTGGATGTATTGTATTATTTATTAAACATAGATCACCCATGGGTTTACCAAAAGAGAATTTCTATGATGCCTGTAAACACTCCAATATTATTGACTCATCGTTAAGTAGACTTCAATTGATTCAAAATTATACAATAGTTTCATTTTGTTTATTACTGTACTGTTAATGTCTCAAAGTGCACATGTCAGTTTCCAAGACATTAGCACATTCGTCAGTCCATTGAACATCATGGATGGCAGTTTCGGCCGAAACGTATTGATTTCGGACTGAAACGATCCGAAACCTATCGGCTGAAACCAGACGAAACCGGACGGCCTGCAGTTGACAAAAAAAAATATTTTATTTGGTTTCGGGTAGAAACCGAAACCGAAACTACCATCTTTGATTCACATGGAGACATGGAATTCAAAAACAGGCAAAATATAGGGTTGTCTTTGCTTGTTTAATTCGTAACTCGAACAAAGTACTGTTATCATCAGAGTTCTAATGTGTCGGTGAAATTATCCACAATGTGTACTCTGACTTCACCTTTCAAATGCTGCTGGAGATCGAGCAGGTGGCTTTTGCTTGGCAGCAACAGACTACATATTGCAGCATTGCTTATTAAAATTTTCCCTACTCAACTTAGATTTCTCGGTATATAAGGATCAAGAATAGAACTTTTCCCATGGCCCATTTGGGTTGTATGTTTAGAATGGGGCTCAGATGTTTGACATAATGAGTAAATAAAGAAAGATACGTTTAAGGATTTTAGAACGCCTGGAATAGTAATTACCTCTGACGAGTCCTCTTCCATGATTCACCATCTCGTGAATTCAGTTGCTGCAAACCACCTCTGCACTGTTACCCATAATCTGAAAATTGTTGTCACCCATAAAAAGAAAATAAATTTAGTTGGATTTTTACTGAACTTTTTAGTCATATGTATATAAGCAGGGACGGTTTAGGTTATCCATTGGGAATTGACCATGAAATCAATAATAGTCGGTCAAATTCAAGAGTTGAAGAGGGGCATCCATAGGTGCAGAGAGAACATGCAAGAATAGGCAAAAAATGGATGGGAGTATTCAGCGAATGGATAATCCTATCAAATCCTGGGAAAGGGAAAATGTTGGTTCAACTGATTTCACCAATATTTATTTATGGCCACTGGTGTACTGTGGCATGAGATAATTATGAGGCCGATGCCTCCTTGCACCTTGACCTGCAGAGATAAGGACAAACAACTGCTAAATTCCCCACAATGCTCCTATATGATTGATTACATTCTAATGATGCCCATAGTCCATTTCCAAAGAACCTTCACATTCTCATTTGCAAAGGGTGATGCAACTATATAAGTGCAGTCCCAGCTCCTGTAATTAATCATGCACAGCTTCTTTCATATTAGATGAAATGGAAGCCCATGCATGATTTTTTTTTGTAATGTATTTGAGCTAATGAGTACCATCTGTCTTTGATGGCATCTCACATCTTTATTCCTCTGTTACTCTTGCAGGAGTAAAAGGTTGACAGTTGAAAGTTGAAACCAAAGATGAAAACAACTAAACAGACCAATTGACTATTGTAACTGAATTCCCAACAAATTCAAATACAAGAAGAAGCTGTTTTAAAGACCTTCTATCCGCAATGCATGTGTTATGTTGTTCACAAGCATATGACTCACCACAAGCTTTTACGAATATGGCCGTGATCTGTCATTACGTGCGGCTATCTCCGCTATGGAAATAAGGAAAAAAGAATTAAATTGGCTAATACTAGTAAATTAAATATAAATATGTCACAGAACAGACATTAAACTGTTTCATTTGAGAAGAGATTGAGAAAATCAACTAATTCTCATTAGACAAACAGGCAACTCTAGGCCCAAAAGAGAGAACAACAGAACATTGTTTTTGACATTTTGAGGAAGTAAAGCAATCATACAACAGAATTATCCCAGCACTTCAGGAGAGAGAGAGAGAGATTGAATCAACCAAGAAATTTGCTGTTGAACCTCCGTGACAAAGGTAAAGAACATTGAAAGAACAAAATGATCAGGCACACTTGTATCTTTGGTGTGTGTTAATCAGTCATACAACGTAGCCACAGGTATCACCATGCCTTAGAGATTGTATTGTTGAAATTAAGGACACATTGCTAGAGCCTTCTTGCAGCAGTCGTGGATGGCAGTTTAGGCTTGTAAGGTGGTACCTGAGAGCAATCAAAAATGTGATTAATCCCTCATGGCATTGGATGTGTTTCATGGTCGCCACCTTCCATGAGTTAGATGTAGTCTCTGTCTAGCTACAGCCAGAGCTCTACAATCAAATGCTTCCTGAGAGATCTGTCACAGCAAGTGCATCTACTTCCATCAGTTGAGCAGGTAGGACGGGCATAAGTTTCAGATAGTTACCATGGCAATTTATACAGCAATGGCATCAGCTCCATGTATTGTTTGCGCTATCCCCACTAAAATTTTCGCGAACATGAGGGTACCAATCTCCAGTTGCTGAACTTGCCACAATCACCTCAGGGAATTGCTCCTTGTGGCCGACTACATATCTGGAAGCACAGATGGCACCTTTTCACTCTGATGTAATGGCGACGGCGCCGGCCAGGTCGGAGCTCTCCCACACCTCCACACCCTCCACCCCTTCCCTGCTCAAAAACAGCCGGTCGCCCCCAGCTTCCATCCTCTTTATCAACCCCCGTGCTGCATGGTCCTCCCTGTCCACGAAGTTCCTCCTGTATGCCATTCTTCTCTGATCACCCTCCGTCACAGTCTCAGTCTCCGCCGCCGCCCCTGCCGCAGCTCTCTCTTCCTCGTCCCGCTCGTCCACCGTTGACCACACCTCCAACCCCCCAATCCTGCTCACAAAAAGTTGCTTTTTGTAGCAATGAACAATGCTGCCCTCCCCACTGCCTGCGTTCCTCAGGCCCGCGCTCCGCTCCTCCAGGTACAACCAGGGGTCCTCCCGCAGCATCCTCAGGTCGGCCACGGCGACGTCCCCGGATTTCCAGCAAACCTTGTAGATGGCCGACGCCGGCTCCTCCGAGTCGACGTCGGCGTCGGCGAATGAGTCCCCGAATCTTGCGCTGCTCATCCCCGACCCCGGCTCAGTCGTCTCCCACACAGCCTCCCTCGTCCGGGGATCCCACAGCCTCATGTAGCCGGAGTACCCGAACGCCCCCACATGGACCGCGGACGCAAAGAGCAGCCCCCGCCCCGGGATCGCCACCAGCTTCGTCGCCACCGCCGTCTTGATCGAGCTCCCACTGAGCCGCCCGATCTCACCGGACGCCCGCAGGGTGGCGCGGTCCACGGCGAGGATGCAGTTCTCGCGGTGGGGGCACTCGAAGGAGGCGTAGATCGTGTCGCCGGTGGGGCCCGGATCGGCGGCTATGGCAGCGACCATGGCCTTGTAGACCCTGGGATCGGAGGGGTCCGTCCAGTGGACGGCGCCCACGTGGCGGCCGCCGGCGATGTCGTAGAGGTGGAGCCCTGGGCACTCCAGGGACCCCACAGCGGCGACCTCCGGCCAGGCGCGGCGGAGGGACGTGATCTCGTCGAGGTGGGTCCTGACGGTGCCGGCGTGGGAGAGAGTCCAGTCGTAGGCGGAGATCTGCCCGCCGTGCGCAACCCAGAGGGAGCCGTCCTCGGCCCCGGCAGAGAAGGCGGTCGCGATCCCGTCGGCGGCCGGGCGTACTGTGGCAACGAGAGCGGCGTCGAAGCCGAGGAGCGGGGGCGGGGCGGCGGCGGCCCGGAGGAGGGGCTCGACGCCGTAGTAGAGGGCCTCCTCGGCGAGCTCCCGCATGGGGAAGCGGCGGGCGGTGGAGGGGAGGGAGCCAGTGCGGAGGAGGGAGAGGAGGACGGAGAAGACCTCGGGGTCGCGGTCGATGAATATGGGCTGCTGGCGAGAGGGGGTGCTGCCGGAGAGAACGGCGAGGACGGAGTCGGGCCCGCCGGAGCGGAGGGTGGAGGCGGTGGTCTCGAAGATGACGCCGCCGACGTTGAGCTTGACGCGGTCATGGAGGGGATAAGAGGCCTCGGCGATGGAGTCGTCGGCGTTCGAGGAGTCCATGGCCTCCGCCTCGGCTGGAGAAGGAGGCCACCCGGGGGGTGGGGGGAGAGGAAGACGAGCGGGGGTTGTGTTGGGGATGGGGGATGGGAGTTGCAAGCGTTGCGCCGCAGTTAACCAGAGAGGAGAACGATAAGGGTGGAGGCGCCAGACACGGGCAGACCGCCGCTGTGACGTCTTTTGACTGGAGACTGTCGACTCCTCGGTGGGCTTGGGTTGAATGCTGATTGGTCTAATCTCGGAAGGCCCAAAAAATTTGGGGCGACTTTGACATATGATTAGGTTAACTCGACGGATAAGAGAGAGAGAGCGGTGGGTTTTGCTCTCTCCTCACACACAGTCGTGTTAATTGAGCTCGGGAGTCACTTGCGTTAATCGAGCTCGATTAACAACGTGACCCTTGGCTCCGCTTTGGTACGGGATTATAGATGTCCCGATTAAATATAAGTGGGTTCATATATTCTTGGGTTATGCCTTTTTATTTTGGTAGGGTCATGGGTTAAAATATACCACCTGTGGAGGTGGGATGAGTTAAACTGACTTAAGACAACTTATCACACTTTTAAGCATATTATCAAATTCTGCTCCCGCCAAAGCAAATAGGGTTAAGTTACATCAAAAGTGGGCTTATTCCCGTGTTAAGCCCGTGCCAAAGCGGAGCTTGATGTCCAAGGTTTGGGGAAGCCCACAACGATGTACGATCCCAGAGTAATACTGGTAACGCCTCGCAATTATGATTCAGAGTTGCACCTAATCATTAGGTCTAATCATTATCTATTTAAAATTTAAACATAATTTAAATTCGTATTCTTCAATTATAATTCAGAGTTATACTTAATCTTTAGATCTAGTAATTATCTATTTAAATTTTAATATAATTTAAATTCATATTTATTTTATCAGATAATTATTTAAATAAAATATCCGACAGATAATTTAATCATATATCTGATGATTCGATTATTAATTGGTTATGGATTCGGATATCATACTATATGCTCTGTATCCGCTCAGTTTACATGCCTTCTGCCTCTGCTCTACCTCTTTGTCGATCACCCCATGATAGTTGTCCAAGAGCATGAAGGAGCGGGCCACGGCGAGCAGACCACGCCAAGCCGCCGTCAAGAGGGCGCTAGAGTCATGTGTGCCTCCGGGCCTCAGCTATTCCCCTTGCTTAATTAAGCAACCTCTCCATCAGCTCATAAGTTGTTGGTCTGGTGACAACGGCAATCAAGAGTGGGGGGGGGGGTGAATTGATTGACTAATTAAAAACTTCTAATTAACGCGAACAATCAGATCGAATTATAGATCAATGACTAGATTGAAAATAAAAGGCAAATTTTGTGACTAACCTCAACTAAGCGTTGTATGAAAGGAAAGATGCTCAGAATTGAAACTTAATAGCAAAACAAGTAGTTAACACTCTACTGGTTGAGATAGATAAACAATCGATATATCAAGGTTATTAGCAAGCAATTTTAAAATTCACTCATACTCACCTATCACACATGCATTGAAATAGCATTCAAACCGCAATAAGGCAAACCACAAGAGACAGATGATTTTTAGGTGGTTCGACCACACATCTTTGTGGGCCTACGTCCATCCCTCACCAAACTGGTGAGACTTCCACTATCTTGTAATTTCCCTACAAGACAGCACACACGGAGCGACGCTCCATGTAACGACCCGAGAATCCGATTACCGGGAAGGCCCGATAACCCGAGACTCACACCGCCACCCATGAGTCCGAAGACTCGGAAGGGTTAAAAGGATGGTGTGGAGACTACACAAGTATCACAAATAATTATAGAAATTAAACAGTTTATGTGATAAAGCAGGAAATAAATTAACAGTTTACATGATACATGGTCCACAAGATAACAGTAAAATAACAACAGTAGTCCACAACTAGTACAGAGACAAGAAGGAAAAGTACAGCTACACGGGACATACCCCGGCTCTAACCTCTGGCACTAACACTGGGCACCCGAACCGCGCTGAGCCTTAGACGCGCTCCCCTGAAGCCGCGCCTCGCCTGAAACACGGTGAAAATACGCAGGGAATGAGTCTCAGAACAAGACTCAGTAGGGGTCACTCGAACCCTACCTCGCAAACGGAGAAATCGCTACGCTAGCAGTAAGCGAGTACCTCGGAAAGGGAAGCCCTGCAATCTACAAAACACCGCTCTCACGGCACGAAACCCGACACACGTGCCACGGTGAAATGACCGGAACAAAATGGTCAACACGACGAAAACCCGAAAGTCGAAGTCGCAACGACTGACAGTCTGTCACTCCCGACTCGACAGGAGTACCTCTCACAAGAAGCACAGTCGGTAGCATTCCCTAACGACTTACACCGCACCGCATGTGTCCGCCTGACGTGGTAGCGCCTACCAGAGGCACGGACACCGTACAAGTAACCACAAATCAAGTGAATAGCTGGGGTCACGCTCGTCAGCGTGTGTCCACTGCCCCCAACCACATGTGCACACATAGACCATGCGTCATAGGTCTGGCTTCTAACTGGTTTTCCCCTGGAGCCGGACTCTGGCCACCGACGAGGGGCCTGACGGAAACCAATCTAAAAACCATCCTCAGGGTAGCCTCTCCACCACTCCTTCGTGGGTCCACTAGCGTGCAGGCAGACTACGACAAGTGGAGGGTCACTGAAGGAGTAGACTCTCAAGTCAACGAAAAATCACGTCCGTATCCGACGACGTACGGGGACCATCCCACGCACCAGCACCGTCGCACGGCAACCACGGTTGGAAAAGAAACGGGACTGCAAACCATCTGGAGAAATCCTGAGCCTGGTGGTCTACCCTAGACGCGCCACAGGCTCTGACGGTCTAAGGCTAGACCGTCATAGCCATCTGACGGCCCAACACAGGGGCGTCAGGCCCTCGGTGCAAAAACGACTGTGATGCGCCTACCCTGGTGCGTCACAGGCCCTGACGCACCCAGCCTGGTGCGTCACAAGGCAAGAGGAACAAACTGTGACGCGTGCCGCTCGGTGCGTCATAGACTGTAACTGACCAACCTTGGTGCGTTTATAGGGTGGGAATGCGTCCGCTCTGACGCACCCTGTAATGCCCCGGATTTCTTTTTCGGATCCTTATTTGTGGGTCCCGGATCTGGTTTCTCGGAGTGTCCGACTCAATTGTGTCTGAAATTTCATTTTGGACATCTTTCATGTTCGGATCGGCGCGATCCGGAGTTGTTTCGGAGGCCCAGAAGCATTCCGCGGCTTTTCCGCGTGTGTTTTTCGATTCCCGGTGTGTGTTTCGGTAATTCTTTCGGAACCTCGTTGCGGGTGAACCGGGCCGTTCACCAGGGCGCGAGTGGTACCGTTGCGATCGGTGCGTTCCGAGGATCGCGGAAACGTGATTTTCTATTTTTCGGTATTTTTGAGAATTTCCGGATTTTCTTATATATATAACCTCCTTTTTCTCTCTTCCCTCCCTCTCTCTTCTCTCACGTTCTCTCCTCTCCCCCTCTCACTCCGGGAGGCCGACGGAGGCAGCGAGGGCGGGGCGGCGTGGCTCGTGGGACGTGGAGCGATGGGCACAGGATGAGGATCGCAATGATGGAGGCGATTCGTGGGATCGTGAACCGGCGAGGGTTTAAATGGCGTTTCTTCGTGGATCGGCATCCACGGCGCGTCGAATCTTCGGTGGAGGTAGGGAGATGGACCCTCAACCCGCGTACTTCATTTCCCGCGAGTTTTGTAGGCCGTGGTGAGCCGAGCGGGCTTGTTTGGGCGTTTTGGGGAAAATGCATATTTTTGAGTGTGTGAGCCGAATCTTGCGTTTTGATCGTATTTTTGGGGTTTAAATGAGTTCTCTCGGTGCTAGAGAGGTTGGGGAATGTTTTCCCCTTTGTTTCCCCTTCACCTGGGGTGGATGAGGTGTGGAATGGGTTTTTCTATCGTTCCCACCATTTTCGGGCGCGGACTGAGAACGCGCTAGTCCCAGCTAGCGCGTTCTTGAGGGTCGCGCCGCCTCGATAGGGTGCGTTCATCGGAGAAGATGAACAGTAAGGCGGTTCCTGTCGCGCTATAGGGTCCTAGCGCGTTCTGTCTTATCACGCTAGGTGATCCCAGCGCGATCTGTTCTGGTCACGCTATAGGTATATAGCGCGATCTGTATTGTCGTGCTACTAGTGTATAGCGCGTTCTGCCCTGAACGCGCTATACGAGGGTAGCGCGATCTGGAGGTGACCAGTCGGGCCGCCCATGGCGGGTTGTCTACGGCTGATTGTTCCCCCCTTGGGTCGTGAGTGTCCCGGGCACCCCGTGGAGTTCCATGACCGTGTCTTTGGGTGTCCGGAGGTCCCGTTTACCTCGATTAGCGTGCCCATGAGTTTAAGGGTTCGGGTGACCTTCTAGCGTTTTGATTATGTTGCATTGGTCTCCGATCGACCCGGTTGTGACCCAGTGGTCGACCTTTGGCCTCGTGAGTGTCCCAGACACCCCGTGGGTTTCGTGACCGTGTTTTTGGGTGTCTGGAGGTACCGTGTGACCTCGATAAGCGTGCCCATGGCCTTGGTGGGTCCGGGTGACCCCAGGTGTTACGGGCTTCCGTGATTCTTGCTAGATCGAGTCACCGTGTATCGGTGTGAGTGCGGTGAGGTTTCCCCGCAAGTCGTTGCTTCTCTGGAAGGTGGCTTCCGAGTCGGCCAAACGTGTGGCCTTGGACGGTGAGTCCAGTCTCCCAGCCTGGGGCTGGAGGTTTCCTAAGTTCCCTCCTCGAGGGATGGGTCTCGGCAGTTGTGAACTGCCCCGTGAGTTATCGCATTATGGTTTTGGACCTAGGGATTAGGCCAGATTGACGGCTCAGTGCTGTCGTGTGCAACGGTCTTGACCCCGAGTCTTATGACTCAAAGGCCGTTGGGTTTTATAGGTCTAGTGGACCATCTAGAGTCTGGTGGCGTCGTGCCACCTGTTACTCCGTGTTACTCGCGATGAGTGCGTGCGTGATTTTCAGTGTCCACGTTCTGTGACACGTCCACTAGTCGTAGCCTTCTTACGGCACGCGTGTGCTGACCCACCTGGGAGTGGTCGAGCGGTTAACCCGAGAGAGACGGTGAGTAGGCTGATTACCGTAGGGTCCCCACGTACAGCCGAGTCCGGGCTTAGGGGGAATTACCAGCTAGAGGATAGGCCTAGGGCGTATGGTCTGAGTGTGCACATGAGGTTGGGGGCGTCGGACGGCGCCGATAGGCGCGACCCCAACTAGTCCTTGTTCTGTGGTACTGGTTACTGAGTGTGTCTGAGTCTCCGCCTTGGGCGTCGTAGCTAGACACTCGTGATGCGGTGTAAGACGTCAGGGGATGCATCCGATCGTTCTTCTAGTGGGTGGTGCTCCTGTCACGTGACGTGAGTTGTCGTGTACCGGGTTCTGTTTCCGCCCGCGAGACGGGACTTCGCGAGTGGTTTCAGGAGTGTTCCTGGAGTCGAGGTCTGGGGTTTCCGGTGAGCGTCACCGAGGGCCTTTACCCAGACAGCGTTGTGTTCACGACGGTGAGGTCGTGACCGTGTTCCCTGACCATGTGGTTTTGGCTCGGGTCCTTTTTGTGAGGGCAGGCCTCCGCTACGGAGGTATCGTGGCATTTTCCTAGTGGCGTGGCTAGGGTGGTTCGTGTCTGGTGGTCCCCGATCGTGGAATCGGGTGGTCGGGTGTGTGGCTTGGTTGTCCCCCGACGGGAGACTAGGTCGTGTTTTCTGGTACAGTAGGAGTAGCTGTAGAGCTGAGGTTTTGCCGGCCACCGTAGTTACTTTCCTACTTTCGTAGTTACTACTTTTTGTGCCGCCGTTGTTCTCAGTTGGGGTTCCGCGGGATCCTTACTGGGCCAGGGACAGGAGGCTCACCCCTGCGTTGCAAGTGCGGCGGTTCTTCCTCGAGGTTCGAGGCTGTGGTACGGAGGTTCTTAGTTACCAGTTTGCCGTGCCGAGTGTTCACTTGGCATGTGGTACGTTTTACTACTTTAGATTGTACTTCTGTTGGATTGGACTCTGTTGTAGTTGTTTACTTATTTCTGTTAATTGTTGAATTGTCCTGCCTTATTTCCTATTTCTTTGTACCTCCACACTCCTTTTTAGCCCTTCCGAGCCCTCCCAGCTCGTGGGCGGCGGTTTGAGTCTCGGGTTATCGAGCCTTCCCGATAACCGGATTCTCGGGTCATCACAGTTGGTATCAGAGCGTGGTTGTGGACGTACATGGGAATTCAAGATATTGCAGTGATCAGAGTCCATAAGGTCCAGTACAGTCAGCAGTTGGCATAGGGTTTCGTGCATGTTTTCCGCTTTGTTCCTCGCTTGAGAGCGTGAGTGCGCTGTGCGGCGCGGTGAGGGTGGTTGCTGTTCGCGGCTTTTGTGCCGGCGTGGGGTCTGCGGATCGATGTCGAGAGCCTTCTCCCTCATCGGTGGTGGCCCCGATTATGTTGCGTTGGGCAGAGGTTGCCGGCGGGTGTGTTGTTGTGGTGTTGCGTTCGAGGTGTTTTCAGCGAGGCCAGGTGGCTGGTGCGGAGTGTTTGTGGTTAAGTGGCCGTAAACGTGCTCTGAGGGAGCTGTTATTGAGTTTGGCCACTCCAGCTTGAGGATTGTCCAGCCTCTGATGCGCTGAGGTTGTGGTTTGAGGTGTTGGAGCGGGTGCTCTGGTCGAGGATTGTGCTCGGGTGAGCGGAAGGTTTTCTGTCGAGCTGCTGATTTGTCGAGCCCGATGTCCTTGTCATGCTCTGTGGCGTCAGAAGTGACGTGTCGGTCTCGATTGTTTTGTGGATTTTAAGGTAGGATTGGGCTGTGGTGTCCCAGTAAGTCTTGCTCCTGCGCTCTTGTGTGCGAATGGGTTGGGTTCGCCCAGGATCTGGCTCGAGATGAGAAGGTTCCGCAGTGGGTTTCGGGACTCGAGGATGAGCGTTGGCGGTTATGGCTCGTGTTGTGGCTCTTGGCGTGGCGTGTTGCAAATCAAGGAATTGCAGCGGTGGTGCATCGAGAGATGTTGTGATTGTGGTCTGACGTGACACTTGCTGAGTGAGTCGGAGGCGCTGGCCTGACGCAGTGATGGTTTTCTCGGTGCTGGATGGTGCTGTTTCCAGCGTGCGCGATATTCGAGATCAGGTCGGGCGTGGAGTTCTTCCGTTGGTCGGAGGTGCGATTGGTTTCTCCTTTGGTTGGAGAGATTGCATTTGGCCAAGGTTCGTCATCTTGCATTGTGCGTCCAGATTGGTTGGCCTTTGTGTGCCATGAAATCCGTGCGAGGCGTGTTCCGTGTTTTTGGCAAGGTGGTTGCCTGTGAGAAGCGTTGCCCGTTCCGTGATGTGTAAGGGTGTTGGCGATGTTCCGGAAGGACGAGTGCCGACTGGGTGGTATTTTTTTTGAGATTTGCGGTTGGTGTTACGGTTCCCGAGGTGTGGAGGATCAAAGTATGTGGGGTTGCAGATGGTTGTCGAGTTGGTGGATCCAGAGTTGGCGTTGTGGTGGTTGTGTGTGTGGATCAGAGTGCGCGGATCGTAGCGTTGGTTGCTGCGGGTGGATTTTGAGGAAGTGCAGAGCAGCAGAGGATTGGTTCATCGGTGTGTTGTCTCCGGCGGCGTGAGACGTGTTGTTGCCGTGCCGTCGCTTGAGATATTGTGGTTCATGGCATTGGCAGGTCAGGAGTTGGGGAAGTATGCTGGCGAGGTTGCCGCATGAGTATCCTGTTCTTGCGTTGGAGGTTGCGTTCGTGGATGAGATCGTGTTTTGGAGAAGTGTGTCGTAGATTGTAAGAGGTTGTGTGTCCCGTGGCTCTGTGATAAGAGCGGGAGTCAGGATTGGCAGGCGTCCTCTTAGATTAATTGAGCTGGAGGTTTCGATGAGATAAGATTCGATGAGATAGGACGGTGGTCGATGCCTGTGTGTGGAGGTCTCTGATGAGACGTTGGCGCGGGATATTGATCCTCAGTTCGCGGCCAGCAAGGGAGGATTCCCCGTAAGTCTGAGTTGAGTGACGTGAAGACCGAGGGGAGATGGAGTCATTGGGTCCCGCCGTGCTCCCCTGAAGGGTAGAGTTGGCGTAGGAATCCATCTGGATGTGGTGTTGGTCTGTGCGTGAGTCAGCGGATGGCCTGTCATGAGTTGGACCGTGCCTGCTGGGCCGGTGGAGGTTTCCCGTTGGCGAATGTCTGGTGACCAGTGGATGGTCTTTCATGGACAGAAGATGATGGTTGTAGGGGCTCGAGAATGGAGAGAGCCGCGTGCCAGCGAGGCCTTTTGGTGGCCGTTTCTGAGGTGTGTTTTCCCAGATGGGATCTGAGCTTTGTCGAAGTTTGAGTTCTGACAGAGTTGGTCCTGTGCTATTGTGGCATTCGGCTTGCCGAGTGTGAAGTGGTCCTCGACGTGGAACCGACAAATTTGTGGTGGTCAGCTGGCAGAGAAGCTGGTGTTTGGTTGGTCCGCCGAGCGTGGGCGTTGACCGGTGGATTGGTTCTTGTGGCGAGGATTGCGTTCCCTCGGTGATCGAGAGGGTGGCAGTGATGCCGTGAGTGGTTTCCGTTGTGTCTGAGGTGATACCAGACTTGTGCCTTTGTATTATGCCTGCTCTGGTGGCCGATGTGTGTGCGGTGTGCGGAGCGTGGCATTGTTCATGATTATGGTCTAGCCGTATCCCTCATGATCATGGTTTTGTAAGAATCGAGGTTTTTCTGTGCTGGAGCCCTGACATCGTTGTCAGTTGGTTGAGGCATTCTTCCCCTGTGACTGGGTGCTAGTCCTAAATTTTGAGGATGAAATTTCTTTAAGGGGGGGCTGTAATGCCCCGGATTTTTTTTTGGATCCTTGTTCGTGGGTCCCGGATCTGGTTTCTCAGAGTGTTCAACTCCTTTGTGTCCAAAATTTCGTTTCGGACATCTTTCGTGTTCGGATCGGCGCGATCCGGAGTTGTTTCGGAGGCTCAGAAGCGTTCTGCGACTTTTCCGCGTGTGTTTTCCGATTCCCGGTGTGTGTTTCGGTAATTCTTTCGGAACCTCGTTACGAGTGAACCGGGCCGTTCACCAGGGCGCGAGTGGTACCGTTGCGATCGATGCGTTCCGAGGATCGCGGAAACGTGATTTTCTATTTTTCGGTATTTTTGAGAATTTTCGGATTTTTTTATATATATAACCTCCTTTTTCTCTCTTCCCTCCCTCTCTCTTCTCTCACGTTCTCTCCTCTCCCCCTCTCACTCCGGGCGGCCGACGGAGGCGGCGAGGGCGGGGCGGCGTGGCTCGTGGGACGTGGAGCGATGGGCACGGGATGAGGATCACGATGGTGGAGGCGGTTCGTGGGATCGTGAACCGGCGAGGGTTTAAATGGCGTTTCTTCGTGGATCGGCATCCACGGCGCGTCGAATCTTCGGTGGAGGTAGGGAGATGGACCCTCAACCCACGTACTTCATTTCCCGCAAGTTTTGTAGGCCTTGGTGAGCCGAGCGGGCTTGTTTGGGCGTTTTGGGGAAAATGCATGTTTTTTGGTGTGTGAGTCGAATCTTGTGTTTTGATCGTGTTTTGGGGGTTTAAATGGGTTCTCTCTGTGCTAGAGAGGTTGGGGAATGGTTTCCCCTTTGTTTCCCCTTCACCTGGGGGTGGCTGGCGCGTGGAATGGGTTTTTCTGTCGTTCCCACCGTTTTCGGGCGCGGACTGAGAACGCGCTAGTCCCAGCTAGCACGTTCTTGAGGGTCGCGCCGCCCCGATAGGGCGCGTTCATCGGAGAAGATGAACAGTAAGGCGGTTCCTATCGCACTATAGGGTCCTAGCGCGTTCTGTCTTGTCGCGCTAGGTGATCCCAGCGTGATCTGTCCTGGTCGCGCTATAGGTATATAGTGCGATCTGTATTGTCGCGCTGCTAGTGTATAGCGCGTTCTGCCCTGAACGCGCTATACGAGGGTAGCGCGATCTGGAGGTGACCAGTCGGGCCGCCCATGGCGGGCTGTCTACGGCTGATTGTTCCCCCCTTGGGTTGCAAGTGTCCCGGGCACCCCGTGGAGTTCCATGACCGTGTCTTTGGGTGTCTGGAGGTCCCGTTTATCTCGATTAACGTGCCCATGAGTTTAAGGGTCCGGGTGACCTTCTAGCGTTTTGATTATGTTACATTGGTCTCCGATCGACCCGGTTGTGATCCAGTGGTTGACCTTTGGCCCCGTGAGTGTCCCAGACACCTCCTGGGTTTCGTGACCGTGTTTTTGGGTGTCTGGAGGTACCGTGTGACCTCGATAAGCGTGCCCATGGGCTTGGCGGGTCCGGGTGACCCCAGGTGTTCCGGGCTTCCGTGATTCTTGCTAGATCGAGTCACCGTGTATCGGTGTGAGTGCGGTGAGGTTTCCCCGCAAGTCGTTGCTTCTCTGGAAGGTGGCTTCCGAGTGGGCCAAGTGTGTGGCCTTGGACGGTGAGTCCAGTCTCCCAACCTGGGGCTGGAGGTTTCCTAAGCTCCCTCCTCGAGGGATGGGTCTTGGCAGTTGTGAACTGCCCCGTGAGTTATCGCATTGTGGTTTTGGACCTAGGGATTAGGCCAGATTGACGGCTCAGTGCTGTCGTGTGCAACGGTCTTGACCCCGAGTCTTGTGACTCAAAGGCCGTTGGGTTTTGTAGGTCTAGTGGACCATCTAGAGTCTGGTGGCGTCGTGCCACCTGTTACTCCGTGTTACTTGCGATGAGTGCGTGCGTGATTTTCAGTGTCCACATTCTGTGATACGTCCACTAGTCGTAGCCTTCTTGCGGCACGCGTGTGCTGACCCACCTGGGAGTGGTGGAGCGGCTGACCCGAGAGAGACGGTGAGTAGGTTGGTTACCGTAGGGCCCCCACGTACTGCCGAGTCCGGGCTTAGGGGGAATTACCAGCTAGAGGACATGCCTAGGGCGTATGGTCTGAGTGTGCACACGAGGTTGGGGGCGTCGGACGGCGCTGGCAGGCGCGACCCCAACTAATCCTTGTTCTGTGGTACTGGTTACTGAGTGTGTCTGAGTCTCCGCCTGGGGCGTCGTAGCTAGACACTCGTGACATGGTGTAAGACGTCAGAGGACACATCCGGTCGTTCTTCTAATGGGTGGTGCTCCTGTCACGTGACGTGAGTTTTCGTGTACCGGGTTCTGTTTCCGTCCGCGAGATGGGACTTCGCGAGTGGTTTTGGGAGTGTTCCCGGAGTCGAGGTATGGGGTTTCCAGTGAGCGTCACCGAGGGCCTTTCCCTAGACAGCGTTGTGTTCACGACGGTGAGGTCGTCACCATGTTCCCTGACCGTGTGGTTTTGGCTCGGGTCCTTTTTGTGAGGGCAGGCCTCCGCTACGGAGGTATCGCGGCATTTTCCTAGTGGCGTGGCTAGGGTGGTTCGTGTCTGGTGGTCCCCGATCGTGGAATCGGGTGGTCAGGTGTGTGGCTTGGTTGTCCCCCGACGGGAGACTAGGTCGTGTTTTCTGGTATAGTAGGAGTAGCTGTAGAGCCGAGGTTTTGCCGGCCACCGTAGTTACTTTCCTGCTTTCGTAGTTACTGCTTTTTGTGCCGCCGTTGTTCTCAGTTGGGGTTCCGCGGGATCCTTACTGGGCCAGTGACAGGAGGCTCACCCCTGCGTTGCAGGTGCGGCGGTTCTTCCTCGAGGTTTGAGGGTGCGGTACGGAGGTTCTTAGTTACCAGCTTGCCGGGCCGAGTGTTCACTTGGCATGTGGTACGTTTTACTGCTTTAGACTGTACTTCTGTTGGATTGGACTATGTTGTAGTTGTTTACTTATTTCTGTTAATTGTTGAATTGTCCTACCTTATTTCATATTTCTTTCTACCTCCACACTCTTTTTTAGCCCTTCCGAGCCCTCCCGGCTCGTGGGCGGTGGTTCGAGTCTCAGGTTATCGGGCCTTCCCGGTAACCGGATTCTCGGGTCGTCACACACCCACACAGGAGCGTCACAAGGCTGTGACGTGCTAGTCCTGGTGCGTCACAGGCCTTGACCCCCAACGGTCAAAACAATCGATCGAGCCAACGGTCGAATCGTCCCTGACGGTCCAACCCAAGCGCGTCACAACGTCGTGGCGGTCTATCGTGGGACTTGCATAGCCCACAGACCCCCAGTTGGCCAAAAACATAGCTGCAACGCACCCACCTGGGCGAGTCACATGGTGTGACGGTCACTGGAAGGACCGTCACACCGACCCGACGACAAAACGACGTGAAATGCCCAAATATTCCAACCACGCCCCCATGCCTCCATAGGAGAGGGGGAAAATAAAGAGGAAGACCCTTGGGGACCCCTAGCATGCTTCTAAGTCATCAAAACACCGAATCATGGCCTAAAAACGTAGATCGGGCGAACTCTCCCAAAATCATGGTTTTGCTCTAACCCGCTCAAAAACACCCCTCTCGGCTCCCATTCGGCCTACAAATCGCGGGGGATGTTGGGATGAGCATAGTGATTCGTCCCCCTACCTCAATGGAACGAAAGCTCCGCCGAATTGAGCTCAAATCACGAAGAATACTTTTGGAAACCTCGCTCCTTCACGCTTCCCACGAGCACCGCACGCCCACGAGATCGCCTCGCTGCCACCCACGTCACCGCGTCGTCGCCCCGCCGCCGTCTGCAGTCGGAGAGAGGCCTATCGCGTCGAAATGGGAGAGAGAGAGGGGAAGATGGTGCTCACGGTTGGGGGGAAGAAAGAGGAAGAAGAAGAAGAAGGGTGGGGGAGAGAGAGAAAAATGAGAGGTATTTATAGAAAATCTAGAAATTCTGGAAAATACTGAAAAATTAAAAATCACATTTTCGCGATCCTCGGAACGCACCGATCACAACGGTACCACTCTCGCCTAGGTGAACGACCCGGTTAACCCGCAACGAGATTCCGAAGGAATTACCGAAACACACACCGGTAATCGAAAAGTACGCGCAGAAAAACTGCAGACACACTCCGGACCTTTGAAACCACTCTGGATCACGCCGATCCGAACATAAAAGATGTCCGAAATAAAATTTCGGACACAACGGAGTAGGACACTCTGAGAAAGCAGATCCGGGACCCACGAAGAAGGATCCGAAGGGTCCGAGATATTACACTCCCACACACACGCAGGCAACCACCTGCACACACGGGGTGCAACCCCCAAACCACACATGCAGGCTATTCCTGCACACACGAGAAATGACTTCCCCAACCACACAAACACTCGGAGATCCAATCTCTGAACACACACAGTATATCTGTTCAGAAATGATCAAACTGTGCACAAATAGATACAATGAACTCAAGATATACTCTAAAGACCGAAACAAAGATAATCTATCAAGTGCAAGACTCCCCCTACTCTGAATGATCTGGTTCCTCTAAGTGTCGTAGATGGATGGTCACGATTTTAGCGTCCTCTCGTTCCTTTCTTCAATCCGCTTCTCTTTCTCTTCTTCCACGAGCTTGAGAAACGCCTTGAAATAGATGAAATCCCCTTCTCTTCTTTTCTCCTTCTTTCCTTTCTTCTCCTACAAGATAGAAAATGTTAACCCATTTATGTTCTTCTTCCAAAATTTGGAATAGATGAATATATAGCTTAGAGTGGCCAAAAGGCCCATCTAACCCTTCTAGAATATGTTAAAAACGCCCTCATAGGTGTAGGAACCATTTGGGGGTAAAATGGTAATATTTTCAAGGCTAAACAATGAGTTTTAAGCATTTTCGCAAAGCCTGTCCGGAAAGGGTTGACCCTATGGGTCGACTCTTGAGTTTTCTATACTTAGGACACCCCGGACAACATTCTGGGGGAGCCCATGTGCAATTTCATGCATAGAACAGCTCAAACAGAGTTCTGGCTACAACTACCTGCCTTCCTACCACCTCAGACAGTCCCAGACCCAGTGAGGGTCAACCCTATGGGTCGACCCCTGCTTGTTTGGGTCAAAAACCAATATAAAATCTCCATTTTCTCAAGGGTATTAAGTGGTTAGATATTACCATTTTCATCTAGATATGGGAAGGTTTAAAATGCCATTCTTGAACTTGCAAA
Organism: Amorphophallus konjac; assembly: GCA_022559845.1. Classification (NCBI taxonomy): domain Eukaryota; kingdom Viridiplantae; phylum Streptophyta; class Magnoliopsida; order Alismatales; family Araceae; genus Amorphophallus; species Amorphophallus konjac. The sequence goes on from JAHNEJ010001157.1 coordinate 101,545, forward strand.
AACACAAGTTAAACTCAGATTCTCTTGAATCATTGAAATAAGGACTTACCAAGAATTGTCCTTGTTCTTGACGAGCTTTAACTTGATGGCTGCACTCATTTATACCCAATTGCAAAATGATTAAATCCATATCATCCATACCTACAAGCAGTCTCAATAAAAGAGGAACCAAACATTCACATTGACATTAACCAAGACCATCGATATCAAGAGGAGCATTTGTTTGAACAAAATACCTTCTTGTATTCCTGTATGAACATTGAAACAAACACATTTAAAAAGGCAAAATGAACTTAAATTTCCATCCTTCGAAACAACTCAACAAGGTATAATGATTTCATGATGAAACTCATATTCAACTTGGCATGATCACATAGATCAAATGCCATCTTCTTGGAATTTAAGATGTATAGACATCAGACACATGCATCACACACACACATGCAAATATGCATTCTTGTAATCAAGTTTCCACATTCATTCACATTCACTACAAGACTTTCTCAAACATACACATAAAGTTTTGTTGTCATCAAAATCACACACATAGCACAATAATCTCCCCCTTTTTGATGAAGATAAAATTTTACGACAACCACATTGTTCTTCTTCCCCTTTGGCATAATCAAAAAGAAGAGCAGTATCCCAAACCTGCATCCAAATTCCTTTCAATGCAATATCATCCATTATCCAGAAATAAAGAGATGTAGAGAACAATAAGTCAACACAATTTTTCTTAGTTGCGAGAGGGACCAAATTCGAGGGAAATATTCAAGTCGCTTATAGAAATATATTGATATCAATTGTTGGAACTAAAACACCACTTGTTGAAGATGAAACATCAAGTATGACAAGTATGTAAATTACATTTTTCCACTCAAAGCTTCTAAAACTTCTCTCATCAGACCTCAACATTCAAATCGTCACTCCTTTTTCAACAAGAATTCTATTTTCATAAAGTAGTGCAGAGGTGAATGAATGCAATGAAGTAATGATTATGCACGATAGTGCCTTCCCCGACCTTCCCCTAGCAGTAGAATCTGAAGTCGAGGATCTCCGTTGCGGGAGAGTCCATGTTGCAGGAGGCGGCCATCCACATGGCCGCCTACCACCTTTGAACGGCCATACATTGGCCGCCTTCCTCCGGTCGATGGGTAAACCCCATCTTTCTTCATCTATTCTATATTTTGCTGCATTTTACTTCATTCTACTGCATACACGCATGCTACATTTTTCCTAGATCCCTTTCTTTAAAGAGATTTTCTAATCCAAAACATAAGGAAGGCGGATGGTCGAAAATCTCGGCCATCCCCCTTTCCGCCCCCCTTCCCGGTACGGTCACCCCCATTTGCATGTTTTCTTTACTTCTCTGAGCATTTACTGCACTTCCACAGTCTAATAGTCTATTCTCTATTTGCTGGTTAATTTGCAGGATCTTCGTCACTGACTCGCAGAGCTCCGCGTTCTTGGCTGGCCGAGAGCGAGGACAGGAAGAACCCACATCTCCCACTTCAAGGGTCTTGTGATCATCCTACCCCTATAAGGCTCAGGTGTAAGCCTCTGGCGACCACTCTATTTCTTTATTTCTAACATGTGCATTGTAGGTAGCAGCATAGTTCGGAGGGAGGCACACGACGCGCATCGCGCGCGGCACCTACCAACTTCCGGCGCCTACAGGGGCAGAGAGAGAGAATGTCGGTAAAGGCATCCACTGATGAGGGAGAAATGGGTAGCCATTGCTTTGACTCATCTCTCCTTTGACTGGTCCTAGCGGAGTCACTGCCGAACGAGGTAGTTGAGGATGGGGTCCATCCACGACGGCTCGTGATTTATGGCATTGATCCGTTGCTCGGATTCCCTGATCCTTGGTTGTTGGAGTTCCTCGATCAAAACTGACTAGGAACTGGTCAGTGTGGTGGATGAGGTGAGGTGGGATAGGGCGTCAGCGCGAGCATTCTCCTCTCTTGGAATATGCACGATCTCAAAGTACTCGAGGCCCGAGGAGGCCTATTTGACCTTCTGGAGATAACTGGACATGGCCGGCTCCCAGACCTTGTATTCCCTCTTGACGTGGTTGGCGACCAGAAGGGAGTCACTGAAGGCTCGGAGGTGGAGGGCTCCTAGGTGCTTGGCTATGTTGATGCAAGAGATGAGGTCTTCGTACTCGGACACATTATTGGTGACTAGGAAGTTGAAGCACAATGCGTACTGGAGCTTGATTACCTCTGGAGAGGAGAGAACCAAGCCGGCTCCACTACCACTCAAGCATGACGATCCATCCACATAGAGCTCCCAGACAGGCCTCGTTGGCAAGGTTCCATCCCCTTCGTTGGGGAGTGTGTACTCGACCACGAAGTATGCCAACGCCTGGGCTTTGATGGTTGTGTCCTCGAGCAAAAGCGGATGTTAAATTCCCAAAGCTCGATGACCTATTTGACTAGCCTCCCTAAGGCATCAGGGTTCTGGAGTACCTAGCAGAGGGGTTGGTCGGTCAGAATGCCTTGTTGATGTAGTACATAGGTCTCATCACTCCACCATCTTCCTGAGTAAGCACGGCGCTAAGCGTGCTCGACATCACAGATAGGTAGAGTGGGAGTCTCTCGTCGGGAAGGGGCTTGGAGAGGACAGGGGGAAAGGCTAAGCACATTTTAAGCTCTTCAAAGGTATCCTCGCATTCTTGGCTCCAGTTGATACGTCTCTTCTTCTCCAGCGAGCCATGCGCCTACTTAATTAGCTTGAAGAATGACAGGCAACATTCGACAGCTCTAGAGAGGAAGCAACTGAGGGTGGCGACGCGACCAGTGAGGTGTGGAAGCCGAGGAATCCACCCAAGGAGAAGAAAGCGAACTAAACTACGGACTATCGAGCGACTAAAAATTAAGAAGGATTATGAAACGTGCCAATATGAGGAAAGAGCATACGTAGGATGCTAAAGGGATGTGATCGCCAGAGGGGTTACCTCAAAGAAACGAAATGATCGCATGTACCTTGTGTTGAGTGCGGAGATTGTGAATCCCCGAGAGCGGGAAATGGCTGGTTGCTTCTTCCTCCCCCTTCGGCCGGCCGACGGAGAGGGCTTTCCTCAGGTACCCTTGCAAAACAACGACAAACAAGTAACGAGTGGATCAGAAAGACGAAGGTGCAGTATTCAAATTCTAATGACGCAAGTAACGAAATGATGGCAAGGCACACACCTAGTTGGTGTTGTCTTTTAAACCCCTCTCAGACACGAGTAGGAGGAAAATGCTTATGATGAATGGCAATTATTCCGACGTAGAAACGGAAAAAGACTCCCTCATAAAGGGGGGGTAGAAGATATGATATGATGAATGCAAGATAACTAGGAAAGAAGAGGAGAGAATGGCTTATTGGATGGTCGATGGCGAGATCTGGCGGAGCTTCGGTAGCGTAGGGACGACGAGGTAGCGCGGCGGGCGAAGGCGGCCTCTCTCCTGCGAGCACTAGCACCCGAGGATCCGGCAGGACCTCCCCTACAAAACACCCACGGGTTAGGAATAGAATCCGGCAGCCTCTCGGCGCTCTTTTTCTCGACCCCTGAACTGAGGGGGGTAAGCCTCTATTTATAGAGGTCGGGAGGATGGAGGCGTCCAGAGGCCTGGACGCCTCCATAACTTTGATTTTCTTCAAACGACAGACTGAGCCACGGTCAGTCGATGGTCGGGGGTCGCCCGTGAGCTGGTTGATGGAGGCGTCCAGGGGCCTGGACGCCTCCATATCTTGGATTTTCTTCAAACGACAGACTGAGCAACGATCAGTCGATGGTCGGGGGTCGCCCGTGAGCTAGTTGATGGAGGCGTCCAGGGGCCTGGACGCCTCCATAACTTGGATTTTATTCAAACGACAGGCTGAGCAACGGTCAGTCGATGGCCGGGGTCGCCTATGAGCTGGTTGATGGCGGCGTCCAAGGGACTAGATGCCTCTATGATGACCCCCGGATTCCCCCGAAAAGGGCGTCGGTAGTCGTCCGTTAGGCATTTTTCTGGTCCCGGCAACTTCTGATGCATGCGATTGATGTTGATGCCGTTCGAATGCCGCATGATTTCTACAACGATGCGGTTTCCGGATGCCGAAGGAGCATTACGCTACTCGCCCAGAAGATGAGAGAAGACTCAAAGATAGAAAACACTCAAGTGATTCAAAATGCGGAAGCCGCTACGGGGCGTCGCGTGGTGATATGAGATTTTCTCAGGGGACGTCAGGAATAACGTGTCTACATGAGGCACTGTGCGTCACGTACCCGCTCGGGTCGCTTCATCCCCAGGATTGCCTTGATCTGCTCCAGGTTGGCCTCTATTCCTTGATGAGTTATGAGGAAGTCGAGAAACTTACCGGAGCGCACCCCGAATGCAGACTTGTTCGGGTTCAGCTTCATGTTGTACCTCCGCAAGGTGGCAAACGTCTTTGCCAGGTCTTCTAGGTGGTCGGTTGCGTGGAGGCTCTTGACGAGCATGTCGTCGATGTAGACCTCCATGTTATGGCCGATCTGGGAGTTGAACATGCGGTTGACCAGGTGTTGATACGTGGCCCCCGCATTCTTCAAACCGAACGGCATCCTGGTGTAACAGTAGATCCCATGGTCGATGATGAAGGTGGTTTTGGCTTGGTCGGGACCATACATACTGTGACGACCCGGATTTCGGATACCAGATATACCCGATAGGACTATCGAATACACCTGATATCACTTGGAACCCGCGAGGCCTCCCAAGAGCGGTAAAGCTCCGAAGGAAAAAGGATTGTCGTGTAGTACATTGAACTGATAGATATAACAGCAAGCAATTAAATTTCATTAGATCGTGCTGCTAAAGTAGCAGAAATAAAATTACATTTTAATTAATAGATTTTAAACAATTATATACCATAGTCAAGTCCAAAACTAAAGACAGCAGTCTAGCAGTACAGTCGACATAAAGAAAAGACGTACCGAGAAGTCGGGGGAAGCCCGACGGAGGTATAGTACCAATTGGCAGCTACTACTCGAACTCCAGGACCCGCGGAAGCAGCACGAACGAAGTCACCCCACCTGAAAAGCAGGGGTGAGCCTCGTGTCACTGGCTCAGTAGGGGTCACGCGGATCCCCACTGAAAAAACACACAGTAACACAGAAAAATAGAAACAACAGGAACAACCGCAAGAGACAACACTAGGAAGCTGTAAAAGAAAGGGAAGCAGGAGTAGGGAACAGGTAAGGACGAGGGGAATAAGAGGAAAGCCGAACTAACCTCAGCCCCCAAACTACGCCTAGCAACAGTAGAAGGGAACAAAACGGGGAACAAGAGTAGGGAGCAGCAAGGAAAAGGGGAGAAGCCAAACAAGCACCCCAATCCACACCTACAACAAGCATGCAAAAGAAAGTCTAGAAAAGGCCTAGACAGACGCAGATGACACGACCGGAGCGTCGTGCAGGACAACACACAGACCTTGAGTCTAGCCACAGGAAGGCTAACCCGGACAGGTCACAACACAGGAAAGGTACAGAAGTCGCACGCCACGCGACGGAGAAACCCCGCACCAGGAGAACGGCCAGATGCGTCCACTGACGTCTTATGCTGCGCCAACAAGTGTCTCGTCTACGCTATCGTCAAAACGGCCCGACAGAGACTAAGACCACCTCACAAGATGCGTCTGCTGACGTCTTACACTACACCACAACACACACCACAAGTGTCTCGACTACCAACCGATCGCGTCGACGCGAGCGCGGCCGAGTCGCAGACCCACGCGAAACCACAGTAACAAGTACTACTTAGGGTCACGCCCGCGGCGTCAGTCCTCAGCCCCTGACCACGTGTGCACACACTGGCTTTTACCTGAGTTAGGACTCTAGCTAGTTTTCTCCCCCCGTAGGATGCTATGGTGCAGCCGGGAGTCGACGGAGACTAGCTTACAAACCGTATACCGGAACGTGCCCCGCTCCGCGAGCTGTCACAAAGAGTCTGTGACAAAAGGCAACGACACGAGAAGATCACGAAACATGGAGTTGAAGTACAAGCAGTCAAACATGCACTGTCACCCGTACCTAAAACACCGAAGGTAGCACAAGAAACTGCCGATAGACTCAAAAACGTAGTCTCGGCCATCATAGGAATGTCAACCGACACCCACGGGGAAGGCGGCCAGACCACGGAATGACAGACATCACCCTAACATAGGCAGATACACACACAGACATGCCACAAAGCTACCCCAAAACAGCCACAAACATCACCTAAAACGGACCAGCAAACACACGGCCGCACACTGAAAAGCCCAATGGCCATCACAGCCACAACGGACCGTAACGCACCACCATAGGCGTGTTACCTGCTCTGACGCACCAAGGCAGGGCCGTCAGAGCCAACAGACCCACGCCTGAAACCTGAACGAACAGCATGTAACGGTCCAAATGCGGACGCGTTACAGCACTGTGACGCACGAGGGAACGACCGCTACGCGAACAACTGACCCAAACTTCAAGAAAATGAGATGGCCGTGACGCACCTACATGGATGCGTCAGAGGGCTGTGACGCACCAGAGGTGGACCGCCACACTCCCACAGCCACGAATGGTCTAAAACGCCTAAGAGCTGTGGCGGTCTATCGTAGGGCCGTCAGAGACTGTGACGGTCTCTGAAACGACCGCTACACCGATCACGACGGGAAAACAGTGGAAACGTCAAATCGGTCCATTCCACGCCCCATTCACGCCAAAGCGCAGGGGAAACGAAGGCAAATGACGAAAACAAGTTCTGGAGGCTAAAAAGCCCACATGCACGCATCAGAACGTGAGATCGGGGCGATTCCGACGAATCGACCCTAAACGAGTCAACGAGGTTCCCGGACTCCTACCGGCCCCGAATGATGACCGAACACGACAAAACTTACGTGAATGGGATCCAGACATCCCAGTGGTCATTTTTGACACTAACCACGCTGCAAATGGTTGCCATTTTTCGGCGAACCCTAAAAACCCCCAAAACGACAGTTTTCACTAAATCGGCCCGATCTACCCCGATCGAGCACCAAACAACGCACAAAAGCAGGAAAAATGTGCGGAACGAAGTGGCGGTCCATCTCCCTACCTCCACTGAAGAAACCACACACCGAAGCAACTAAACCATGTCGAAAACCGCTAGGAACGTGAACGGCGCCTTCTTGGAATCCACCGAGAGATCGCACCCGCCATGCTCAAACCGTCGCCCCATCCCGCGTCCCGATCACTCCATCGCGTCCTCGCCTCGGCCAGCTCCGCAACGGTGTGCACCCCGCACCGAGAGAACCTGAAACGAGAGAGAATGAAGAGAGATAGTGAACGGTTGAAAATGAGGCATTTGAAAGATCTAAAAAAGATCCAATAGAGATCCAGGGTATTACACATACTGATCTAGTGGTACCCTAAGTACACATTCAGGAAACTCAGCATTTCGTGTCCAACCGTGGCATTAACGAGTTGGTCGATGTGTGGCATGGGAAAGTTGTCTTTAGGGGTGGCCTTGTTGAGGTCAGTGTAGTCAACACACATATGCCACTTCCCATTACTCTTGGAACGAGGACAACGTTGGTGATCCACTCTGGGAACTAAGTGAGCCTCAGTAGTTCGGAGTGCAGCTTCTCGCTCACCTGTTCCCAAATGATAGCTTGTCACTCGGGGTTGCAGTGGCGCCTTTGTTACTGCATCGGGTGGCACTTCAGATCCAACTTGAGCTGGTGGGTCACCACCTCTCGGGGAATGCCAGGGAGCTCATCCTCGGACCAAGCGAATACATCCTGGTTGGCTTCTAGGAAGCATTGGTAGGCTTCTTGTTCTTCTTCGAATATGAGGGGGCCAATATAGAGCATGTGGTTGGGGTCCTCGCTGATCTAAATAAAGAACATATCCACGACATGAGATCCTCTGTTGGGTCTAGGCTCCTCCTCACGAGGCTTCTTCTCAGGCGGGCCCTGCTCAATCAACCTCTCCCGGGTGGAGATCAGGTAACATAGTCGGGGTTCCCCTGGTCCCCTTAACCTCCCCCACTCCATGGGGAGTGGAGAATTTGAGTTTATGGTGGTACGAGGAGGGTACTCTTTTGATGGTTCCCAGGATTCCCTGATCGATTATGGCATTGTACCCTATCATCTCTCTGACGACTATGAAGTCGACCATGAAGGTGACTTGGCGTAGGGCGATGCAAAGGAAGATTGGTAGGGAGATCTGACCTTCGGAATAAATGATTGACCCGGAAAACCCGAACAGGGGGGTGTGAAGGGGAGAGATGCGAGAAGGATCCACGCCCATGTGAAGAAGACAATCATACGAGATAACATCGGGGCCACTCTCATTATCAACTAAAATATAATGCACAGTACATTGATTGATAGTAGTGGAGATGACTAATGCATCAGTGTAGGGGGTGGTCATGCCAGTCAGTCCTCGTCTGAGAAGCTAATGGTCTCCCCTCGGCAATCATTTGCGGGAGTCCCGGAGGTCGAGGTGTGCTTGACCTGGTTGACGCACCGGGCGTATGCTTGGCGCCTCCTAGAGCAATCCCCACCGGTAGCCGACTCTCCCAAGATCATCATGATATCCTTGTCATGTGGTCGATTGTCAATTGGGGGTGGTGGATCCTCCTTGGGAGGTGTGAGCGACGTCACGCGGTTCGGGAAGAGCGCGGAAGGGGAAGCGGAGAGCGCGCGGGCTCCTTCTTTTTTGTTTGTTTGCTTTGCTGCAACACAGAAATAAGAGAGAAGAGAGAAGGGGCCACCACGGGAGATTGCTCCAGCGGGGCGAGCGGGACAAGTATAATATAGCAAGATATGGGGTTCAAACGGCCATAGCGGGAAGTGACTCGCCGCGACCTCGGGGGGACGGGAATGGTGCAGAAATTAAATAACAAGAATTGAAACGACCATTGGGGAAGTGACTCGCCGCGGCCTCGAGAATATGAGCAGAATATAGCAGAATATAAAAGAGAATATAAGAACAGAGATTTAAACGGCCATTGGGAAGTGACTCACCGCGGCCTCAATGATATGAGCAGAATATAACAGAATATAGAGAGAATATAAGAACGGAAATTTAAACGGCCATTGGGGAAGTGACTCACGCGGCCTCGATGATATGAGCAAAATATAATAGAATATAGAAAGAATATAGGAACGGAAAATTTAAACGGCCATTGGGGAAGTGACTCGCCGCGGCCTCGATGATATGAGCAAAATATAACAGGATATAAAGAGAATATGAGAACAGAAATTTAAACGGCCATTGGGGAAGTGACTCGCCGCGGCCTCGATGAAAAGATGTGATCGCCAGGGGCCGAAAGACCCCAAAATAAGAAGGTGATCGCGCCTACCTCAAGAGCGGGAGATGGCGGGTTGCTTCTTCCTCTCCTTCCGGCCGACCGACGGAGAGGGCTTTCCTCGGGTACCCTTGCAAAACAACGACAAATAAATGACAAGTGGATTAGAAAGATGGAGGTGTAGTATTCAAATCCTTGCGGTAAAAATAACGAAACACACCTGGTTGGTGTTATCTTTTAAACCCCTCTCGGACTCGAGTAGGAGGAAAATGAGATGATGGATGCAGGAAGTATAAGAGAAGAGGCGCCCTTGTGAAGGGGGATAGAGGATGCAATATGATGAATGTAAAGAACTATGGAGAAAAAGGGGAAGAAAAGGCTTATTGGATGAGCCGAGGGTGAAATCCGGCGGAGCTCCGGCAGCGTGGGGACGACGGGGGAAGCGCGGTGGATGAAGACGGCCTTCCTCTCGCGAGCGTGAACACCCGAGAAGCCGGCAGAACCTCCACCTACAAAAGAACCCACGGGTTAGAAAATGACTCCGTAGCCTCTGGGCTTCGGCATCCTATCGGATCACTTAGAAGCTCTCTTAGAACTGAGGGGGTGGGCCTCTATTTATAGGACTCCGGAGGGTGGAAGCGTCCAGAACCCTGGACACCTCCATCAGGGCCGAAATAATATTTTATTCTATTTTTATATATTTTTTAGAATACTTTTGTGGAGGCGTCCAGGGTCCCCGGACGCTTCAAGCAGGTCCACCGAAAGCCGACGGCGGCCGCACGCGGTTTGGCACAACGCGTGGTTTTGTGAGCGGCGTCTCGTGATTCAGAAATGGGCGCGTCCAGCTGACTGGACGTCTCTATAATTTGGCTTTTTTCACACACGACAAAACCGTCGTTCGGTGGGCGGCGCCCGTGAGGGAGTTGATGGAGGCGTCCAGGGGCCTGGACGCCTCCAAAATTATATTATTTTATTATTTTTCTTTTGTCTTTCATACCAGGCTTGGCATTATATATTTTTTATATGTTTTTATGGAGGCGTCCAGGGGTCTGGACGCCTCCATTAATATATATATTTTTTATTTTTTTTTTGTGTTTTTATGCCAACTGGCATCTTACAAATATTTTTTATTATTATTGTTTATGGAGGCGTCCAGGGCCTGGACGCCTCCATCAATATATATATTTTTTATTTTGTTTAGGGCCCTGAGAAAATAAAAAAAAATTAAAAAGATGGGGGCGTCCAGGGGCCTGGACGCCCCCATTAAAATCGACCCGGGTCCTCGGATCAGGCGTCGGCGGCCGCCCGGTAGACCCCCTTCTTGATTCCGGAACCTCCTGATGCGTCCGACTGGTGTTGATGTCATCCGAATGCCGTGACGAGACGATTCCGGATGCCGAAAAAGGCAGAAGAAGACCCAAGAAAAGGAAGCACTCGAGCGATTCAAAATGCGTAAGCCGTTGCGGGGCGTTGTATAGTAATATGAGACTTTCTCAAGAGACGTCAGGAATGGCGTGTCTACAGCTGCCCCGCATTGGCGTCTGCTTTGCAAGGGAGCGACACGTAGTGGAATGGTATCGAAGTGGAGTGAAATGTAGTGGGAGCGGACTGATAAGTGGATGCCAAGGTGTGATGAGACACGCTTGTGACGTAACTGTTTGGAATCTTTCCTGGAGTTTCAATGAGGCGACCTTGCAGAAGGTCTTTCAAATATTGACGATTGCTTGGACGGAGATCAAATAAGGGAGGGTGAGATGTGTGCTCAGGCACGAAACAAAAGGAGACCAACTTCTCGGTGTGGAAGTACCTGGGTCATAAACCGAAGGTTTCACCTTTGGGGAGCGGTTACCAGCCAATGTGGAAGTGTTGCGGCCAAGGTGGGTCAAAAAGGGTAAAGGAATATCTGAGGGTCTGTCCAAACAAGGGTCTCCTTTGGAAGAACAGCGTAGGGATGTCTCAAGGAAACTCAGTATTTCATTCGGAGTGGAATATCTCATATCTGCGGGAATTGAAACACAACGGCTTTCACAATCGAATCACTTGAACGATCTTCCGCAATAAATCAAAGTCCTATATGAATGCATGCTGGGTTTAAAGAAAAATTTAAAACAAACTAAAATAGAAAATAGCCAAGGATAATATTGTCAACTTGTTAAGAACGGGTCAGGATACCGATCCGGTGAGCCGACACTGGGCTGGGGCCCGTTTATCCGCGCACCAACTCACTGGATGGAACCGTCGTCCCCATGCTACCACAAATTAACGGCCTATCCGTACGACCCAAATTCCTCTGGGATCATCACCGTTTTTGTTGAAGGGGAGCTCAGATCCCAGATTCGTTCGGGCCGCAAGGTCCTCGACATGTTCTAGTAGCGTACGTATCATATACTACGATGCATGACATGGTGGGACCAACCATTGAAAGGTGGGACAGGAGACTGGACAAAGACGTCTGTTAGCAAAACCTACACAGACCAGCATGGATTAATAACATCAGAAAGTAGCAGAATTACAGCAGAATCGCACCACAATACAAAGGAGATCCAGACAAAATCCTGATAGCGACCGCTGATGTGACATGTTTTGTCCTGTAGCACCCTTCCCTTCCTATAAGAACTCCCCTTAGGCTAGTTCATTCAAATGCACCAAGGTGGGTTTTGGAAGCTTAGAAGAGGAAGGAGAGGAGAATCTAGAGATTTCAGGATGGAAGGAGAGTCTTCCCGCGTTGTGAAGAGGAGCAGGCCTAGCAGCGAGATCAGGCGACTCTCCGACCTCGAGGGTCATCTGAGTGGGACGATCTTGTCGCATATGGTAAGCTGATTCTTTTCAAATTCTCCATGTGAATCTTCTTCTTACTTCCTTCATTTCTTCTTTCTTTCCTCTTCCAGCCATATCCACTCTTCCCAGGCCCGAGGAAGTTTTCCAAGCTGCCATGGCTTTCAAGGCTGACTTCCAATATCTCCATTGGCATGAGGGCCATACTCTCGAAGTGGCATCTGCAGGGGCTCCTTATTCATGCCAACATTACGAGAAGATTCGTATGGACTGGGCGGCTATGGGCGCATTAGTGGAGATCTGGCATCCCCGACCCACACTTTTATCTTCCCGACCTTCGAGGTTACCATCCTCCTCGAGGAGGTGGAACTCTGCTCGGATTGAAGAAATTCAAGGTGACGGGAAGGTGAAGGCTATGCGGATGCTGACACGGGGGACTTCTGAAAGCGTTCTTGGAAGCTTCATGCGCCCGACGCAGCCAGAGAAAGGTCCGTACTCAAAAGGGGATCGATCTTCAAAAGCTCGCGGAGTGGGTCATGGACGCCCTGAGAGGGTTACCAGACGATGACTATTTGGAGGGAATCATGAAGGGGTTCACTATCTGTCTGGCGGGTGCTCTCTTGTTTCCTTATACCGACAACATAGTGGAGGAAGACCAACTGGGTGCTATCTGCGGGATCGGCGTGGAAAGAGGGTGGGACCCGCCGTCCTCGCCTACCTGTATAGTGGCCTTTCTGCCTCGAGCATGGGTAAGCTCCCTTTGGTTGCGCACTCGTCTTGAATTGCTGGCTTGATTTGCATTTCAAATTCGACCACCGCGAGGGAATGCCAACTGCTTCGAAGCTCTTCCAACAAAGCCCGCTTCACCACATAGCCGATGTGTTAGGCTTTGGTGGAACTGTAGTGAACCGTGTTCCGTGGCTGAAGAAACGTGAAGACTGGCGGTCTCACTTCCGTACCGTGACACAAGGCTTCTTTACTTGCGCACCGGCATGTTTGCTTTCGCTAGATCTCCTCATGAGGTCTTCTCCCGAAGTTAATCTTCAACTGATCGGCGCGACCGAGTTCGTCCTTTATAATGCGTATCGGTTGCTGCCTCCAGATTGGCATCCCACCGCCATTCGTTCCCGCCACCGACTGGCATTGTTCCTTTGAAGAAAAGGGAGTTGGGCACTGAAAGCGGACGCGAAGGAAGCGAAGGCCATTAAAGCTCCCTGGAAGACAAGTGTTGCGGGAAAGGCCTTAGCGCACGTGGTGGAGGAATGCGAGCCGTGGAGGGCTTATGTAACCGAACTGGGGAAGTTAAGGCCTAAGGTGCCTAAACCCCTGATGTAGTTCACTCTGCTTTTCTGATGGAATAAAATTTGGCATTTGGATGTTTCGGACCCCCGTCCCCTTAATTATTATCTTTTTTATGGTTTTTCTTTTTCTTTGTGTTTTTTTATTTTGTTTGGATTATATACATATTCTTATCTTTTTTTTACTTTTACATAATATTTTTTTTTTGAAAATTTTTTATTATGGGGGCGTCCAGGGGCCTGGACGCCCCTAATTTTTATTTTATTTTTATTTTATTTTTTTATTTTGGGGCATCCAGGCGCCTGGACGCCCCAAATATTTTTTTGAATTTTGAAAAAAATAAAATTATCGGGGCGTCCAGGCGCCTGGACGCCCCAAAGAAGGTAACTCCTATTTATAAGGGCTGCCCCCCCCCTTTTGCTCATTTACTGTTCAATCTGACGACCCAGTCACCCTAGACGACCATTCTTAGTCCCCATGGAGCGAGGAGGATCGAGCCAGGGTCCAGGGAAGCGAAACGACTGGCTCGTCGTGCGAGGAGGTTGAGGGATGATGCAGAGGAGGCTGCAGCAGAGGAGATTGCTGCGGAGGAGGGGATGGAGGTGCCTCTCCTGGCCGCGGAGGCCGCTGCGGATGCTGGTGACGCGGGAGAGGACGATCACGACCGGTAAGTACTTCGGATTCTCGCTTTGTGGTTCAGTAGGCTAAAACGGGCGTGCGAGAGGCTGTGAGAGAAGGAGGCGTCCAGGGGCCTGGACGCTTCCGCTTTTTCTTTTTCTTTTTATTTATTTATTTATTTACGTAAATAATAAAATAAAATAAAATAAATTAAAAAAATAAGGAGGCGTCCAAGGCATAGGACGCCTCCATAATAATATATATATTATATATATATTTTTTGTTTTTTGGTTCTTGGATTTTTTTTTTCGAAAAAAGAAAATAAAGAAAATAGGAAGGAGGCGTCCAGGAGCCTGGACGCCTCCAAAAAATAATATATTTTATTTTTATTTTTTTTATATAAAAATAAAATAAAAAGAATATACAGTGTTATTGTTTATTACTGTTCATGATGCTGATGTGTTCTTTGTTGGTTTTTGTGGTATGCAGGGCGTGATGAAGGGCCGGATCAGCAGGTCCTTGGTTGGTGGCAGCATACCGTGGGCTGCCGGATTTCCAGAGGGCGCGTGTGGACGCCATGGGCTTTGGAGCTTTCCTTAGGATCGAGCCCTTCCGGCTCGACCTTCTCTTATCCAGGCATTGAGGGAGCGGATGGCACGCACCGAGCCGGGCGTTTCTGATGCCCTGGGGGCACATGGTGCCGACGCTGGAGGACGTGGCTCGGATCACCGGGGCTACGAGTTGACGGAGAGGCAGTCAGCGGGGTCACCTACCCCGACTACCGAGAGAGCGCCCTGGACCTGCTGTGGTTGGAGACTAGTGTGACTGATAGAGACAGCAGGGTAGTCGGCCGAGTGGAGATCATGGAGGCGCTCGGATTCGTCGACCCGCGCCAGCGGGTTAGCGAGACTGGAGCAGAGTTCTTGGCTCGATTGGAGGGGGATGCTCGTGCAGCTTTCACCAGGATCCAAGCGAGAGGGAGCTGGTGGATCTAGACCTTCGGAGGTTTCTTTTCTTCTTCCTGGGCCGCCTTCTGCTGGGGACGAAGGGGGATGGCATCCACTGCCGTTTCCTCGGGATCTTGGCGGATCTGGACAGAGTGGGACACTACGCGTGGGGGAGCGGCTCTGCTTGCCCATTTGATTGCTGATCTCTCCCAGGCTTCGGAGAAGGAGACGACAGTCAGTGGCTTCGCACCTTTCCTCCAGGTAAACATTTTATTTATGCATTCCCACAGTTAAATATGCAATTATTGTACTAATGATGTATGATGGATGCAGGTGTGGAGCTATTACTATTTCCCGATGGGGAGGGCTAGGCATGGAACAGGAGGGCCGTGCCTCTGGCGCGGCAGTGGAGGCGGGTCGTGGTTGCAGCACCCCACGGCTACCAGCTGGCGTCACTTCGTCGGGAACTGAGCGAGTATCCCGAGGCCATGGTATGATGCGTATAATTTTTTGTGTGTTTATGCGTGAGACTGAATGGTAACTAACATGATGTATGTATGGTGATGCAGGTGGTGTGGAGACCCTACCTGGGCATGGGCGACGCTGGCCAGCCCTGGGTTTGTAGCGGGTCTTCCTCGTTTCAGGCGGGACGTGTGGGTCCATTGCCTGAACGAGATTGAGCCGCTGCGGCTTAGACTGGTCATGAGGACGTTGGGGCTGGCCCAGGAGTGGGTTGACGTAGATGCGCCGGCCCGCATTGGGCGGAAGACCAAGGGAAAGGCGAAGATTGTGACTGGCGTACGCGCTTCCCAGCACAGTACCAGGACTGGCAGCAGGGCGGGGTCCCAGTAGTGTCCCATGTATAGGACAGCACAGACTACATGAGACGGTACCGAGCTACGTACGGGGACCGCCTCTCCTTGGGTGGTATGGCAGGGGTAAGTGAAATGAAATTGCTCCACCTTTCTATATGTATATGCATGGGACACTAACTTATGTGTAATGCAGGATGCTCGTGATACCATGATCGCCGACCTGCGGGTCCAGTTGGCGGACGCCAGGCGACAGTTGGTGGCCATCCGACAGGAGTTGGAGATCTTGGTGAGTTTATGTGATGCATTTTTTGTGACCTGAATTTTTGATGCTTGGCCTTTGACTGACGTTTGCCCCGTGTTTCAGCGGGCCCACCAGACAGTGGTAGCCGGGATGGCTGGTGGAGCGGGGTTCCAGTTCGCGGGGCCCTCCTCCGGAGGTTTCTGCCCTCCAGGAGCAGCTGGCGCACGCGGTGGCTCGGGCTGAGGAGGCCGAGCGTGACCGCGAGGCTCGAGTGAGTGTTTGCTTGGCCCCGACCCTTTTCTAGCTGCTTTCCTTCTATCACTGTTCTCTTACGGTGCATGCGTGCTTTGACAGGTGGCCGAGATTCGGGAGGCCCTGGCGCGTGCTGTCCGTGCTGAGCAGGAGCGTGATTGCCTGGGTGGCAGAGCGTGATGCCCGGATTGCGGAGCTAGAGGAGGAGCGTCGACGGGAGGCTGAGGGAGCTCCCTCGTGACGTGCTGGATCTGCGGATCGCCCTCGAGCTGTCGAGGAGGGAGGCGGTGAGAGGAGAGAGGAGAGGGAGAGGGATAGGGAGACATGGAGAGAGAGAGGGACACAGGATGGCAGAGCGATATCGGATTGGGACGAGAGGAGAGCTCTGGTGGCCCAGGTGTCGGAGCTCCGGCTGAGTCTGGCACGGCGGAGGGGAGACTCTGGGAGAGTGAGGAGCGGGTATCGGAGGGCGAAGGAGCGCGGGGAGCGACTCGTCAGTCCCGGTTCCTTTTCTGTGGGCAGCTTTCTAGTTTCTTTGGCCGAGCAGCGTCGCCGTACCTTGGAGGCTGGCATGGTGCCGCCTGGAGAGGCGAGCACGGCTTCTCAGGGTTCACAGAGGTCGCGGAGGCCCCCTAGGGATCCCCGTCAGAGGAGGGAGGAAGGAGATGACCAGGAGGGTGACGGTGAGAGTTAGAGAGTTGCTTGTACGTCACCCTTCTCACTGTATGATGTACTTTGGGCTATTATATGATATGGAAATGGCTTTTTTGTGTTGTGTGTACCTTTCTCTCTCCCACACTTTCTTCTTTGCACTGAGTTGTCCTTTGAGGCATGCTTCGCGAGACCTTGCCCTGAACAGCGGAGAACTAACGCCTTGCACGGGGGGATTTTGTTCCCTTCTCCCCCTTTTGGGCGCGTCCAGGCGCGAGGACGCGTCTTAATCCTTGATTTCAAATTTAAAGCGACGGGTGGTCCTTCTTCTCTCGTGCCTTACCCGCAAACGAGCCCGCCTTCTGCCGAACTCGCTTGCCCCCTTTCCGTCTTCCTCTTCTTTTGATCGATGGAGTTCGGTGGGCCCGACCATGGTGAAGGTGGAGAGGGACGAGGAACTCCTCGCCCAAGGAGGGACGCGCCCGAGCACGGAACGGCGTCCATGGAGGAGGAAGGGCCGCTCCGGGCCCCGAGGGACCCGAGGGCCCGATGGCGTGGAGGAGACGAACACGGTCCGGTAGGTCCTCCGATCTCTTCCTATTTTAATTCATTTTGGTTTTGAAGCGAGCCGCGCGAGGAGGAAAGGGTTTCGGCGAGTGTTGCACTCAAATGATGGACGCGTCCTAGACAGGGGACGCGTTCCTTTTGACTGATGCGGGGCCCCTTTCTTGGTGCAGGACATGGCAAGGGCCCTGGGTCTGGCCGATGAGCGGGCGAGTGCGGACGAGCCGAGCCGAGTCAGGAGGGAGAGCCGCGGCAAGGCGAGGCTCGAGGACTGGCCCGTACGTCTCCCTGGACAGCAAGGGGGTGTACTGGTGCAGGACAGTGCGGACTTCCCTACGGCGGCAGAGAGAGAGTTACGCGGGGCTTCCCCAAGCTGGGGACACGCGTGGCATCGGCGGCTCGCGCGCCCAACTGTCAGAGACTAGGCCGGCAGCTGGCCGTCGCTCAACATGAGTTGTCACTCCTGGTAAGTTACGTGCCGCACTTTTAACTTCAGATTTTGGAGTTTCACTGACGGCCGTTGTTTATTTCATTCCAGCGTGCCAGCAGACAGCGACGGTGGAGTTTCACTGGCAACCGGGGTGGCACGATTGTAAGAATCGCAGGCGCGGGACAGCGAGGACTACTTGCGTCTATATAGGATAAAGTACGCAGAACGGTTTCCAACCCTGGGGACTTGTGGAGGTAGGTTTCCCCTTTTCTCTTCTCTTCTTTCTCCTTTTTTCTCTTTTTTTTGGTTTTCTGGTGGAAATGCTGACTCGTATGGCTGCAGGATGTCCGGGATGCCATGATAGCGAATTTACGAACTCGCTTGGCAGAGATGGAACAACAGTTGGGCGATGCCCGCGGAGCTACGAGCGCCTTGGTAGGTGTACAGTACATTCCTAATTAAATCCCCAGATTCCAGATGTTGGCTGCTAATTCACATGGTCGTAGCATGCCCAGATTGGCGCGGCCTCCCCAGTGATGGGAGTAGGTGGTGCCTCTTCCAGCTTGTGGATTCCCACCTCAGAACTTGACTGGCTTCATGAGTAACTTGCTCACGCCACGCAGCGTGCTGCGGAGGTAGAAGGGATGCTCCGTATACAGGTAAAGTTTCAGCGTTGAGTTCTCTTTGTTACGCCTTATCGCGTATATGAGATGGTACACTCGGCAGGAAAAGGAGACGGAAGAAGCGCTTGCCCAAGCTGCGCAGAAGGAGGCTAGGATAGCAGAACTGGAGAGGGAACTGTGGCGTCATCCTGATGACGACTCATCTAGGATGCCTATGGAACTGAGGATCACTCTTCAGTTGGAGAGGGAAGACCGTGAGAGAGAACGGGCAGAGAGGGAAAGAGACGCAGAGAGAGAAAGAGCCAACAGTTTGGCTGAAAGGGAGGAGCGAAGGGCCATGGAGGCCCAACTATTCGAACTCCGAATCGGCCTTGGTCTTGCTGAACAGTGGCTGAGAGATGGTGAGGAGCGCTACCGAAAAGCACGAGAGCGTGGCTTTCGTGTTGGTAGCTTCTCTGCTGCTTCCGTGGATCAACGCCGGGATGTGGGAATAGGAAGAGGAGTACAGAGCGGCAGGAGTACCGCTTTCGTAGTTGGATAGCACCTTTGAGAGTGTTTTACCCGGAGAGTAGTGGGACGAGTAATGCAGAGAGAGAGGGCGGACTTGATGTAAATTTTTTTAGTTTTTGGAATAAAACACAAGGTTTGGTTTGTTTGTTTTTCACCTTTGCTTCAGTTACCTGAATCCCTGCACATATCACTGAAACAAACAAATCAGAATTTCTGTTCTGACTTGGCCCCTTGCTCAATAAGCAAATGGTCACTGTGACTGTCCTTGATAACTGGTCAAGGGGCCAAGCCTTTATTTAACGAAGGCAAGGGAAAGATGCGGTGATGATAAATGTGACAGGCAAGCATACGAATGCAAACGATATTAAAAATGAGATGATGCACGTAAATGCAATCATGCAAAATTGATTTGTTTTCTTTTTTATATTTGATATTTTTTTTATTTTATCATAAAAAGATTTTTTTGTTTGCAAATATGTACATTTGTCTTTTCCATTTTTTTTGTTTTTGCTTTTATCATTTCAATTTTTTTTTGTTGCTAAAGCCCGGCAAGCACCCAAATGGCACCTAACCTACGTGAGACAGGGGTTTCTTACTAACCTCCCGGGTATCCTAAGTGCACATCTAGGTTGATTTTGGGCTTCTAGACCCCTCGAATGACGATCCCGCCGGCTAAGACTTACCCTGATGACAATACCGTCATGCCATGCTTAGGCTCCTAGTTGCTTCCGACCACAGGGATTCATCCAAAAGGTGTTTGAGGTAAAAGATTTGCCCGACCCGGGTCTGTTTCCTCACAACTCTAGATGGTATAAGATGGAACACCCTGGAACCCTAACGGCCAACCGCGCGACGCTGACCGGAATCAGACGCCGTCGCACCCATAGGTGACGCGCTTGCATTGGCCTAAGCCCGAGGTTAAGCAAGAAGCCATCAAGGTGGTAAACAGGGGTCTTGACCAGCCAGAAACACGGAGACTCCTTCGCAGCGATAGCTTTTACTTTTCAAAGTAGGCAACCAAAATGTGTATATTAAAATAAGGTCGCAGACCCTGGGCAGTTTTCACCTTTCAGAAACTCCATCGAACCTTCATCTTTAGAGGGAGAAGGAAGAGTGTAGGGGATAAACCTCCTGAGAGGACCGGCAAAGCCGTTAACCCGGCGAGCGAATAAGGGCCCATTAACTCTTTCCTTTCGGACAACTTCGGACCAAATCTCGAGCATTTACATTCCACGGCCCCCCTTTGTGGATTCAGACTTTTGCTTTGAGGGGTTTCGTTTATCGCACCAGGCACGGTCACGACCAGGCTTTTCTCTTGATTTTGATTTTGTATTTCTTTTTGTGAGGGAGATATAGTCGTTTGACGTTTGTGGGCTCCCTCTTCGTATGCCTGCGGGGACACTGCCCTCTTCTCGTGCTCTGATCGATGCTCGAGGAAATGGGTCCTACTCTTGCCTTTGGGGTTTGAGTTTCGGTTTCTCATGCTCAGCGTTTTAAGGGCGCCGACTGTCTCATTTGGTCGAAGAGAAAAGAATAAAGATTACAGCTTCCGGAGATCTTCTGGGTGGAGCCCCACCGTAGGTGATGCTACCGATTTTTTTGAATAAAATACATAAGTGAGTACATGTTAGCTTCCTTCGAGTGAGCATAGGCCAACGTGGCCGGACAGGGATCTCCACGGTTCTGGCAAACCAAGACCCGGTGCCTACCAAGCCTTAATGGGCCCTATCCTAACATGAAGGTTAGATGCAGGGACTTAACTACATGGTGACTGCCAGGCATCGGCGTTTTGAATTTTTCATATTTTTAGTGGTTTTCAGTATTTCTTTGTTTTTGATGTTTTTTTATCTTTTCATCATTTTGTTTGTTTGTTTTGTGCTAAGGGGAGTATTTCTTAGGATAAAGCCCATTCCAAGGGTGGGATAACTCGGTCCCTTCGGCGTTGATTAGTTTGTAGGTATTGCCAGGGTACACGGCTTGAATTTCAAATGGTCCTTCCCAATTGGGTTGGAGCTTAGAGCGCGGCCCTCCAGGTTTGACAAAAATTCTTTTTACGACCATCTCACCGACTTTGAATTTTCTCTCAACGACTTTCTTTTGGTAAAAGCGAGCGAGTCTATTTTGATACACACGCGCGTGTTTGGCAGCGGCCAGTCGCTTCTCATCCAAGAGTTCCAACTGGGCGAGGAGTGAATTACGACGATCGTCGAGGGGAAATTTCTCGTCCAATTGTACCCTGAGAGAAGGGATCAGAGTCTCGTATGGGACTACCGCTTCCATACCATAAGTGAGGGCAAATGGAGTCTGCCCGGTGGGGGTACGGATTGAAGTGCGATAGGCCCATAGGGCTTCGATAAGCTTTTCTGGCCAGTCTGAAAACTTACTAGACTCGCAGGTTTTTTTGATGATTTTGAGCAATGTTTAATTGGTGGCCTCCGCTTGGCCGTTACCTTGTGGGTAATAAGGCGATGAATGATGCAATGCAATTGCGTACCTTTTGCAGAGGTCCTGTAGGTCCTGAGAAATGAACTGTGGCCCATTGTCGGTGACGATCGTGCTGGGGACGTCGAATCTGGCCCAGGATGTTCTTCATGATGAACTTGCAGACTGTTGACGCCTTGATTTCCGCGTAAGCTTCGGCTTCGGCCCATTTGGTGAAGTATTCCGTTGCAGTAAGGATGAAGGATTTCTGCTTGGTGAGGGAATTGGGATCACCTAGGGGACCAATGATGTCGAATGCCCACATGGAGAAAGGCCATGGGGAGGATATTGGATGAAGTGAGGAAGATGGTGAATGGATTTTATCGGCGTGAAGTTGACACTTGACACACCTACGGACGTAGACAGCACAATCTTCTTCCATAGTGGGCCAGTAAAAGCCTTGCCGAATGATCTTCTTGGCGAGCATCTGACTATTCACGTGGCCACCGCACACACCCGAGTGCGTCTCCTCTACACATTTCCAAATCTCATCGTCACCAAGACATCTTAACAGAATACCAGTAAGGCTCCTCCTATAGAGTAGACCTCCAACCAAAGTATATTTCTGAGCCACCCTTCTTATGACTTTCTTGTCCTCTGCGGTGGCCCCTTCAGGATAAGACTGATCTTGGCAGTATTTGACAATTTCATAGAACCATGGTTTCTCTTCATCAGCCAGTTCTTCTTCGGCCTCTGCCAACATGATTTCCCTCTTCTCAAGGATATCTTCCTGCAGGATCTTCCTTGCTATCATGTCTTTGATATTTACGTAGGAAGCATCATCGATTGCAGGGGCATGAAGTTTATAGATAGAAATGGACTTAAACCATCTTCCTAGAGGGAACATTATGGATGATGCCAACGAGGCGAGGGCATCGGCGAGAATGTTCTGATGACGAGGGACATGAACAAAGATCAGTTTGGCGAACAGTTTGGCAAAGGCAGCAGTGAGTTCTTGGTATGGCTTGAGTTTGGGATCGCGAGTGTGATACTTAGTGAGCACCTGGCGAAGGATGAGTTGACTATCACCTACGACTCGCACAACTCAGTGATACGAAAAGAATGGGCGAGTTCGAGTTCTAGGCCAGCTAGAAGAGCTTCATATTCAGCTATATTGTTGGTGACTGAAAATTTGAGCTGATATGCCAACGGGAATGTGAGACCTTCAGGCGACAGGAGGGCGACGCCGATTCCTCTCCCTTGAGAATTCAGAGCTCCATCAAAATATAGTGTCCACATTGGCTCATCTGATTGGTTGACGGACATTAGTTCCTCATCTGGAAACTCTGATTGGACGGGATCGAACTTGGGAAGAGGATGATGAGCGAGATGCTCGGCTATGGCATAGCCTTTAATCGCCTTTTGCTGGATGTAGGTGATGTTGAACTGAGAGAGAAAACTTTGCCAGCGTGCTAGCCTATCCGTAAGGACGGCTTTCTCCAGAAGGAATTTGATAGGATTCATTCGAGCAATCAAGTGGACTTCGTGAGCCAAGAAGTAGTGCTTCAATTTCTGCACTACCCAAACGGGGCAGCACATGTTTTCTCCATGCCG